>JAGFMF010011399.1:3135250-3184222 GCA_019455555.1 Galemys pyrenaicus
CCTTCCTTCCTGCCTTCCTGCCTTCCTGCCTTCCTGCCTTCCTGCCTTCCTGCCTTCCTGCCTTCCTGCCTTCCTGCCTTCCTGCCTTCCTGCCTTCCTACCTTCTCTCTCTCTCTCTTTCCTTATTTCTTTCTTTCTTCTGAACCATACAAGTGCCTTCTATATGCCTGAACCATATGTATTTTGGGAATAAGGAATAAGGAAAGTTTATAGCATATACCCTGTGAATATTAGAAAGAAAATTATTTTCCATCTTTTACCCTAAACATAAAACCTGTTAGGTATTTGAATTGCACTAGTGCAAAATCATACACATATGGCACATATGTATATTCTTATTTATTATCAACCTATCTACCTATTTATCTATCTATCATATTTATCTAATCATCTGAACAGAGAGAAGTACACTGACCCTAAGTAACACCACTGTAATTTATCAAATTTAGGTGGTCAGTTTCAGTTTTTCACCTATTTTTATTTCCTTGCCCTCTGCTGATCTCCAAATCTAGCCTTCATGTGTATTGAATAGCATGAGTTTTGATTTTAATTTTTTTTAAAGATTTATTTATTCATGCATACAAGAGCTGGGGTACAGGCCAGAGTTCAGGGAGATGAGAGGATTCACCAGAAATAGAGCCGGGAGCAGAACAGGCAGACTGACTGAAACACGCTGCTGAGGAGAGCAGCAGGTGAGGCAGGAGAGGTCTGCTACGCCATGTGGGTCCCCTCCTTGGCAGAAGGCAGGGATCAAACTCGTGCTGCAGTGACTGTGGTCTGCTTCATAGTGCGTTGCTTAACCCACTGCGCCACCAGGGAGGCCCGAATAGCATGGATTTTGAAAAAGAAAAGCATTCTGTGTATTCTGGCTTGGCATGAAATAACCTTTTTTTTTTTTTGCCTTTGTAAATCCATTTTATTTTTATATATTGAAGATCACTGTTTTTATTAATTTTTTGCACTTTTTCTACAACTAGGTTTAGTAAGGAAAAACAAATGATGACATTTGTCATAAATAAATGTTTTCTATCAGTTATTTGAAGGTTATTAAATGGTTTTTGGTAGGTGTATTAGTAGTAGAATTAATTGCTATGCTTCCTATACTTCTCCTGCTTCTTTTGGGCAACTGATATTCTAACCCTTAGATAAGTTAAGGTATAGGTTTTATTTCTGGAAATGTGATTTCGATGGAAGCAGGTCAGCTTTCTTGGGGGACAGGTATTTTAAAACTCAAGGGTAAATTATTGGTTGACCCAAAAAGTGGGAAATATTACTGTCATTTGCTAAGCATGAAACAGAGTTGCTAAATGACTTGCAATGGCCTGTACAATAAAGACCTTCCCTTTCCACAGTGTTGATAGTGTGCCTTTGAAAACCTCTGAGGGCGTGAGGAAGCCATTCCAGACAGAAGAACCACCATTTATGAAACTTCTTTGGGACTTAGACATCAAAATGGATTTATTCTGATATGTTCCAAGTCCTGACATACAGTAGGGTTAAACAATAAGTGAATAAAGTAACTTCCTGGCTACTTTCCCTGATTCTCTCATGTGCTGGGTATGCCTACATTGTACTATTTATGCACCAAATGCTTACCCTCAAATTTAACTTTTTTAAAATTAAATACTTCAAGCTATCTATAGCATTTGTTTTTTTTTTTTTTTAAAGTAAATGCAGGGGCATGGCAAAAGAACACATATAGGTAGAATATATGGAGAGATATAGAGGTAGAGATTATGTATAGAGAGATGGATATAGAGACAGTACCTCCAGATGAAAGGAAGATCTGTTTAGGAGTATGTGTATTTTGTATTTTACATTCAGATATATTTATTTAACAATGAATTTAAGACAAAACTTTTTATAAGAGAATGAAGAATTAAACAGATACCATCTGAGGCAGATTTTTATGCATATTACTTGATTCCTGAGCAACTTGAAGAGACAGATATTGCTAGAAAATATTGCTGAACTTCACAGTACAATGAAATTCTCTCTAACTATCCAGTCTAGGTCTAGATGTCTCAATTTTGTGTGCACTCATCACCTCATAATCCTCCTCTCACAGAATTTCATATTGAATTGTTTTCACAAAAGTTCATTCTTGGCTTTCTTCATCTGGAAAACTCTATCTTCACATCATCCTGTGCTAAAGAAATCCTCAGATATTTCATGAATTTTTTGTTTGTTTGTTTGTCTTACACCAGGGTTAAGGAAAGAGCTAGGTTAAGGTTCATCTTGTGTAATTGACTGCTATAGTTTTGAAAAGAACTTCATATTTGATACTCGGGAAGTCAATAAATAGTCATTTTTCCTTTAATGACCTAAATTAAACTGTATTTTGCTTAAAGGATTTTGAAAGCTTTCCCTAATTTTGAAAGGAGTAAATGGATGTCACTGTGATTTCAAGATTCTAGATTAGTGGACTTTCAAGTTTCTGAGTCTTTGGAAGATAAAATTTAAAATCAGATGGATCTGGGTGTGAATTGTGCTTCTGGTTTTATATACACGAATCAACCAGTGTTCCTTTATGGACAATAATAAAAATAATGCCTCATCATTTGAAGTAAGCTGAAGGGAGTTGTCAAATGTGGGTGGCAGTTAAGCCAATACTTTACAGAAAAATAAATAAATATATATATAATTGTTTTAATCTCTGATATGCCACTGTACTCTTAATATTGTAACTGACTCAGAGATAATTGAGGTCTTTTGGAATCAAAAGTAATATAATTAGACCACAGTATTATATTGAAATCATACTGTAGAAAAAGTCATAGGATAAATATTAGGAGTCAAATATCATTCTCTTGCTTTTATGGACTGTCACAATATCAGTTGCTTACATATGTTTAAAAACACAGTGGTCACAATTGATCACTCACCTGACCATTAAAATGCACATTTACTATAAGACATGATTTTTAATTAGCAGTATCCCACCATTTTCATTGCCATGTAATATTCCTTTGCAATTTAGCACAGTTTATTTACACAGTTGACTACTGAAGAATATTTGGACATATTTTCCTATTTTGGGGCATTTTAAAATAAATTTTCTAAACATTAGGAATATAAAAAAAATAAAATGCACATTTAATACAACATGATTATTAAAGTATCCTTGTACCTGAGTTGACTTTCTCGTGAAAATAGCAGAGACTATCATTTCCAACAAAATGTTAGATAAATCCTGGACCCAGTCTGACCAAATTTGATTTATGGTTCTGTCTACCATTGGTTGTTTGTTGGTGTGTATTCAATTTCTCTTTTCCTCAGTTTCACTTTGTAAAATGAGGTCATAGAGTAAATACCTAACCTCTAGTGTTTTGTATCAACTAAACAGAGTTCTTAGAAGGAACATAGTGTCTTAGTGACACAATGAATACTCATTTTACTTTTTAATAACACCTCATTTGTGATCTTCTGCAAATTTTTCAGAATGCCCCACAGGCGCATCTTAGAAAGCTACAATCTTTAAATTTGCTTTGCATTGCTCTGATTTTGTTTGAAAGAGGTACAAGCAATCTTTACCTTAAGTAAAGAATATATGCTTTATCTGCATGTTTTAAAGATGTAATAAAAATCTGTTCTTTGAAACACATAACACTTTATTCATAAGGAGTATACATTAAAAGGGAGAGAAACCAATTGTCTTTCTTCTTCCTTTTTCCCATGAGAATTGCATGGCCTCTCTTATTTTTTCTCTTTTTCTTGAAGATTTATTTATTTATGCATATAAGAGCTGGGGTACAGGTCAGATGTGCAGGATGTGAGAGGATTCTTCAGAGACAAATTGGGGAGTAGAACAGGCAGATCAACTGAAACACACTGCTGAGGGGGAGCAGCAGGTGAGGCAGGAGAGGTCTGCTGAACCATGTTATTCCCCTCCTTGGCTGGAGATCTAACTGGTGTTGCTGTGCCATGGATGCTTCTTAATGTGGCCCCTAGCCCACTGCACCACCAGGGAGGCCCACATGGGCTCATTTCTAAGTGCTGGCCTGTTTTTCTATCAGTCATTCATGATTATATTCAATAGCAGATATTGGTATCTACTCAGCTTATTAAGAAATGAGATGATTTCAGGAAATGACTATGCTCAGTAGCTTGGTTGGATTACTCTGAGTGCCCCTCAGCACCCAGTTGTTTTAACAAAGTATAGTTCCCTTCCATCCATCCACCCATTCTTAGTCTTTCTCAAAAACAACAAAAATGGCAATGGGGAAACTGAAACTCTAGGAACAAAAAGCAGAAACATATAGACAGGGGTTATTTACTTTGGCCACAAATCCTACTTGGTTGAGTTTCAGTGTTCAAGAACTAGAAGTTCTTGGACCAAAATTTTATTTATCCCATTAATACTATTTCACTATTTTTAGCTACAAGACTTATGAGGCATGCAATAGCCTAAACCCAAAACTCTCTAAAAATCATATGCAAGTGTATAAACTCAGAGTACAGAAGCTGAATGATTGACTTGCTCTATAAATTGATAGGTGGAACAGTATGTTGATTTCCTATGATGGAGTCAAGTAAAACATTTTTGATTTAGGTAGGCAGAGACCCAGGGAGAGAGAAAGCTAGTTTAGACAGATTTAATTGCTGTCAGGATTGAGTGAAAGAACAGAAATGAGCAGGTGTCTCCCTGGCTTACAGAGAGTACTTTAAGTCATGCTGTCTTTACTGCCTGTTTTCTGGAAAAAGCAGAGTGGGTCTCATGGGTTAATTGACTGACTAATATATCAGTTGTTAATCCCACCTTTTTCATCATCACCTTATTTGCATAAGTCCTATGTTAGAGATAATTGAAGTGGACAAGGAAGACACTTGATAAAAACTAGAAAGAAGAATTTTAAGTGCATTAGTCAGGTCTGTCCTAGTTTGCAATGATAGAAATTCAACTTGAACTAGTATAGACAAAAGGGAATTTTACTGGCCTTTTGGCCCTATGTTGGATATGTTACATTTACCATATCTTTATCCATCCCTACTTTTTTCTACTTACTTTGTCTTGAGGAGGTGACTCCTATGAAATATAAAATAGGATTCCTTAATTTGATTTCTTGTGTTGACACTTAGAGGAGATTGAAAATAAGAAGAAAGTGAGGTCAGGTTGCACTTTTGTCTTGATCACCTGAATTTGCTTATATTTTCCAAATTTAGAGTTGCTACCTTAAGTCTTTCTTCTATAGATTATTCTCTCTCTCTGGAATCCTCTTCCTTAGTTCCTTCACGTTTGGAGTAGCACTTGGTCTCTTCTCTCTGATGTCTTGTGCCTTTTTCTGCTTCCATCTTTTCATTTTTAAAAAGGTAATCTTTATTAGAATTTTTTCCATTACTCAGTTTGAAGGAAGCATGAGGACACATGTTTTACCCTCTAGGATATTGATTAATATTGTCTTCAAGTAAAAACTGAATAACCAAAAACAACAGCATTGTAGATTGGGTTTGGAATAAGGAAACCAAGTACTGTTGATTTGGGTTGTGCGGGTTTCTCTCTGTGGTCCAGGTTTCATGTGCCCTCACTGAAAATAATGTCAAGTATGGTTTTCTCTAGAAAGCAAGAATAGTCATCAATGTTAACCCTGAATCTTCACAACCAATCCCACTATTTTCTTTATTCCTGAGCTCCAATTTGAAAAATACTGAGTGTCCTTTTCTACCTCCTTTGATTGACTAACTTTGATAAAGGCCAGATTTATACAGATATGGTAGCTCTTCCTTTACCTAATGATGGGGATGGTAGGAAAGCAAGTCTCAAAAAGAAGATAGATATTTTTCACAGACACAAACACATACACACACAAATCAGTGATAGCTTCTGAAGCAAAGGCAAATACTGTATCAAAGATAGATATTTCTCCTATTTTAAGAAGTTGAATAGTTATTATAAATGAGGCTTATTAATAGGCAAGGAATTTATCAAAAATAATACACCATGTTTCAAGTTATAGAGCCTGCTTCATATGTCTAGTATTCCTCTGTTCAGTAATGCATGTCATGTATATGTGTGAAAACACACACACAGATGTAAGATCTGTCATCACAAAATCCTGATCTGAAAATCACACTCTACGAAGTATTTAGTGAATATAAATATATAAAATTTTTGTTTGTGCATGAGTCTTCTTTATTAATTTAAAAAAAAAGATAATTCTTATCTTCATCTTCCCATGACCACATCTGCCTATAATGTCAAAGACAAAATACAGTCATTGTAATAGTTTTCCTCTTACATGTCTGAAGTGAGCCAATAGGTGACTTCTCTCTCTTTCTCTTTCTCCTTTTTTATAGTCATTATAAATCTTATATAAAATTAATCAGTGAATAGGTGACTGGAGGTCATTTTTAGTTATAGTATATGAGAAATGAAGAGAGTATGACCAAATAAGAAGGCATTGTCAGATCATGTACTCTCACCTGGAGAACACATAATTGAGTGTCCCTCCATGTCTATGCAGTCGTGGACTATAGTTCTGCTACTGTAGCAAGAATGGCCACTAGTGTGTGGTGAGACCTGAGAATCTACCAAAGTGATATCCTGAGAACACATATCCACCAGCCAAAAACTAATCCTGTTGTGAGGAAAAATATGTTTTTTTTTTTGGATAGTGATTAAGACAATCACTATCATAAAGAAGAGAATGAATTCTATTATGTCTGTGGGGAAACAAATATAGGGAGTGAAAAATATTATCATCTGTCTTATAGAATAAAGATGGACCCTTTAATAATACAAATAAGAATTCTGAAACCTGTACTAAAGCTGAGCATCATCATCATCATCATCATGGTAAGACCTCCTGGTAAGCTGGGTCCTCAGTTCATCTTAGAATTCAAAAAGGAAAATAATTGAAGTTTTCTGAGACAAATCAAATGTCAGATTCTCTATAGAGAATATCACCTTGTCCACTTTCTAAATGGAAAGACTGAGATTCAGAAAAATTAAGTAAGTGGCCAAGTTAAAAAAGATAGTGGTCAATCTGGACTTGACTCATTCTTTCTGATTATAGAACCACTATGTACTGCATTTTTTAACAGTCAACTGGAAGTTATTTATGATTAACACAGTGCATGGCAAAACAGAATTAGATGGGTATGCTCTCTTCCATGAAGCATGCCAAGTGAGGCATTATCTTGGTACGTTTACTGCAATTCAGTGTTTTCCCTTATTTATCAATCTCAGAAATCTATTTTTGCTCACTCACATAGAGCAGATCTCTCTCTATTATATTAATGTGTCTAAGATTATGTGATTACTGTATAAAATCATATTGCCAATACATTAATTTTCAAAGGAAAAATATTATGTTACATGACCTTGAACATACACAGGCAAATAATAACCCAAAGATTAATGTGGACTATAGAATTTGAATGAATGAAATTACAAAGTAAACAGAATGCTATGAAATAGTCTGATGAGTCTATTTACCTGATAACATTGACTTTTCCATTGGTAGTGTGATTTTAAGAACTCATTACATAGAGTCATTCAGTATTAATGCATGTGGCACTCACAGGCTCTATGGTTGAACAACCCCTACTGTTAACCTATTTTATGATTTTCTATATCTAGACTTTTAAACAATCAAATTACAGAACTTTTGATTTCTTTAAGAATCTCAGCAATTGCATCTTTTGTTTGCATTTCTTTCAGTCTATGTTTGAACATTTAAAGCCCCAAGTGCAATTTTATTGTTGAAATCCATGAATTGGAAAGATAGGTGAGAAAAATACAATCTGTTTTTATGCTTATTAGTGGCAATTAAGCATTTTATATACAAAATGTCTTAGGAGTATTAAATAAGAAGCATACAAACCATAAAAGAATGTTTGATATAGGGGAAGATTTTAAGTTTGGGCCTTCATTTGGTGAAGTCTCTGAAAACAGAGACTTATTTGACACAACTGGTGTTCAGCATTCCCCACTCAGACATTCGATCTATATTTATCAATACTTACAATGTTCTGGCTACTGTGCCAGTCACTAAGAATATAAGTTGGATGGAAGTGTGGTCTATGTGAAATATTACTTCAAATAGAGGCAGAAACAAAGGAGTAAAAAGTTTATTATAAATAAATAGGACAAATGAAGTCAAAGAGACACGAAGTATGTCATGGAACCATAGAAAATCCTTGATTATAGGTCTTGACATGAACAGAGGAATGAGAGGGAAAAATAGACTTCAGAGAACAGCAAGTATAAGAATTTTAGTCATTGAAATGTACCACATATCAATGGATGGAGGGTGAAAAAATGCAGTATCCTTTCAGCTGACAAAGGAAAGATATTTATGAAAATCCAATACTCAGAAATCTATGAAAAGATGTCCTAATTCCAAGTTCCTATAAATGTAGTCTTATTTGGAAGCAGTCTTTGAATACATAATTAGATTAGGAAGATGAGGTCATATTGTGTTATGAATCCTAAATCCAGTGGTTTGTCTCTTATGAGATGATCAGATGAAAATACAGATGCAGGATGCACAATTCAGGCTATATAATGGTTGAAGCAGAAATTGTACGTACATAGCTATAAGTAAGAGGATTGCCGAAGAAGCTACAAAGAGGCAAGGAAGAATTCGTCTGTAGGATTTTTATATAATGATATGAATGCAATAAATACCAGTGAACTGTTTGATTTTAAATGGTTAAGGTTTGTTATATGAATGTCACTTCAATAAAAAATGAAGCTGATGGTATTACATTGAATTTTGAAGAGTTAAAGGAATATAACTCTTGACTGTCATTGTTTCTTCTTCCCAGCTAAACATATTTTTGTTCTAATTTTAATTTGAACATGTCTAAAAGTGTCTTTTAAAGAAATATTTATATGAAGTTCAAGGCTAAAACTTGAATTATATTCTTTACCACTTAATTTAATACCCTTTTTCTTATAATGCTGTATGCCTGAAACATGTAACAGTTCAATATTAATTAAATAAAAAAGGAAAAATAATATTTATATGAATGGGGATATTAAAATATCTATAAACTTTAATCTATATCCGAAGAATATGACTGGTAAATTGTGAGTTATCAATTTTAACAGTTTTTATCAATTTTATAATTTTTAGCTCTACTTTTTAGTTCAAAAGGTCAGATTCCAATATATCCTGCATTCACAGCCTGCTGTTAGTTATTTCTGAAGCCTGGTATATTTGATCTTTCTAGGCTTCTGCTGAAAGCTGTTAGAAATGTATCAAATTACCTATCAGTGCCTAAAGAAACATAACCAACTTAGGATGTGTTTGTGTTTACTTCAGTTGAAGAACTTAAACATATAATGCATAGTGATTATTGATAACTTTTAGACAACTTGAAAGCTTTAGTGTTAGAAAATAAACTTGGACATAATAAACTTTGGTTCCTTCAAATGAGCTTTTTGTTTCTTCTCTGTTATTCTGCCAGTAAATGTTTGCAATGGGAAAAAAAAAAAAAAAAAAGCTCTGTTAGAAACCTTTGCTGCTCAGGGAAGGGATCTTATGAAATAGAGGTGGCTTCTTATAATATGGATGGTAGAGTTAGTCAAGAATAGAATCCTAGACTTCTTATCACATGAATATCCTCTTACATAATAATCTTCTGGATATTTGTTTTTCCATATCTCCAACTTCAATACCGAAATATCAATGAATGTAAACAAAAATTTTAGGTAATTTATTGTTTTATCATATTTGTTTTCAAGTGAGTAACAGAAATTTTTGGGTGGGTGGGAAAATAATTCTGAATTTTGAAATATCAAGTATTTTAAATTTCTTAAATAACAAAAAGAATTTACCTCAATTAGCAAACAATATTTTTCAAGTTGAAGTAGTAAAAGGGAATTTCTATAATAGTCATATTAATCCCTCTCTAGTTAGAAACTCATTAAGTCAATAAAATTTAGGTATTTATAGTTCAGATGTTTTTATGCGCATATAACTCACCAGTGATGAGAACCACCAAGAGAAAGTCTTCTAGTATGAGGGCGTCATGTTCAATATCAAATTAAAGCCAGTGATGTCAGAATGAGAAACACAGGGAACTAGAGGCAGCTTTACCATGGCAGAGCACTGTCAGGTTAGCAAACATCTAAACTGAACTTATTTTCTGACTGTTTTAAAGGATGTCTTGTCAAGAAGGATGTCTGTTATTTGTTCTCTTGCCTTGCCTTACAGATGTGTATTTGGAAAGTTGTGCTATTCTTTATCCCACACTTTATCCCTAAACTCTTTCCCAAGTTTATCAGAAAATCTTGAGAGCTTTTAAAACATGACAGATTGTTTGGGACTAGGGGTTATTGAAATAGTTCTGTTATTCAAAACATATAAAACATTACATTAATCAGAGCATGAAATGTATAATCAAGTCATATTAATTATAGCTTGGATCACTAAGAAAATGATGTAATAGCCAATCTGATATTCAAAATTTTCTACTATCTAACCCTATCAAGTTTCATAGCTTAATTACAAGAGTTAATGCCATTATCTGTGTAGTTAAAAATCAGAAATTCACAGTGTCGTTCCTCAAAGTCTAATTCATGAGTTTGTCATTTTTCTTGTTTCTGTTTCTTCTATCACTGCTTATTAAATATTAAATATCACCCCTGGACTGAATCAATCTAAAATTTTGTTGATAACCACATCACAGTATGCTCTCCCACTGAGCTCACAGAGTACTTGTGATCTGCATTACATTTTCCAGTAATAGCGTGCATTAAACTTTTTATATTTTTGTTCTTTTCACAAAGTTATATTATTATACATTTGAGTAGAATTTTAATCATTTATGTTTTCCATATTATAGCTTTCTCATATGGTCTATTGATAAATATTAGAGACCAATTATTTATTATTGATTTGACTTGGAAATTGATGCATGTGATAGAAAAGAATAATTCCTTTAAGGAAACTAGTTTAGCCACTGCCCAGTTCTCCTTGTTTCTCTAAACCTCAGCTATATGTTCAGGGAAAAGCCATGGAGGATTATGGGGAGAGAGTGGAGAATAGTAGAGCAGGGGGTGCAGAATAGGGAGGAGAGCACAGTGGAGTGTGGTGGAGAACTGTGGGCATTTTGTCAGTGGGAGAACAATGGTTACTGCATCTGAGGGTAGACATGTTATATTGTGAGATTTTTAAAAATAAAATAATGATTAAAAAAAGAAAAGTCTTGATTACTACTGATGTTAATTTTTATTCTGATACTGTAGTTCACTACATTATTAGGATCAATTCTCTCTTCTTTTAGATGATTTATTTTATTGCCCCCCTTCTACAAACATCTAGCATAAACACCTCAATTTTCATTATCAGTTGAAGACTTTATTCCTGTTTCCAAATGGAAATAATCTGAAGACATTCTACAAACCCTCACAAGCTTACTTATCCAATTTCCACAGGAAACTCCCTAAAGCCATACTATAGTATGACCTCCAAAGCTCCCATTGAAGCAGTTCCAGAAAAATGGAAATTACAGGCAGGTCACTCCATTAGGAGTATGGTCTTGGGATCTGACTTTCTGGAAATTACATGGAGGGAATAGGTAACACAGCCTAAAAGTGTGGGTAATCAACATTTTGGGAATAAAGTTCATTAGATGAAACATAGGAGGGCTGCAGGAATGAACAAATGTAGCCCTATCTTTCCTTTAAATGTTTTTCTTTAGGCATGGTGGCTTCATGGGACTGTGTAGAAAAGTGCCATGCAACCAAGCAATGGTTGTGTTTCTCAAAACTGTGGTAAACTTGTTTGTGAAGCACATTATATTCTTTTTTCCTTTCCTGCTTCATGGTTCACTTTCTCTTATTTCTCTGGGTTGCAGTCCTCTAAAGAGTGTTGGCATAAAAAAATGACATGCTTTAAGCTTTATTTTCTAAGGGTCCTGCCCTATGATTTTCTTGTATAATACCAGAATATGAACTGAATAAACTAAAAGAAGTAGCTTTAATATAGAATTTACAGACTCATAGCTTGTTTTGTGCATTTAAGGGATTCAATGTGTGCAGTAGTTCACTATGATTCTATTGCCTTTCTTAGATGGGAAAAATGAATTGTGGAGAGATAAAGGAATTTCCTCAAAGAACCATGATTTCAATCTCAAACTTGCAGATCTTTGACATACTGCACTACAAGTAATGCTTCCATAATCGAAATAATATTGTTTTTATTAAGTGCATACCTTCGTGGTGGCATTTGAGGGAAACGTTGTTCTTACTTTGTCTCACGAAGGCAGTCCTCCTGGATGAGTTACTTTCCTAAAGCACTATCAGACATCACAGGTCCCTTATACAGTCTTTCATGCCTAAACATTATTCAGCAGGAGAGGGTGATCTAACAGAACCCCTCATGATTCCATATGCCTCCAGCAGATTTTTCATCATTCCTACAAACTTTTCACCTGTGTGCTTTATAGAATACTTTTAGAGACTTAGAGCAATATGAATATAAATTGGTACACAATTTAAAAGTTATATCTTCTCCCAAATAGTTAAAAAAATAAATTGTCACAGGTACACTTAGCCTTTTATGAAAGACCTCTGGGGAAGTTGTCGCTGTAACCTCCGGAGGCAACTGTGTTGATGTCGTGCTATGTGTTCGGTGACACAGAGATGACTCTAGCAGACAAGATGTCAGTATGGAGATGGAGGGCTACTGCTCTCCTAGGCAAATAGCAAACCTCCCAACTTCTCTGTAGCTTTTATTGAGCAGAACAAGTAACAAGCTTATGTCATTTGCTACAAAAAGCCCAGAATTACAAGGTTAAGTTGTGTGCCAAGCCCGCCTGAATGTAACCAGCCTCTACTATGATCTAATAACTTTTTGTTTTATTTATCTTATCTTAATCTGGACAGAAGGAATATATGTTTCAATCCTAAGAGCTGGGAAGCTCTTGTCAGCAGTCTTGTTTACAAGTCTGCAAGATCTCAGTCATAGCACCTCTTTCACTGCTTGATTGTTGCTCACAGCTTTTACAGCCTCTGGTTTTCCCCAACAGAAGTTGTCTTCAAAATTTTCTCTACCTAATTTGGAGGCTAATAAACTTTTTATTCAGTTTTTCATGAAGTTGAAACTGAATTTCTGTGACAATCAAAACTCATTTCTCTTTAGCATTTCTTCTGGGACAAAACATCAGCTTGAAAATTATTAGAGCAGATGCATTTGAAAAAAAAACAATAGTAATAGAATTATAATTTAATAATAATACCAAGAAAAAAATCAGTACTTGAAGCAATAGTTTGGGAAGAACTACTAATAAGTGCTAGGGTCTGAGAAGGCATCAAATGGGACATGTGTCAAATTGAGGAATGAGGTGGGGTAGGGAAGAGAGAAACATTTCTACAAATTGGAGTTCAGAGTTGGCATTCATTGAATACCTGCCCTGGGATCAAGACAGAAGACCACAGGGAATAAATACATCAAATTCCTCTACCTATAGACCCAGAAAAAAAACTCTTCCCAGCAAGTTCAAGGTTATCCATGCCATAGTGATTAAGCATTCAGAAATCTACAATTAAGAAACAAGAGAAGTTTGATAAATGGAAAATATGGGGTCAACTATCTCTTCTATCTCATTTACTACTTCAGACCAGAGAGGATGATGGCAGACACAATTGATTACATGTATAACAGGTATTCTCCCTTCTTCCTTTCACATAATAGAAACTTAACTGTTTTCAAATTTGGGAAGAGAATGTATATGCAAAATGAGAGGTATAAATGATCCAAGCCGGGCCCACCCTGGTGGCGCAATGGGTTAAGCAATGCACTATGAAGCAAACTGCAACCACTGCAGCACAAGTTTGATCACTGCTGCCGACTGGGGAGGTGACCTACATGGTGTGGCAGACCTCTCCTGCCTGCCAGCTGCTCCCCTCAGCAGTGTGTTTCAGTCAGTCTTCCTGTTCTGTTCCCCACTCTGTCTCTGGTGGATCCTCTCACCCCCCTGCACTTCTGGCCTATACCCCAGTTCTTGTATGAATAAAAAAAATAAATCTTAAAAAAAATGATCCAAGCCTCCAGAAGTAAATATGAATTAATATAAGATAGCCATGGTCATTCCAGCTTCCCAGACAGTGAAAAGATGTGAGGTGGGCTTGGGATGAAGTCCTGGCCAATAAGACAAAAAGTGTAGTCGTCCAAAAACATTTCTATTACTCTTGAAGTCAGTTAAGGGAAACATTATTGCTTCCTTGTCTTCCCCCGGACTTGATTTTATGCTAATGGAAAGAGTAGCAGTAATCATAAAACCATGAGACAGAAATCTGAATATCATGCCAACAAATTGAGTAGGCAGAGTGAAAATATGGGACTGTATTTGTGGGTTTCTCAGTTAACTGCACTGGGAGCCCTTGGACCTCAACACCAAAAAAGAATTCCTTTACATTTTGGATCTTTGAAGCATATTTTTATTACAGTTAAATAGATAATTAGCTAATTGTTTTCTTTCTTTTCCCTTCTTCCTTCCTTCCATCCATCCATATGGACTCCTTTCCTCCTATAACAGTGTAATCCCTATAGAAAGGAGAGTTTCAAATTCTCTGTTCCACCCAAGGAAGGGTAGACCTCAGCAAGGAGGAGAAGCTAAGAAAGGACTTAGGAGAGGACTTAGGAAGATGAAGGGAAGAGACTGAATGAGGCACATGCAGCAGGGAGACATGTAAGAAGCTGTGCTTGCTTCTCAGCCTTGGACTTGTACCAGGGACTAGGGGAACATGGAAGGAGATACCTGAAAGAGACAGAGATGGGGGTGAGAGACCTGTGGGGAGGGTCATAATGGTAGACTTTATCTTGACTTATAATTTTGCTCTTTTACTTCCAAGCTTGCCTGACCCCTTCTACACTTTTCCTATGCTTCCCTGCTAGAAAGTGCCTTCGTGTTGCTGCAAATTTTCAGGCCTCAGTGGCCCTGCTTTGGCCCAACTCTGTTTGACTACCCATTAGGAGATGGGTCACTTTGGGTGTTTCATGGGGAAACTATTTATTATTTCTCACCTCTTCTCTCCATTGCACACTAATTTTATTAAAGATTTTTTAATTGAAGGTCTTATGAAGTCAATATGTTTTATCTCTATATGTGAAATGCAGAACCCATTTAGAGCAGGCAAGTTTGGGCATCCTGTGTTAACCTTCATCTCTCCCTTCCTTTCATTCTCTAATGCTGGATAAGTGGTAAATAAAGCAGTGTGATTAGTCTGTTTCAACTCACCCAGTAAAAGGTAAGTTTTCTAATAAAGTGTATGAAGAGAAAAAAATTGTCAATGATTAGACTGCTATGAAAAGCAAAGGTCTGTCTGAAGATATTTCCTTTTTTATGGGATTTGTTTTTACTGGCATGGAGCTATGGAATGCTTGATGAGCCCATGAACGAATACCCAATGATACGGGAAAATGAGTCACTTATGATTCAAGAAGAAGGACAGAGTAGGAAAGAAAATAGGAAGAGCAAGTGATTGACCCTTGTCAAGTTTCTTTCAATAAGTGAATGAAAAAGTACTTTGGAAAGCCTAAAATAAGACATCATTATAATAACTTTGTTATGACAAAAAATATATTCCATTTATGGACTACTTGCTTCGGTCATCATATTGAAACTTATAATCTTGCAAAGAAAATCTTATGGACAGTAATTTTAGAAAAGAAAACTGGATCTTAAATTCTTACATATCTAAATGTATAAAATTAACCAATGGGAGAACCATATCTACCCCACAACTATATATACATACACATACACACACAGAGTGATAGCATCATTTTTCTTCACCATCTCCATTTACATCAATCTTGCCTTAAGTTAAAATATATTCTTTTCCCAACTATAACAGCGTAAATATTTGGCTATAGAGTTTATTCAATTTATCATATGTTAAATTCAAGAACATTTAAATCATAATAATTTAATTATAGGCAACAAGTATTTACTCCTTTATCCTTCAACAGTAGAGAAAGATTAGAACTTTCATACACACTGAACACATTTTATATTCCGCTAGATCAGAGTGGTCTTCCTCATCAACTCCTCCATACATTGGTAGGAATGCAAGTCTGTTCATTATTAGCTTATGATATGGAAAGCAGTTCATTTGTATGGAAATAGCTGGCTTGGGAAGATGTGTTTCTTGTTCAAAATGAAACACAGATTTCTGATTAAAAGCCAAACCACTCTTTGAAAAGGTCGAAAAGGATGGCTTCAAATGAAATTATTTCATCTCTATTTTATGTGGGTCACTGATGAAATGCCCTGCCAAAATATGATCTAGTTCTCTGGTGTTTCCGTGTGATTGCAAATTAAAAATATCTCTTTTCACTTAAAACTTCGAAAAGTAGATATATGATGAATGCCTAAATACATGTTAATATATATATTGCACATATAATAAATACAGTTATATCTGGTATCCACAAGAGATGGGTTCCAAGACTCCCCAACTCATGACCCAGGATACCAAAATCAGAGGATGCTTAAGTACCTTACACAAAATGGCATAGTATTCATAGTATTTACATATAACCTGTGAAATCAGCCCATGAACTTTAAATTGGTTTTTGTGTATAATGCCTAATGCAATGTAAATGTTATGCAAAGTCATTACATTAAAGAAATAATGACAAGGAAAAAAAAAAACTTTGTGGTCAGTATAGAAACAACCATAAAAGGCTTTATTTAAGCAGATCACATTTTTATATGGTGTTGGTTGAATCTACAGATGGATAACCTGTGGCTATGGAAGGCCAACTCTATAAAGATCAATATATAAAACTATGATGCTTCAATTAAAAAAAGAAGAAATACGTACTAAGTGGTGATCACAAACCATCAGTACTATAGACAAATGGGTTGTGGAAAGCAGGCTACTCATGGCCATCATATAAATTATCTGATAAGGTTAACACAAATTATTTTATGTGTTCAAAAATGATAGAAACAATATTCATAACTAAGAACTGGAAACAGCCCCAATGCCCATTATCAATAGGGTGGGAAAATGAAAGAGGGTGTCACTGACATGACACTGCAAACAAGTCAAATATAAAAGGGAACACATACATGGCTTCATTTATATAAAGTTTTAGAACAGACAAGTTTACTTCTGGTATTTAAATGTTAGGGGGCCTCCTTGGTGGTGCAAATGGTTAAGCACCACATCCGCAGCCACTGCAGCACGAGTTAGATCCCAGGCCAGGGAACTGACCCACATGGCACAGCAGAACTCTCCTATTGCATAAATAAACAAATCTTGAAAAAATAATGAAAGATAGTATTTTGGGGACTTTTGAAATATTTACTCTTTTGGGGTTTTGAGGGAATACCTGGGCTCCCAGACATTATCTCTTCCACTCAAATTCCCTTTCTCAATCTCTACTATATACACTTGTGAAAATTTACAAAGTTGTATGTTTAGAATTTGTGCATGGTATTATTAATTGAATAACTGGTAAATAAGATTAAGTTGCTGTGATTTCACAATTCTGTATTTGACCAAAAAAACAAAAACAAAAAACCCAAATACTATACAATTGTCTTCCAAAATAAATCTTGTGAATGAGCAATCCTGGACAGGCTGGTTTGTATTTTCATGCCTGGCTCAGCCGGGGCTAGTAGTGACAGTTTCCAGCTTCTCTGTAATTGTGATAGATAGCCAGCAGTAAATTTGAGACTGACTTTTAGGCAGATGTATAATAATGAGTTATTTTTATATTTCACTACAGCTGCCTAATTAAATGAAAATATACATTCACCATTTTCTTTTTAGAAAGATGCTATCTAGTTATTTTGGTTAATCTATGTCTCCTGTATCTGGAATGGATCTCTAAATTATAATTACACTCCAATAATAATAGTGATTAAAAAAGACTCTTTAGATATAACTAATGTTGCATTGCGGACTGCCTTTCTGAATTTTATAGAAAGAAAAATATAAAGTCCTTTATAAGTTCATTTATGAAAACATTGGTTTTATGTACATTATTTTGTATTTGGTTTGTCATGCACACTGTTCAGTGTTTCACACTTTCCTCTAAATAGCTGTGCTTTGTGAGATAATGGTTTTATTTAGGGAGCTATTTTTAAGTTATTACATTTATTTTCTTACCAAAGTCCTTAACTGTATTTTAATGATTCTGATTTTCAGATAATGATATTCATTCTCACAGACCAGAGAGTTCCAATTTCAACCAGATATTTTATTCATTCATTCTTTCTCACTGCATTATCTTTTGATAGGGGATTTTTTTTCTTTTTTAAGTCAAAGGGCATTGTCTCTTGACTGTCTAAGGATTGTTCTAGCCAAGTTCACTAATTGACTGAAATGCATACAAATGAAGTCAATTTTTCAGGTTCCATATCTGAAAGGGAAACAGACTTTGCCCACCAGTAAGATGAGTTTTCCTATGAATACTCAAAGGAACCCAGGAACCTCAGTGTCTTTCCTTCATTTATGAATGAGTGAATAAATGGATGAATTAAAATATTAATTAGAGATACATGATCAATAGATCAATCAATTAATATCTGATTTTTCATAATTTCAACAGAATAACATATGGCATGCATTGCAACTTATGTTATTTGCTCTTTAATTTGAGAAAGCTCAAATTAAGAGCTAAAATATGGCAGGCACTGTAGGTGGTGCACAGGGACAAATATGACACACTATACCTTATATAATTTGCAGCTAATTAAGGGAGGAGTTTGTGTGTGGAGAGGTATTAAAAAAGAATTAGCATTTATAATGTACTAGAAAAAAATTTGCAAGAAGAGATGACCCTAAAGAGGAAGGGAAAATATTCATTGGAGTACTTATGGCTAGGTATAGAAATCAGTCAAAATTTTGAGAAAATGAAAGTTTTTATGTCAGAAAAATTTCCAATTTATCTACTTGTTGCTTTCTCTTTATTTTCTTTCCATCCTGGTAAAATAAGCATATCTTTTATTTTGTCCCCACATATTTAGTCTCTTCCTTTCTACATGCCTATATTCTCTTCCATGTGTACCTGCTTTCTTTACATAGACTGATTTTTCCTTAATCCAGAAAATTCTCAGTTCCCTCATACATGTAAAACAGTAGCAAAGACAGAAAAATACTTTACCCTTAATTACTTTTTAATCATCAAAAAGTATTTTTAAAAAATAATTAAGTTCTATGATATAAAATTTTGAAGATCTGTTCCAAGTTCAGTTTATTTTTATATTGTTTCTAATTTTTGTCATATATGAAAAACACCATTCACTAAAGAACAAGTCACTCAATATCCACTGTTTTTTTTTATTTTTTTGAAGATTTTATTTAGTTATGTATATAAAAGCTGGGGTACAGGCCAAAGGCACAGGTGTGTGTGTGTGTGTGTGTGTGTGTGTGTGAGAGAGAGAGAGAGAGAGAGAGAGAGAGAGAGGATTCACCAGAGACAGACTAGGGAGCAGACAGACAGATCAACTGAAATACACTGTTGAGAGGAGAAGCAGGAAAGGCAGGAGAGGTTTACTGTGTCATGTGGGTCATCTCCCTGGCCAGGATAAAATAATAGAAATCTGAAAAAATTCAATTATTGAAGAGTTCAAAGAAGAAAATTTGAGTAAGTATACTGAATTTTTTCAGATTTCTATTATTTTATCCGTAAGTTATTATGGACCCATTGTATACTTGCTTAGGAAACAAATATCAATCTTCATACTTAATATGTATCCCACTATTAAACCTATTTATATCATTTATATCAATATCTATATATCATCTATATACTTTTTACACCTATATGAGGAAAAAAGAAATGCCATGAAGTGTAGAGCTAATAAAATTAAAGTCTGGTAAATCTTCAGGTCACATATATTGGGGAGGGGTTCTTAGGAGATGGGTACTTAAGTTGTAAGTAAATTTTAGAGATTAGAAAACATTTTCCAGGTTGACAACATAGATGGATACCAATTATACCTGGCATTAAGAGACAGGTGTGGAGTTATTAACACCATAAAGAGTTTAGATAAGTAGATGTGGCACTGCAATGAAGTGGAATATGAGGACAAGGAGATGGAGAAACCCACAGAGGATAGAATTTTGAGCATCTTCTAAACCATAAAAATGGTCTGTACATTACGTAAGACAAAGTTATTCTGACACACTTCAGGTCTTGGTCCAGGGAGAATGGAGAAGTAAAAATATCTATTTCCCTGAGAATCACTGGTATATTTCTTTTATAATGCCCTGACCTTTGGCATACAAGTTACTGACAGAGCTATTATCTTGGTTCCTTCTATTTTATTATCAATTTCTATAAGTAATTATCTTTATTATAATTATAAGTTAATGGACATGTTAAAATTGAGCACAAAAATGTATTCATTTCCCTTAATATATGAAAAGTGTTGGGCCTCCCTGGTGACACAGCAGGTTGAGTGCCACACTGTGAAGCATTCCCTGCATAGCAGCTCAAGATCCCTGCCAGGGAGGGGACCCACATGGCCAGCAGACCTCCCCTGCCTTACCCTCTGGTGCCCTCAGCAGTGCATTTCAGTTGATCTGTCTTTTCTCCTCCCCACTCTGTCTCTGGTGTGTCTTCTAACCCCCGAGACTCTGGCCTATACCCTAGCTATTGTATGCATAAATAAATAAATCTTTAAATATATATATTTTGTATATATATGAAAAGTGTTACTATATGCTACTAAGGGCCTCTATGTGACCGATGGGAACAGCAATTTTAAAAAGCATTGTTCTATAAAAACTGGATTCTTCCTACTCTGTACTTAATTACTTTGGAAGACTCATTTTGCTCTCTGTTTCTTCATCAATGAAATGGACGCTAATAGTTGTAAATTAAGAACACAATTCAGAATTCCTGTTATTTGTTTGCCCTTAAGAGTTAAGCTTTAATAGTCACACATATGCAAAATAGAGCCTGTTATTAAAGATGGATTTTCAGTCAGTTATTTAACTAAAAGTAAAAACATTTCCAAATAAAAGAAATAAGAATATAAAGGGCAAATAGATTTTTAGTAGCCTCTTCAAAGATTGCCCAGTATAGTAGAGATTCCCAGTGTGAGAACCTTCAAGCCTGAAGCCAGTAAATGTTTTATTTTGCAAGGATTCATTTTTTATTTATTTATGCATACAAGAGCTGAGGTGTAGGTCAGAGTTGTAGGGGATGAAAGGGTTCACTCTGTCAGAGACAGAATGGGGAGCAGAACAGGCAGATGGACTGAAGTACACTGCTGAGGGTACAGTGAGTGAGACAGGAGAGGTCTACTGTACCATGTGTGTCACCTCCCTATTTGGGGATCAAACTTGTTCTGCAGTGGTTGGAGATGATTCAATAGCACAGAGACTAAGCCC
The DNA here is from genome assembly GCA_019455555.1 of Galemys pyrenaicus. NCBI lineage: Eukaryota > Metazoa > Chordata > Mammalia > Eulipotyphla > Talpidae > Galemys > Galemys pyrenaicus. Next base: position 3,156,564 of record JAGFMF010011399.1, read on the forward strand.
TCCATCACCAGGGAGGCTCCTAATAAATAGTTTAAACATAGAACTATTAACTTTTCCCCAAATTCTCTGAAGCACAAACTTGAATTGAATGACTTTTTAACTCTATTCTCCACAATGAGAGAGAAAATATTAGTCAAAGGGTAGATTTTCAAATCCCCAGATAGCTTCTTAGCTAATGTGGAATGACAAATCAGGAAGCCCTAGATTAAATCTTGACCCATTATAAGTCCAGTTATGTGTGTTCTTCTTTGTGAAACTACCATTGTGAAACTACTACAGGGAAGGGTGAGGGGTACCCCAATAACCACAAACCTGCCTGCTCTAAATAGATCTGCCGTCTACATCAAGACAAAACTTACTCTAGTGCATATGATCCTTAATGAAAAGGAACTTTAATTAGTGTGCAACAAAGAAAAGAGAAGGGAAAGAATAATATTTTCAAATCAAGAACCCAAATTACTCATCCCCTCGTGGGTAAATGTCCAGCTAAACAGGGTTGGCCCAAAGCAGGGCCACTGAGGCCCGAAAGAAAGCCTTCCACTAGTCTAATGCACCTCCTGGTGGGGACTCATAAAAGGAGCAGAAGGGGCTCAGCATGTATGATACAAAAGGAGCAAAATCAAAATCAAGACCTCCCCACAGGTTTCTTGTCCACATCTATTTCATCTATTTGAAGTACAAAAAGCAAGTGCAGCTTCTTCACATGTCTCTCTGCTACATGTGCCTTTTCCAGGTCTTCTGGCTCTCCTCCATCCTGCTTCCTTCCCCAGTCTTCTCTCCAACTTCTTCTCCTCCTGCTCAGTTCCACCCTTCCTTGGGTGAGAGACAGAAACTAGAGTCTCCCGTGTTCCTGGGGACCCACCCTATTACAAAATTGATCTCATCCTGCTAGCAACATGACCAAATCCTTGTGCCTATTAGCAAAGGATACACTATTCTTGGAGCTAATTGAAAGCAAAATCTCAATATTAGCTAGACAAAGCATTTATTATTAGATAAATAAAATGAGGATTAGAACCCCGGGACTGGCCTGACAAGTTTTACCCTGTAAGAGATGTTCCAATAAGCACAAGTTTGAATTTAGTTTATAGAGGTAAAAACAATATGTCACTTATATTAAGAACAGAATTTTCTTGATAGGAAGGATTTCTGGTTCTCAGTTATCCCACCAAAAGAGGAAGAAGACATAGGATCTAATTTTTTCTTCTAAAGAATTCACTGACGAGATGCAAAGGTTAAATTTGCTTCTGGCTCCTTGGCTATTAGTGGTTGTGAAAAGACTGGTTTTACCTTCTAACAATAGATTTCTGCCTAAGCAGCAGTATGGAGCTTGTTTACATTTTAAGTCCATGAAGATGACACTGTTCCCTTGGTTGCCATGACCGCTGAGGGGAGTAAATAAACCGATAAGTTCTGAAGTGAGTTATCTGGGGTAGCAGGATACCCCAGAGACTATATACATGGTTTCTTTCATATCTCAGGAACAATCACATCTTTCATTTGATTGATGTGAGACAAATAAAATGAAAATAAGTGAAATATCACTCCCTCCGGTATTCAAATTTCATGTTTGATTATAAACAGTTCATTACAATTAGTGCATTTGTAACCTTTAACATCTAAACCAATATATTCACAATTTAAATCAGTGAATGAACAGTCTACTATTCTAGTAAATATTTGCTCTTAAGCAAATTATCTTTAAACTTATTTGCTAAAATTAAATTAAATATACAAGTGTGGAGTTTTGATCACTGTATTAATGAATTTTTTAATTAATGTATATATATTTGACATCAATTGTAGTCCCCATGGAATTAATGAATTTATATTAAAATATATCATATGGTGAAACATGAATTTGATTAACTTTAAAGTTGAATCCTTGTTCTGTCCATGTTTGCAGTCTTATAATTTTGCAGAATATATATGTTGAGGAAATTTGTAAGTAACTATGATCCTATCATCATTACTTTTGATAATTCTGAAGAAAAACTATTGCAAATTTGGAAATAAGCTAGTGATGAGTGGAAGCATATATTTTAAATATTAGATGGTCAGACAACCTAGGTTAAAGAAATCGTGAGCCAGTAGTATGAGTTGCCCTAAATCCTGTTGAATCAAGTGGGCCAAATCATGCACTAGATAGTCCTGTCCAAACAATTTGGCCCACCACACTGATCATGAGGCAGCAGGATAGATAAAAACTGTCACAGCCTGATTAATGATGGTCATACAATTTCCTGGAGGGGGAGAGTTGAGAACCCACATGCACAATTGGAATGTAAATGTCTACACATGCCCTGGGGTAATCCAGCCCAGAACAAGCTGTGGGACTGGCCTTCTCAGTCCTGCCTCAGGGATCTTCCATTTGAATAGCCCCTTCTCCTTAAATATCCCCTTGCTCTTAGAGGAGCAAGCCTAAATTGTCTTTTCTTCCACTGGCTCCCTCATGCATGAATCTCTTTATTAAAGCTTTTCTTGGTTCAACTACAACTAGAGCTCTCTGATGAATTATTTCCCTAGAGGGCAAAAGACCCACTCTTTTGGGTTGAGTCCCTGTAAAATGGAAGTATTATCATAGCAGAGTTAAGAAAAGATTATTTCTATAGGAGTATGTTGTTGGGACTGATTTTGTTTTATACTATTTGATTAGAGCTCAACTTCTTAAAGTTGCATGCTAACTTACAAATTTATTTTTAGTAGCAAATATGAGTCCCAAGATTATGCTTTTTTCATCTCATATGTAATTAACCAGTTTTATTCTAATCTTAAAAAATCATATTTTTCTTGGTTTTTTGGAGATTAATGTAAACATTTAGAAACACAGTTGGTAGGAAGAAATTGTGTTGTATATATTCCTTGCATATGACTTCATAAGTCTTAGAAAATTCTGCAATACCTGATCACAAGATGTATAATTTTGGATTTAAAAATTTAAGTTTCCTGACAGACATAATGTGAATTTATCACGTTAGTGTAATGCCTATGTTAGAAACATTCTTAACCAGACTTCAAGCATTAACTCATTTCATGTTCACTGCCTTTATCTAAGGTAGATAGCCATTTTCTAGAAGAGGAAACTAAAGGTCTGATGTGTGTCAGCGTCATGCAGCCACCACAGGCAGGGTATTTTCATGTCATTTCTTACAGATGAAAAGAGAATTTGGAGACTTTGGTGGATTTTGCAGGTCTTTATTGCTGAGACAGGGGACCATACACAGGCAAGCAGACAGCACAGCGAGGCAGAACAGAGACTCCACTGCCTAACCCCTTTTACTATTCCACCACCACAGAGCCATACAACTGATAAATTGTTGCAAAATGCTTGCTGGATTTCCTAATGGTGGAAAACAGCATTTCAGGGTATGGGCTGTCTGTTGTGTGAAAAGCAAAAAAATGCAATAACCTGATTTTAACTCATTTTCTTTACAGAACATTCCTGGTGTTACATAATCTCTGGTCAACAATGAACGGGGGTACCAGGTTTTGCATTCAGCTAGTCCCATCATAGAGCCTTCCCAAACATTGTGTGATGATAATGAGAATCTGTTCCCATTCTGTGTGAGAAACTCCTATGGCCCAGGGGGTATTCTGTCAAAACTACCATCCTTCTCCCAAGATGTTGCCCATGCCCTTCCACAGTGTTCCTTATGACTATGCCTTTTGGTCCGCGAAATAATTGTGTTTACTTGGGGCATTAAAAAACAAATCAAAGACAATATGGATGGACACTGAAACCATGCTTCCCTCTTTACATTGACTAGAGTACATCAACATTTTTTTTAAGGATTTTATTTGTTTTTGCATAGAAGAACTAGGGTGCTGACAGAGGTTCGGGGAGGGGTTGGTGGTGAGAGGATGCACCAGAGACAGAGTGGTGAGCAGAACAGGCAGAGTAACTGAAATACACTGCTGAGGGGAGCAGCCGATGAGATCGGAGAGGCCTGCTGCCCGTGTGGGTCACCTCCCTGGCTGGGGATCGAACTCAGGCTGCAGCAGTGATAACTGAGATTTAGCCCCTAGGCTACCAGGGAAATCCAGTATCAACAAATTTATGGCACAGCCACACAAAAGCTTCAGGGCCTGAGTTTGTGTGCCAACTTCACTAAGTATCAATATTTCATCCTTACTGATAATTTTCCTTTTACTCCTTTTGTAAATTTTCATTTTTGATGTTACAAGTCACTACTTGTTCCTCAAATGGGTTTGAAACTAGTTTCTTCCTAGTTTCTTCTTCTGATGCATCCTCTCACCTATGCTTCCCTTGTGCTGTTAAAAAATAGTTTTAAGTTTATTCAAATTATGAATGTTCATGTATAAAAAAAGCAATGTTTAGCACACAAAAATGCAAGTGTCTGGCACACAAAGATGTTAGCTTTACAACTATCTATTTGGTAATATAATTTATGGATTAAGGATATGATATTGGATTAAAATACAAGTTTGGAGTCATATTAATTTCATGAATTTGGACAGATTCTTTAACGTCTTCAAATTCCTATGGTTATTCGTTGTACATAATTATGACAATTACCTCCTTTAATTATTGTGAAAACTAAAAAACAAGAGCATTTTAAAGTTATTGACAGAAGTCTGATACCTCTACTTAAGAGGCACCAGCTACTTGTATTCTACTAAAAGAAACTTGTTTTGGGAATGTGGATATAAAAAACAAAGGCCAGGATAAATTAGTAGTTCCATAATTGCACTAGGGTGAGAGAGTACAAAACGCCCACTTATACATCTATTGCTATAATAACTAGAGTAAAATTGCCTTTGTTGTACTGGAGGATTCCCCCATCAAATGCCAATGAAATTGGTAAAGAAACATTTCCTGTTTCCTTAATGTGCGAATTGCTGAAATGGATTTTCTTAAGTGAAAGATTTCTACTCCTAAATCCTTTTAAGTGTGTCCTAGTTCCCAGAAGACAGGTCGGAAATTGCTCCCAGGCACCAGACACACATTTCAAAGTGCAATATTCAGTGAACCCTTCAGAATCTGCTTAATAATGGACATTTGTGTGTTGACAGGAGGCTAATATAGATGATATATTGATTATAGTCTGCTGAAATATGAACTTTTTCTGCATAACCAAGTGTCCACAAGTAAGAAATGTAGACTCTCTGCCTGGACCAATTAGCGAATGCATGAATTTGACTTGTCTTATTATCCCCCAGAATTAATAATAATAAAAGAACTGAAGATGCTCATTGAATTTTCTTTTTCTTTTTTTTTTCGCTTTGCCCTTTTGTAAAGCAAGTAAAGAAAGAGGGGCAGAGGAACACTAACCTTGTTTGTGATTAATGAGAAACCAACATTTACAAAGTCTTAGCCAATTAAAGTGGAGGGGAGAGGGGCATAAATCAAATAGTTTTTAACCTAGGCTAGAAAGATTATGTCCAGAAAATAAGGCAAAATAAAGAAAGGAAGTAAATTCCTCACTGGAATAAATGACACTTTGCATGCTTGGAGAATGGTTTTCATTTGCCACATAGCCTATCCCCAGATTTCTTCCTTTTGCTGCCAGTTGGTTTATTTGCACACAAAAACCAAGTCTAATATTACCCTAACACGAGAACACTTAGGAAGATAACTACCACCAAACACATACATTGGTGTTTGAGATTGAAAGCACACACAATTGAAGATATTCCAGTTAAACACGTCAGTGGGATTTTGAAATGACTTGGCCTTATTTCACACTATTGTGCTGTCACATATATTCTAAGTGACCCTGAGCGCTTCAAACTATCCTGGCTCAGTTTTTCCTTCTGTAAAATATGAATCATACTTGCAAAACTTGCAGAGATGCTGTTGGAACTAAACTAAGCTAGATCATCAGGTATGGAGATGATTCAACCAGGTAATGAACATGAAAGTACAGTCCTTGTCAGGACTTAATATATAGCTAACGTTAGTTTCCTTTTGTGAATATAGTGCTCTCTCTAATTAATCTTAAATTCACATTATTGTTCTGTAGTAATTAGCATTGACCTTAATGCAGTCTTCTTGCATATTTGCTCCTTGAAGGGAATTATTCAAAGTGTTTAGTCACATAAAACATCTAATTTTGCCTTCCTTAAAAGACTCTCAATGAAGAAATATTTCTTAAGTCGGTAATCTCTATGTTGAGGCAAATTCAACTTATCTAGAGCAGAACTATTTCTGGAAACATCAAATCCTTATAAAAGGTACAATTTCTAATCAATAGGTAAAATTTTCTGTCAGAGTAAGAAGGTTAAATTGTGATGCATCTAACATATAGATGGCCAATATTTCATATATGTACTGAAAAAATAAACATAGATGTTTATATTTAAAAAAAGAAAACAAAAAAAAAACAAAGTTATTTGAGAGAATAAAAAAAGATGATGAGTATTGGAGACAACAAGTTTTGAAATAGTAGCTACTGAAAGCAAATTAATGAAGCGATAATATGACTTCATATACTTACTTTTAGATGTTTTAATGCAGAGGAACTCACCGTATACCAACCTAATTGTTCATGAATCACTTTTGCTCTAATATGCTTTCATGTTTTCCTTACCTAATATACTGGGTCTTCGAACACTGCTGAGGGAAGCAGTGGAGTAAGCAGGAGAGGTCTGCCATACCATGTGTTCACCTCCTGGGTCTGGGATCGAACTCATGTTGCAGTGGCTGTGGATTGCTTCATAATGCTGCAACATAACCCCTTACACCAACAGGGAGGACCCTATTCTTCTTTTTAAAGATTTACTTATTTACACATATAAGAACTGGGCTACAGGCCAGAGGTGTGGGCATGAGAAGATTCACCAGAGACACAGTGGAGAACAGAACAGGCAAAACTGAAATGCATGGCTAAAGGGAGCAGAGAGATCTGCTGCACCATACCTGGGTTGGCTCCCAGGCTAGGGATCTAACTCAGGACATAGGAGTGATAGGGCTGACTTAACCCCTTGCACCACCAGAGAGGTCCCTATTTTTTACTTTATTCTTATAATTAATACTTTTATTTTCATTTTTCCCTAGCACCATCCATTATGGTCATTATTTATTAAGGTAATCATAAAATAATGCCCAAATCATTCTTTAATATTCTATTTGAATTGGAAGTATTTTTTATGATAAATGTAGATATTCTTGACTATCTTTGATTATAATTTTCATGTGGGATTTTGTCCCAGTTCTAATGCTAAGTATATGCTTCTCTTTGGTAAAATGAGTTTCTTGTAAACAGCAGAAGAAGATTGGACTTTGTTTTGAAATCCATTCAGCCACTCCGCACATTTTGACTGGTGAATCTGGATATTTTACACTTATGATGATTATAGATTAATGGTCATTAACATTATTATTATTTTTGTTCATCTCATCTTTGTGTTTTCTGAGGCATTCCATTTATGTTTTGTATGTGTTCCATTTCCATGGTCTTATGTCTTTTGCATTCTTCTTTCTTTCTGTTTTTGAAGGCTCTAGCTGAGTTTATAGACTGTGTGACTGTGTGAATCATTGGAGGTTCTGATCTCATACTCATTCTGATGGATCACATTGTTACTCTTCCTCCAGGATATGTAACTTAGGTCTTTGTTACCATTATATTTGTTTCTCTGTTGCTTCATAATATATCCTTTCAAACTTCTTTTATTTGCAGATTTTTATTGATAAATTCTTTTAGCTTTTGACTTTTAGGGAAGCTCTTTACTGCTCCTTAAATATTAATTTTACAGGATAAAATATCCTAGATTAGAATTTTTTTGTACAAGTACTTTTAATATCATCTGTCATTGTCTTCTTGTTTGTAGTTTCTACTGAAAAGTACACTGTATAATTAATGATTCCTGCTCCATTTTTGTCTTGAAGCTTTTACTATTATATAATTGTCATAGGTTTCTGACAGTTTTGCCCTAACATGTCCCTGCTTATCTGGTATTATTTTGTTTGGATTTGTTGGGTCTGTTGGAACAAGACATCTGGTTCATTCTCTAAATTTAAGTGTTTCTTAACAACAATGTCTTAAATAAATTGCCCATGCCTTTTCTCTCTGTTTTCCTTCTGGGACACCCCTGATAAAGATGATCTATCTCCGTAGTTATTTCCAAAGTGCTCTTTTTACTGCTTTCATTTTTTTCTCTATGTAGTTCTATTTGTGATTTTCTGACATTGTGACTTTGAGTGCACCAATTCTCTCCATTGCTGTTTTTTCTGCTCTCGAGTCACTCTATTATGCTTCTTAAATCAGTTATAGAATATTCTAGATCCATTAGTTCTGATTATAATTTTTATATATTCTTGATCTTTATTCTATTTCTATTTTATAGCATCCATTTTTTTTTTTAATTCCATGAGCATTATTATAACTGTTACCTTAAACACCTCTTCAAACGTATTCTCCAATTCTACTGGATTGAGGCTTTTCTCAGGGTATTTTTGCTCTGGCATTTATGATATATTCTTTTATCTCTTCATTTTTAGATTTTTAAATTGTAGTAAGGTATGTTTTCAGTTGCTGCCTTTCCCTCTGGTCAGGTGGTCAGAGGAATGCTACAGGCAAGGGAAAATAGGTAGAAAGAAAGCAGAAGAGTAGGGCACTGATCGGTCACCTCGGTGACCATCAAGGATTCATGCTTCCTACTGTGTTGTGATATTAGTGTTGTTTGTTGTTGCTCTATACTGTCTCTTCTTCTAAGTCAGTTCCTCAGTCTAAGTGCCTCATCTAGACCAGTGTCAGCCTCCACTTCTAAGCTAGGCTTGGATTACAGTTGAGATAGCTTTACAAACCAGGAGGTATTTCATTTTCCAATATAAGCCCTACCCTGGGTATTTGTTCCTATTCTTTTTTTTTATAAAGATTTATTTATTTATTCATACAAGCACTGGGGTACAGGTCAGAGTCCAGGGCGGTGAGAGGATTCACCAGAGACAGAGCGTGGAGCAGAACAGGCAGACTGACTGAAACACACTGCTGAAGGGAGCAGCAGGCGAGGCAGGAGAAGTCTGCTGCGCCATGTAGGTCCCCTCCTTGGCCGGCAGCAGGGATCGACTCGTGCTGCAGTGGCTGCGGTCTGCTTCATAGTGCATAGAAGTTACCTAACCCACTGCGCGACCAGGGAGGTCCTGTTCCTATTCTTAACAGGTACTTAAATTCTGCTCAAAATGTTCAATTGTTGTTGGTTTTGGAAAATATTATAAAAAGAATTCTGAGGAATAAGTATGTGAACAAACTAGTTAGAAGGGAACTAGATTGTAAAGATGTGTTCTCTCTATAACTGTCTATCAGAGAATTTCTACAACAGTGAGGGTCTCAATAATTAGATGGAAATAATGATCTATTTCATAAATGTGCCTTGACCCTTACTATTTATATTTCAGCTTTACTGAAAGAAATCATATATAATAATATACACATTGAAGGTATATAACTTTTTGTTTGATATATATAGCAAAATGATTATTACCATAGTGTTAGAGAATACCTCTATCATGTGATGCAATTGTCAGTTCCTTTTTTTAGTGAGAAAATTAAGCAATCACATTTTAGCAACTTTTAAGTATATAACAGTATTATTGACCATAATTAATCTGTAACTTGTTGACAGGGACCATGGAAAAAAGACATTTGAGTAGAGTCTTGCATGAGCTTAACAACTTGGAATTTCATGCTCTTGTGTTGATTTGGCAGAATTCACTATAGAGTGCCTAAATTTCCAATAGTAAGAATCAACATTGAACTCTGATTAATCTCATCCTACTAGAAAGAAATATAAACCATTATATATGAAGTTGATATTTTTAGTACTTTTAGGGAAAAAAACTTAATTTATCTTAGAGGAATATAAAATTATTTTAAAAGGGTTTTATATTTCTAACACAAAGGAATTCTGCCAGCACCAACATTTTACCTCGTGAATTTTAATGGTATCCCACACCTGAGCACCTCTTCCTAAAATATTCATTTTATCAATGAGGGAACCTAGCAATGGGCTCAAACTTGTGGAATTCTCTGGTATTTTCTTTATTTATGAATTTATCAGTGAAAAGGAAAATCACACTAATATTGTAGGAAGATTTCTTCCCTGATGTATAAGAAATCTTGGACCAAAATTCATTATTTAAAATATTTCCCCATAACTAGGAGAGCAGGGATTATAGGTAGGAACTGTGTCTCTCACTGTTACATCTGCTATATATGTATCAATCACAGATTTGATAAAAGTCCTGGTAATTTAAGGCAAATTTTGTCACCACTGAAACCATCCATGATCTAAATTAATTGAATTTTGAGAATATTTGACCCTTTGTTGTCACTCACATCCTCGTATTTGGAGGCAGCGAAGGATATCTAACATAGCTGGGCAATTGCTCATGACTTTTATAAAAAAAAAAAAACAAACACACATACTGGATGAGTATTATCCATAGGTACAAGAATGAGTAGGTGTATACCCAGTGGAATTTGTTTTAGCAACTTTGTGCTATAATCAACTATAAAGGTCAAAAGTAATAAAACTCATTTGTTTAAAACTAAGAAAAGGCAGCACTTTTATGTTTCCTCTAAATGGGATCACTAGGAAAAACTTCCAAGGAGCCAAGACTTTAGAAGAGCATAACAACATGGAATAGCTAGAGAGGGAGAGCAATAGCATCTATGATTATCCATTGAACTTCCTGGCCATATCCATAAACAAGGCCTGTACTCTGTCACTTAACTATTTTCTTCTCCCTCTTTTTTTTTTTTCCTGCAACTTTATATGAAAATTTCTTGTGATAGTTAAAAGTATCATGCAGACATTAATGTCATTGAGAAAATATAGAATTAATGCTACCCTATTATGATACAATAATTGATGGGTATTAATGGTATTTTTTAAGATGCATTAAAGATATGTTTCTTCAGGCCTCCCTGGTGGCACAGTGGGTTAAGCAACGCACTATGAAGCAGACCACAGCCACTGCAGCACAAGTTCGATCCCAGCTGCCAGCCAGGGAAGGGACCCCCGTGGCATGGCAGACCTCTCCTGCTGTGCCTGCTGCTCCCCTCAGCAGTGTACTTCTGTTGATCTGCCTGTTCTACTCCCTGCTCTGTCTGTGTTGAATCCTCTCACCCCTCCCCCACACATCTCTGGCCTGTATCCCAGAGTTTATATGCATAAATAAATAAATCTTTAAAAAAAAGATATGTTTCTTCATATAAAGAAAGGACAATACAAATAGAATACTACTGACATCTATAAAAAAGATAACCTCACTATTTGTGACAACATGGATGAAACCAGAGGAGATTATGATAAACAAAATGAATCAAGAAAAAGACAAATGCAACAGTTTTACTTATATAATATATAAACAAAACAAAGGGTCAGGTAAAACCAAACCAATAACAAAACCTAGAAATATGACTGTAGAACTGAGACTAACATAGGGGGAGAGAAGGAGAAGAGGAATGTGAGGAGATAACACAGTGAAATTTTATGGTCTGTGGGTGTCTGGGTGGTGGCTGTATTGTGGTAACAACTGAAGGAGGTGATGCTATTGCTCTATATCATATACCATGTTGCAAACCAATGTTATCACAATTTAAAAAATGACTATATCAATGCTGACAGACAAAAGAGTTAGCTATATTTTCTTATCCATTTATGCTTACAGATGGAGTTGCCATCTTATGTTTTTTGTTCCCTGGGAGACTGAATGACTTTACTGGGGTTCTTGGTTTGGTTTCCACACCCATAGGAAATCAAAGAATGGTGTTACCTTCTTCTCTGAAGATTTGTGTACACAGTTCTCAACTCCTTTAAATTTTGTTGGACAGTTTTCATACCATAGCTACTGTCTTATGGGGTTTCAATAAGATTTAAGGGTTTTAAAAACTTCCTACTTTTTATGAGATCTTAGGTGTTAAATACACATTCTTGGTATTTTCAACAGTCCTGGGCCTTTGCAACTCTTCCATTCATTAAGTTCTAGTCAAGTAAGTCCGTTCAATGTACATTGATACTCTGCAAGTATTCTGTGGAGAGCCAAAGTGCTTTGGATTTTCTGTTAATGTTTTAATATAGTTACATCTGTAGTAATAAATGAGATAGGTCTGTTGTTGATTTTATATGAAATTTTATCAGGTTTTGCAATAACTAAGCTGCCATATCATATGAAACTCATTAATTATTTTTGTAGCTTTGTATTTTAGACATGAGATCCACAAGAAGCTTCAAAAACAGACCAAAGATACCAAAATACTTTTTAACCCAGATTTTTCATTGTGTTAATTTTTAAGTTTAATGACAATAGAAGAAGCAACATCTATTGCTTTCAAATCCACTTAATTTTCCATGTAGCTCTTCTCTTCCATTATGTTTTATATCATTTATTTCCTTATCCCTTATATCATTTGTGTTTATTTGATAGTGTTTTACATTTTAAATGTATATGTTTTAAAAAATATTTTGGTTTCTATCTCAAAGATTGATGTGCTTTATAGATCTCACATCTGATGGGTTACTCAGCCATCTAGGGACCTCATCTTTTTAAAAAATTAATTAATTTATTTATAAAGATTTATTTATTCATTTATTTATGCATAGAACTGGGTTGTAGGTCAGAGATGGGGGGATGAGAGGAATCATCAGAGACAGAGTGGGGAACAGAACAGGTATATCAACTGAACTAGAGTGCTGAGGGGAGCAGTGGGGGATACAAGAGAGGACTGCTGCACCATGTGGGTCAGCTCCCTACCTAGGATGGAACTAAGGCTGAAGCAGTGATAGCACTGACACTTAACCCCTATGCCAACAGGGAGACTCTTTCATATAATTTTTATATGTGAGTGTAATATCCTATTTACCCATGGTTTCTTCTTCAATGCCCTTTCCATTTGACCATGAAAGTGTTTCTACCGCATGGATGCACATTATCTCTGGAGGGCACAATAGGAAAAGCACTGGTTTGGGTGTACTTTTCTAAATAATATTCTAGCCTGGAGATTCCAAACATGTGAGCAATACAACATTTAATTTCATCTACTAGGGATTTACATTTCTTAAGAGAACTTTCTTTTACCACTCATTACCTGAGGCAGGGAAAACTTCCTTGTGGTTCTCTAAAGTACTGAATTCCTTTTCAGGCAAGTCTTTACCCACCAGAGGACACTTTTTGCTGGTCTTAGCTTTTTATTCTGGGAATTCAGTTCCAAATCTCCACTTTGAGATCTCTACTAAAGCAAAATTTCTTCTTGCTTGAATATTAATTTTTTAGACAAATAAACATTTTTCAAGTCATTTCTTATTTTCTTCTACATTAGTTTGGAAGATCACTGTGCTGCCATCAAAATTTTAATTCTCTTGAATAGCTGGGGGTCAGTTTTCACTCTTTTAAACTCACATATGAACTAACTTTTAAAAGTGTTATCTAACATTTCCATGTGTTTTCAGTGTAACATATGTTTTGTTAAATTCAGTCTAATTGGAGAATATACAAACATTAGAGTGTATTAAATTTAATTCCAATAAAACCCATCATTAGATATTTACTTATATACTAAGTATTCACATCAATAAGAATGGCCTTACACTGGTGTGTGTGTGTGTGCATGTGTGCACGTGCACATCTGTAGGCACCTTAGATATTTCTTTAACAATCAAAAAAATTTTCTTTCTGACTATTTCTAAAAGACAGGAGGTAATTCTCTCAACTCACATTTAAAGAAAAGACAAATTTCCTCCCCCATTTCCCCAAAGTAAAGTCTCAGTTTAATCTAAATTGTTAAATACATTTTGACTTCTATGTCAACCACTGTACTGAGGAATATTATGAATGAGAAAATGGCTAGCATGCTCCCCTCAAGTTGTTAGGAGAAAGAAGTGATCTGGATGATCGATCAGTCATGGCAAAAGATACATTTTGAGAATGTGAGTAGTCTAATAGCAACAAATCTTTACATTGGCAAAGATAATATATTCCAAGTAATGAATTTAAAATCAAAGACTCCATGGGAGTGTCTAAGAAACTTTAAGGAAAAGGAAATCTAGGAAGTGTAGGAGGGAGAAGGGCAACCGAAGCCCAGAAGATGGAAAGGGCAATCATTTCCCTAAGAATGAGGAAGGAGTCTTAATCCAGAGCCTCAGAGAATGAGTGCAGCTGGTTGGACAAGACAAGTGACTACAGGTCTTGCTGAAATTTCATTAACAATAGTGGTTATAGATGACACCTTAGAGTTAAAGAAGCTAAAGAAAGAAGTCTTGGTGAAAGTAGAAAGTCATCTAAGTAATAGCTAGAAGTTGAGAGACTCATTTTTGTTGGTCTTTTTTCAAGCAACATGTATATTGTAATGAATAGTAGTTTCTCCAGATGACTATGACATCTGACCAGGGAAAACATGACTATTTGATGAATGTGAATTTGTAAGAAGAGGTATTTACTAACACTTGTTTTCTGAAATACTAGTGTTCAAAAACAATTATAATTATTGTTAATTTGCATTTCTATAGCTGTATTTTATTTGCAAAAATTTTACCATTGTGTTTGCATGTATTTTCTATTTGCTTTTTCTTTCCACAGTCCTGAGAATTGAGTCAGGGTTATTGGTCTTATTGTGTAGATTAAACATCTGAGGCAATTACGATTTGAAGGGAGTTTCAATTTATTTTTGGTTTTGGAAGAACAGTTCACAGGTAACAAGAGGTTCATTTAAAAGTGCAAATGATGGGTTTACAGAAGATAGCAATAAAAGAAAAACAAATATATTTTGCTTCTAGAAAATTAAGATAAGCTCCATTTCACATTAAAAGCATTTTTAAACTCTGAAGCTTCTTTTTCCATTAATCAGGAGAATGCAATGCACCCATTTAAAGAAAAAGCTTTTAATGCTAAGAAACCTGTGCTCACATTCAAACTCCATCATTTACTGTTCTGGTAAATTCCTTAGTCTCACTGAGTTTCAAAGTACAATGCATAAGTAACATATGAACTTAATTGGCTTTTCATGAATAATAACATCTTGTTTATGCAATAGCTAACAGGTGTATGGAATATTAGAAAGAATGAACAGCATTCATCATTAACATAATCATCATCAAAACCAAATACTTATTAAAAACTCAGCTTTAAATTCTTCATCAGAATAATGTGGGAAATTATGCATTAAAATACTGTAAGTCATTTTAAAAATGTTATATGATTTTTTAAATTTAAACATTTATCATGACATCCAAAACTATCTTGATAATGTAGATATGTGTATTTATGTATACACACATATATATACACATACATATAGTTATGTCCTTTTCATAGTTGATTCATCAAATTTTGAACTATAATTCAATAGTATAAACAAATTTTCAAACATGTGCAACAAATACTAGAATAATCTTATAAATAATTACTTTTGACTAATCAATGTAAAATCTCAGGTGCCCTAATTTTAGGAAAATAGCTCTAGAAAGCTAGTTCCCAGAAGTGCAAATATCAATAACCTGAATAGTTCTTTGCAAAATAAGACTACAAATTGAGTGTTTAAGTGTAAGACTTGTTATGCATATAAACTGTACAGTAAGAGGATAGAGGTGGAGATAGATAGCCAGTCACCACAGACATCACATTGATCTTAATGCCTAGATTCAAGGGTTCCCTTAATACCTGAGCACATTCTCCATTGTGTGCTCAAACTGACTTGTAGTAAGCACAGGAGGAGCAGATCAGACAGATCACTGAGGAAATAAGACCTCATGACACTATTGAGGGGTTAGAGACTTGAGTTCAAATACCTAAATCCTATGACCAAACACATTCTGTACAAAACAAATATCATAAAGGAAAGAAAATAAAACTACATGTAACTCATGTTTAACACAGTACTAGAAGAAACAGAATGTTGCAAACTTTAATTCACATATGAATGGACAAATAAAAATCTAAAATTAAACCAGGTTGGAAACATGGCCAGAGGAAAGTCAAGATGGACTTAATGAAAAAGGAAAGTGCTGTGGGCCCTGCAGTAACCTTGACACTGATAACCTTACAGAAAAGAGACTGTCCACTCTGCCTGGGGAATAATGCAAACTAGCTCTGACACCTCAGGAATCAACACACCATCTACTGAGACCTAGAAAATATGAAGATAGCAATATCCTCTTGGAAGGCAGAGCTTCCAGGGAGGGTATGTAAACAAAAGGAGAAAGTTGCACCTACGGGTTTGATAAGAAAGGGAAAGAAGAAAGTGAGAGGCAGATATTAAAGGATTCACACAATCAAATCCCAAAAATGAGGTACCTCATCTGCTAAAAAGAAAAAAAAAATCAGTGACCCTCATTCTTCCAAAAGAAAATAAAGTAACTCAATAATTAAACTGAACATCACAGTTCTAACACAGGAAGATGGAATTTAGCTAAGAGTAGTCAACTCATATTTTCATCAGTTTCAATAACTAGATCAGATGGTGCTGGTATACTAAATGCCTATGAAAACAAATAGGAGACAGGCACAACCCATAGATAATCTATCCTAATGAAAGGAAGAACCAAAGTTTTCATTAATGAAGATAATATTTCCAAATATCAACCCAAAACTAATGAAGATAATATTTCCAAATATCAACCCAAAACTGGACAGCAAATAATAAAACAATGCTATCAAACAATCTATTGGTGATATTAAGGGATAACTAATTTTAGAAGTTGAAAAATCTCAGAATAAAATGAGAAAATAGAAAAGAAGTAAGAGGTAAAGTTAATGAAAATTAAAAAAAATTGATGAAAAGGAGTAAATCATTTGAAACATGAAGAATGAATTTCAAGTTGCTTAAGAAAGAATAAATTGATCAAAGTATAATTTGAGAATTAAAGAATAAATGGAAACATTTCAAGCATTAAAAACAAAAATATAAAGGGAGTACTAAGATTGAAGGGAATGACAAATATAGATAAAATGATTGCACACTCACAAAAAGATATAAAAATACTTAGAAAAAATAGTAAAACAATGCAGGTATGTAACTATTACTTATTTAACATTATTATGTAAAAATAAATTCTATAAAAATAGAGGGATTACAAAGGCCTGCTGATTAAAGAAATTTACCAAAAATAAAATAAAATAAAATAAAAAGATTGGACCTGATCTGGCCAATTACAAAGCACATCTGAAGTATATCTAGCAGATTTTAAAGATATTTTATAAATATATCTAGGATTCTACACAAAAAGAGTAAGATACTTAGATACTTATGAGTGAAATAAAACAAGGTAAAAACAGATTTGGGAAGATCATAGAAAACAAGATATAGGAGTAAAGATACATTTTTAAAAAACCTGTAAAACCAAGGAATTCATTGATCTAGTGAGAGTACAGAACAGAACTTCTCTATCCAGTCAATGTATAGCTAACATTAGCTTCTATCATGATTTCTATTCTAAGTACTAATTTTGTTTTTTTTAATTTATATCTATAAAAGCACATGGTAAGTAATATTTTATTTCTGCCTTCTGTTGGTCAATACATTGTGAGATCCATTCATATTTCTGTAACAAGTTCATTTTATTCTTTTGCTATATAATAATAGCTGTATGATAATACAAATTTATTCATGCTAATCCTTACGAATATATATTTAGTTTCAAGTTTGAAGTTATATGATATAATGGAACATTCCCCAACATTTTTGATTGTTGCTGAGTTCATCTATCAAATAAAATAATGTACATCAGATAAAGAGAAGAAAAAATACATTTAATTACATAAATATGGAGGCTTTATATAGCTGTAAATTCTATAGTTAATGGGGCAAATTGGGTGTTTATATTATGAACAAAGGAATAGGATAGGAGCCAGGGGCATCATGGAGAAAGGACGGGTCTCAGTGAAGAGGAGGGGACAAAATTCAGTCTCTAGATGTTCATTCTCCCTTTAGCTAGGTTTATCCAATAAAAGGGTTATTTACTGGTGATAACCCTATATTTCAATAACAAAAAATATATTGGGAAAACCCTCCGAAAATCTTGTAAAAAGTCTATCTGAATAATTTTGGGGACAGTTCTGTATTACATGCGTATTATGAATAATGTTATTCTTCTACATATCTTTTGATGACCTTGTGTCCTCATTTCTACCAGAATATATTTAGAGTGGAACTGGGATATGGACACTTTTGCCAGATGTTTTTTCACAGAAGATTGATCAATATGTGCTTTCACCAAGTTTACATGAGGGTTTTACTTGCTTTACTTTGCCATGTTTGGTATTTTTTGGTTTTCATGCTGGCCAATATGGTGGTTTCATCAGTGGTATCTCATTAAATTTTTCATACTTTTTTTTGCTTCATTTGCTTCTTATGACATAGCTGTTCAAAATTTTATTCATGTTCAATTTGGTTTTTGACCTTTTTTTTAAACATGTTATATATCCTGAACAAAAATATTTATTACAGATATATCTACTTTCAATATACATGTAAATATATGTATGATAGTCCCATAGATACTGCTTTCCTTATATAAATGTTCTTATGGTATAGTTTAACAGCTTAATTAATTGATTTATTACTTAGAGACTAACAACAAGAATAAAAAAGAACAATTATAATTGCATACTTTAATTAAAATTATGTGCATGCTCTGTCACAATTTCTTTTAAAGTATCTCATTGTAGTCAATATTGTCCTACCATGAATGATCATGGATAACTGAAACTCCAAAAAACAAAACCAAAATAAGAAAATATAGTGTAGTTTGACAATCTGTAACTTGCCAGTCTATGGCTTTGGGCTTTGTTTTTCACAATCTAAAGATATTTTGTAATGACCATGGGTTAATTTTAATAAACTCAACTTTACTAAATCTAATTATTTAGATTCCTAGTCAACTTGGAAAAAATTTTTTGTTTATGGTGAAATGTAAGGAATATTTTCTTTGTATATTAAATATATCTTTGTTTCAACACCTTTTTTAAAAAATTAAAATAAAATAATTATTTGCTTATATATAGAGGGACTTTGTCACAATCAAGCAATCATACTGGTGTGGATCTATTTTTAGACTTTTCCTCAGTCATTGGTTTTGTACACATTTTCAAGCACAATGCTGTATACCTTGAGATTTTTGTTGCACAAAAGGTTTTGCTTGAATTTCAATTAGTTTTATAAATGCACTAACATCCTTATATTCTATTTCTTCCATTGCTATGCGAGTAGATTTTATTTTTGGTACTGCTGTACAACTGTTTTGATGAGATATATTCGTTAATTTTTGGTGCAAAGTTGAACATTGTGGATTCTAAATTTCTATTTATTTAGTATAACTCTAATAGGCATACTATAATTCTTAGTATTGGTGTATGTGCCTTTTCTTCTCTTATTTTTTTTTTCTTGATTGCTATGTCATGATGGAATATATCATTATTGTTTTTTTATAAAATATGAAACTTTGGACTTTTCTTAACAGCTCAGTTATATTCCTGTTCTTTAGTATGATTTTTTCATTATTCAACTTAAGATTTATATCTAGTTGTTTGGGTTTTTTTTTGCCGATTGTTCTCCTTATATATAAATTTAAGGCTTTAACTTTTCTTCTCAACAAATACATTTAATTACATAAATATGGAGACTTTGCATAGCTGTATAACAAAAAATATATAAGATATAAGTAATATAAGATTCTACTCAGCTACAAGAACAGATGAACACTTGCCATTTGCAATAACATGGATGAAACTGGAATAAAGTAAGTGAAAATACTAAGTAAAATAAGAAGGAGAAAGATAATTCTACTCAGATGCAGAATACAGAGAGACCAAACAAAGGAACAGATAAAACTAAAAACAGATAAAAACAGATAAAACTAAACCAAAACAAACACTAGAAAATTTAAGTCAACCAAGAGGGAAGATGAGGTGTGGGAAATAAAGGGGCAAAAGGAAGTCCAATGGACTTTGTTGGAGAATTGCAGGTGCTTTGGTGGTGAGTACTTTGTAGTAACATACATCTCTAGAGGTAAGAAATTATACCTCTAAATCATATAAAGTGTTATAAACCAAGGTTGTCTCAATAAAAAAAAAATCCATATAAAATATATGGAAGATACAATGCATTTCCTGTTCATAGATTTTAAGAGTTAATATTGTCAAAATAACCACCTTACCCAAACATTATACAAATATAATGCAATTCACATGAAAGTTGCAATATCATTCTTTATAGAAATAGAACAAACATTGCTAACATTTATATGGAACCGCAAAAGACCCTGGACAGTCAAAGCAAATCCCATAAATAAAGAATGATGTTTTGTACTATTTACAATAGGTAAGACCTGGAAACAACCCAAATGCCCAAAAACAGATGACTGGATCAAGAAGGTGTGGTACATATATAAGTTGGAATACTATTCAGCAATCAAAAAGATAGAGTCATTTGTAGAAACATGGATGGAGCTAGAAGGGATTATGCTTAGCAAAATAAGTCAGACAGCAAAAGAAAAATACCAATGATTTCATTCCTAGGAGGGATATAAGGGAACTAAATAAGCAACCAAGGAAAAGAATAATAACAATAAAAAAACACAACATAAACAAAAAGACAAGGATAAATCAGAAACACTTTGTGGGGAGCAGGGAGGGAATGGGTTGAGGATAGAAAGAGCACAAGGGACTGAGGTGATGGTACACTGGTGAAATGGTGATGGGAAGTCCATGGGGACCACAATTGATGTCAAACATGTATAAATAAAGAAAAAGAGGGGAAAAAAAGAATGATGGTATTATAGTATAGCTATATAAAACTATAGTAATCACCACAATATAGTTATTGGAATAAAAATAACCACACATATCAATGGAATAGAAATTAAAACCCAGAAATAAACCCACACTTATATGTATAGTTAATCCGTGCAAAGATTATACAGTAGAGAAAGAAATGTCTTAACCTAAATGGTTTTGGGAAAAGTGAACAGTCACATAAAAAAGAAAGTAACTAGTTGAATATCTCATACTATACACAAAAATTAACTCAAAATTAAATATGAGATTTGAAAAAATAAAACACATGGAAGAAAACATAGGCAAAACTCAAACATTGGTCAGAGATGACTTTGCTGAATAGATTTCACTGAAAAGGTAAACAAAAGTAATAATAAACAATGGAAATTTATCAATTTGAGTTGTAATTAATAGATACATTTTCATCAAATTGGCTCCATGTTTTCCATGGTAAAAGTATCAAGAAAGCAATTCCTTTCACTTTGTTCACCCTTGAACTGAACAAATTTAAAAAATGAGTTTTTCATATGACTGTTATTATGAAATCACAATATCCAAGAACCCTCCACAGAAAGAAGAATTTCAACTCTGAAATTCTAATGTATTTAACCTGTCAAATTGGGAAACAATGCCCTTCATAACGAAAAGCAATTACCTAAAAGTGGTAGAATTATTGATGTGGATGAACTTTCAAGTTCATTAAAGCATTAAAGGAATTTGATGCATTATAAAGTATTTATTGATTATATTTTTGGCTGCAAAATTTTAGGTGATGGTGTTATAATAATTGAAAAATTAATTATTATATTTGCACCTGAACCCATTTTACTTGACATTACTGTGACAATTGAGAGAAAATTGTATTGACGGGCCTTTTTTAAACATAATTATGCAAAAAAGTACCATTCAGAATCAATTAATGTTGGATATCATATTCAATTTTATGGAAATACAAAACTCAGTAAAACTTGTTTCTAGGAGATAAGAAGTAACAGGTAATGTCTTCTTACATGTTCATATTTATGCTTTAAATATGCATATTTATGCTAGAAAGATTGTGAAGATTTGAAGATTGCTCATTGAATATCATAGAACCATTAATTATAATTTTCGGTGTGTGCGTGTGTGTGTGTGTGAGAGAGAGAGAGAGAGAGAGATTGATTAGGAATTGCATTCAGGTATTTTATCTAAAATTTATATTAGTACATAAACGTATGTTCACTGATGTACATTTATATTGTTGGTTGCCATATTAACATGATACTAGGTTTAAATAGTAGTATATGGATAATTCTTCTTTGACTATGGATTTTGAGGAATCAAATATCTGTTCTCAGTAACTGAAATACTGACAGAACAAGAACTAAATTTTTCATTAGGAACACATACAAATATTTCATAAAAATACACTTTTTTAACAATATCAGATAATGAAAACATGGCATGAAATATCAAAGGGAAAGCACTAAGAGTCCCTGGGCAAATCTAAATGTCAGGTATACATGTGTGGGTATTAATTAACTTAGGTGTAAAAAGACCTAAATTTGATTCTAGGGTTTCAAATTCCTCATTAGTAAATCCTGGAAAATTATCAATATTTGCTTTAAATATTTTTATTTAAACATACTTTGATATTTATTATTTATTGTAACTTTATAATTTATTTCTACTAAATTTTTGAGTTTTGGATCTATACCATTAACTCAAATCCTCTTCATCCTCAAATTTGTTTCTGCATAGATGAAAATTCATGTATTCATAAAAATGTCCCCTTTTTATCAGATTAGCAAGTTAGATTTTTACTTTATATACTTTATCTTTCTAAATGAGTATTAGGGAGGATATGTTTTGCTTAATTGATATTTTGTTGTAAGATTTCATATAACATAGCGTGTGTATTATTTAACTAGGTATATTCATGAGAATGAGGAATGATATACTTTTAACACATAGTTCTCCAATTCCTTTTTCTGAATTATAAAAGGCACAGAAGACATTTTAATTATGTCTATCACATTGAAGTCTAGCTGTTGTCTGTGCCTTCAGTCTGCTAAAGTTTCTGATAAAAAATCTTTTTCCATCTTCTTTCCATTCTCTTCAAATTGACAGTCCCAAGCCTAAAACACCCTAATATTTACACTACCTAAAAATATCCTCAAATTCTAACACATAAATCAGTTCATTTTCCATGACATTTAAGTAATTAATATGGAGGAAAGTTTTATTAATCCATAGATTCATATCATGTTTTTAAAGATTACCATTGTTGAAATTTAAAACAAATATTTAACTAATATCTGCTGAACTAATTTTCAACTGAGCTAGAATTCAAGTTCCAGCTATCCAGTATCCATGACATTTGTTTCAGTTTCAAATAATCACTATGTTAGCTACTCTATATTTTTCTCTATTTTTATTATCATAGTGTTAAAACCAACATTGCAATTTGTCTATTAGCATGTATACTTTATTCCTCTCCTTTTATTTTATCAGTTCTCTGAGAGGCAGGGGTAATGTAATCCACTGAGATCATTTTTTGAGTAACAATAAACACTAATGCGTTTGAATCTGCCTTACTTGGTTCAAATCTAAGTCCAAAATGTACCAAAGAGAGATCTCAGATCATTTTTGCTTGCCCCTTTGCAAGGAATGTGGAGAAATTCCTATTTGGAAGGAGAAACATTGAACTAACTCTAGTGAAAAAAGTAAAGAAAAAGGAAACCACCACAGGGAGAACTACAGTTTGGAGAAATATAAGGTATGGAAATGAGCTATTGTAACGTGTAGGCTTTTGCATATTTGTAAGGCAGACGTGCAGCCATATGTGTATGTATGCAGGTAAGCAAAGGTGAATGTATTATTGTTTGTACTGGTCTGATCAGACCCATTTTAAGCATATTAGTCTTAATTATTGGTCACATGTTATTGGAACCAAGTAGAACCAGCCCATTATGGTCATGACACTATATCCCCCGCTGGGTGCTTTTTTTTTAAATTCATACTCTGAAATAGCAAATTGAATAAAAAATACTAAATAATGTTGTAGTTAAGGTCCCATGTACACCGGAGCAACCCTACTACATCTCCCTGAGTAGGGAGTCACAAAGCTGACAGGCAATAGATTCTCAAAAACACTAAATTTACTTAATGCTTGGATTTCCAATAAGAGGCAAAGTGTTGGTTTTCACTCCAACTTACTATTTAGAGAAATTTAGAAAATATGGGTAATGGTACAGAAACTACAAAAATTTAAGATTTTTTTCCTAAATTTTTGTTGGTTTATATGTTCCAAATTAACATGATTTTCAGTGTTTCAAAATGTTCTTTAGATCTAGTTAATAATGATGCAAACATGAAATGTGAGCTAATTATTTTGAGAATGCAAGTTATCTTCATTTTCAAGTGAAAAAACCTACCTCAGTTTCACATGTTTTATTGCCAGAGACAAGACAGTAGAATGATTTTCTCATTCTGAATTTTCCCTTTTTTCTTCATTCAGTTATTTTAAAATAATTGGGGTTTTAGAAGATGCTTGAACAATATTCTAAAATATAGTACTATCATTTTCAAAAATTCTACTTACTTGAATTTTCTTCTATTTTTGAAACATTAGAATCAAGTATTATATAAGAATAATGACACGCTAATTTATAACATAATGTACTAATAAAGGTTTCTAATTTTTCAAATAAAAATGCATAGAGAAAAATCAAATTAATACATAACTTGAAGTCAGTGTACTTTCTAGTTATGTTACCTCTAACAAATCAAAACCTGTTTATAAGACTCTTGGAAAATTCTGACATTTTAATCAAGTAAAAGATTGCAAATGGAAAGTTATTTACAATTTTACTTATTACCAACCCAGATTTGTAAATGCCTATGCAATTTTTGTATGATATTGTCCTTTTTTTTTTTAAAGATTTACTTATTTATGCATACAAGCAATGGGGTACAGGCCAGAGGTGTGGAGGGTGAGAAGATTCACCAGAGACAGAGTGGGGAGCAGAACAGGCAGACTGACTGAAACACACTGCTGAGGGGAGCAGCAGGCGAGGCAGAAGAGGTCTGCCAGACCATGTGGGTCACCTCCCCAGTCGGCAGCAGGGATCCAACTCCTGTTGTAGTGCCTGTGTTTGCTTCATAGTGTGTTGCTTAACCCATTGCACCACCAAAGAGGCCCATGATATCGTCTTGATTTACTTTAAGAGTAGTAAACAATAATGAAACATTCATAGACTAATGACCTTTTCACTCTTAATTCTCTTATAAGTTTTGAAGTCTCTCTTGTAAGAGGAACAAACACAATACATGTTAAGTATGAATAGCATACTTGCAAAATTGAATATATGCCTTGGTGAAAACGTGGAAAATTTTGCATAACTGCTTCCATAATTTGGCAACATATCAGATTTTTCTTTGATAATGATTTTGTAATTCACCAAACTTCCTCCCCCCCAAAAAAAATATCTACTTTGGGAAAATGTCAGTAGTAATCTGTCTTTTAAGGTTTAGTGGTAGATTTATTTGTTTTATCTTGTTATTGTCCATTATTTGTGTCCATATATAAAAATAAAGAAGATTAAAGAAATTATTCCAAGACAGTTATAATAATGACTCCTTCCTAACAAAAAATATTCCAATAATGAGAATAATTTATTTTTTACTTGTCTATACATTTAACAACTATCATGATAGTATTTTTTCCACTTTTCTTAATTTATCCTGAAAACTCAACATACATATGGCATTTCCTCTAAATAAAGGATCTGATTGTTATGGTTGAAGACTAAGTTTCAGAACAGCTGACAGGGGACAGTTGAAATTGGCTCTGAAAATTAAATGACACTAAAGTAACAACAACAATAAATTATACCTTAATTACTTTGACCATCCATCAGATAAAAATTTAGTCTTAGCATATTCATCTTAATTATGTAAAAAAACAAAACAAAACAAAAAAAACTTGTTTTTTCGATTAATGCCAGCCTGGAGGTAAAGCTACTTTCTCAAGAACAGTTTCTTAAAAAATAGTTTCATAACAAAAATGAGTTATGTAACATATAAATGACTCTTAACAAGTAATATAAAAAAGAATATCTTGAAAACTGGGCAGAAGACATGTATTTGACTCATAAAAGCTAATATAAATATCCATTAAGTATATTAAAATTATTTCCAATTTCATCGATAATTGTGTAAATAAAAATTAAGTGGAATGCTGTCATAAAGCAAGGAGGAGACTCTATAAACTAAATTTCATACATGACTGGTGACTCTTAGAAAACATCCATGAAAGGACTGAACTTTGCATTCTTTATAAATTACTAATTGTATTTTTGATATTTATAAGAAGAAAACAAGGATGAGCACAAAGATTTACTCAAAGTTATAAATAAACTTTTTTAGATAATGAAATCTTGAAAAAAATTCCCTAAATTTACATCAGAAGAAATTGTTATGCAATATCTATATTATCTGATTGTTATGCTTGTGAGCAAGGGATATTTAATGGCATGTTAAAATGTTTTCAATATATCACTAGTTAGATCTCATAGGTAGTATGTTCTGTTAAAATGATGGTGTTCATGAAGTCTAGGGAAGTGATATCAAAAGTCAATTCTATGTTTAACAAAGGGAAACACCATTTTCAAAATGTTAAAATACACATTTTGTTTATAGGTATCGTAGACTACAAAATAGTCAGTTAAAATTGTGAAATAGTACATTCAAACATACCACACACCCAGTTTCTACACTATTAAATTCAAATTTTGCAATAGTTAGATATCTCAGTTACACATAAAAAAACTATTTATACAGATTATTCAAATCCAGAATTTATTAAGATTTTATAGATCTTATCTAATCTCTTTTTATATATTCCAAGATCTCCTCCTGGATACCACCCTAAGTTTAATTGCCATGTCTGTGTCCTTATGTTCCTCATAACTAGAAAAGGTTTCCTTAATTTTTTTGTTTGATGACCTTAGTAGTCTTAAGGGGTACCTGCCTTGCATTTTATAGCATGTGCTTGAAATTGGAATTTCCTGATGTTTTTCTTAGGTTATACTGGACACAATGCCTTTTGGAGGAAAATTAGAAGTAAAGTTCTATTTTTAGGAGGTCATAGCAAAGGTACATAGTTCCATCCATGATTTATGACTGTTTATGCTCATCTTCATCAGCTGCCTAAGGTAGTATATCCAGGTACTGTGAAGGGCCTGTTTTTTTCCTTTCCATACTGCGCCTTTTGAAAGAAAGTCACTGGGTTCAGCCTATACTTAAAGAATGAAGGTTATGTCTCCAATAGCCCATTTATTGATTTAATCAATTACACCAGTAGGAAAATCATGAGTATTATAATTGGATTACTATATAATAAATCATTTATGATATTGTTCAAATTGTTCCTTTTATAGCTAATGTGCTTTTACATACCCTGATTAATATAATTTCTTATGCATATTAAAATCTCATACCACATCCCCCTGTCTGTCATTTTTAACTTTTTAATTGTCAGTTTTATTGAGATATATTTGACAAATTAAATTGTCTTTCAAGTATGCTATGGGATCATTTAATCTATCTTCATCATCATCATCATCTATCAATATTATTATCACAACCAGGTTAATTAATAGATACATCACTTTGTGTAGTTACCATTTTGTTGTTGCAAGAATACATACATCATTTCTCTTATCAAATTTCTAAACATAAATACAGTATTACAAATTATAGTCACTATACTGTACATTAAATTCCCAGAACCTATTCATCTCCCCATTTTGCCAGCCCACCAGCTCTATTTTGTTTCTGAATTCCACTTTTCTGAAAATGCAAAGTGCACATATGAGTGCACTCATACTGTGTTTATCTTTCTCTGATTCTTCCCTCCCTCCCTCCCTCCCTCCCTCCCTCCCTC
>JAGFMF010011399.1:3184273-3207330 GCA_019455555.1 Galemys pyrenaicus
CCTTCCTTCCTTCCTTCCTTCCTTCCTTCCTTCCTTCCTTCCTTCCTTCCTTCCTTCCTTCCTTCCTTCCTTCCTTCTTCCCTCTCTCTCTCCTTCCCTCCCTTCCATCCTTTTGATTTTCTACTACAATTACTTTTGTTCTTAAGTTATGCATACAAGAACTAAGTTCTAGGCCAGAGGTGCAGGGTAGAGGGGAGAGGATTCTCCAGAGTGGGGAGCAGAACAGGTGGATCTACTGAAATACACTGCTGTGGGGAGCAGTGGGCAAGGTCTGCTATGCCTTGTGGGTTAACTCCCTGGCTAAGGATCAATTTAGGCCACAGTGACTGGTGATAGCTTGATAGTGCTAAGACTTTGTCCCCTACCAGTTTTATTTTTTTAATTGAAATCACACTGAATTATAACATTATGTGATTTTTAGGTGTGCATCATTAAAAATCATTCTCTGAACTCAATGCAAGTTGTTTTTTTTTTTATTTTAATTTGGTTTTATCACTTTACTTTCTGTTACTTCACGCTGCCCCATGGTCTTTTTATTATTTCCTGTCTCAGTCCTATAGTTAGTAATTTCTCTAAGAAGCTTTTATTCTTTTCATTGGAAAACAGTATTTAAAACAAGGTTTGGGTGCCTAGTGTGATTAACTAGTGAGCTGTCATTGTTTCTGGAATTTCCCAACTGATAGAACAAAGAAGTGTGTGTGTGTGTGTGTGTGCGCGCGCACGTGCACAATTGCATTCAGGACTTATTTCAGTATAATATGGGAGTGATGAGTAGTTTTAAATGGATGGTGGAAAATTGGAAAAGACAAAGTGGTGAAATTACTGAAATAGGTAACAATTTAAAGATTGGAGTCATTTTACATATAAATTTGTTGGAAAGGATAAGATGAGAAATACACTTCTGATACTATGGAAGAAGAATCTTGTCACTGATAATTTTAGTGGTCACAGGTAAAGTGTATGTGAAATTAGGTTTTTGAAATCACAGATACCTAAGAGAGATATATGTATCTGTAAAAAGACCTCAAAATATTAGCAGAGATTATTTCTGTTTGGTGGCACATATGTATTTTTGTTCTCCAATACTTTTCCCCAAATAATCTGGCACTCCTATGCTAGTTCATAGTTAGGAAGAAATAATTGACAAAAACAACAACAAAATACATGACAATAGCTAAGACTCACCTCTACCTTTCCAACTTTAAATTACATGAATAACAGCTGAGTTCCTACTTGTAGACAATTTAAATCTCGTGAGGAGAAATAGTGAAGTATATAAAAAATCTCAGCATAAGGTGATAAACACTATGAATACTGTTTGAGCACTTAATGAGAGAGTCATTGGTATAATTTAAGGACCTTAACCATGCCAAAATTATTATTATCATTATATTCATAATTCTTATTTTGGTTAAACTCATTTTGTTATTTTCCAAGAATGAGACTCTTCTTCTTAACCTGTATATTGACTTGTTCCTCAGCCACAACAATAAGAATTCAAACACAATGAAGCAATTACTGTTTTTTGTTTATTATGAATTGAATGGATGGCTGCAGAAATGCAGCTCTAATTCGAAGTACTACACTTGCATGGTCACTTACAGATAAGCTTACCTTAACTGTTCTTTTTTTATCTTTTTATTCAAGACATAGTATTTATGTTTACTCAAAAATGAAATTTATAAGACTATAAGATGAGATTTTCCTGAGTAAATCTAATTTTGCCATAAATTACGTTTTTAACAAACATGATTTAAAAATGTCTGGTTACCTTTCTTTGATACTTGTTTTATTTGTGTATTCATTATCTTGTAATGATATACATTACCATTTATAAAGTATATGCAATGGTCAAGTAAGTGATAGTATTAAGACATTGTTTGATTTCCCTATTTTTGAACTTAGTATTTCAGACACATTTAATTGGTATTAGTACATATTGGAGTGTACGCAAACTTTTCAAACATGAATTGAATATCTTCTATTGCCAAAGAAGAAAGTAATATATCCAAATTGACTTTATTGGCAGACATCTATGTGAATATTTGAAAATAGTGATGATTTTTTGGTTAAGGTCCATTCAATCTGGCCTCTACTTTCCTAAATAAACTAACTTTCTAACCAGGAATTAGAGATTATTTGTAAGCTGAAAAGAAATCTACAGCCAAGCACTGTTTATCACTATTTCCTTTCATGTGATAGTAACATCAAATTGATCTCAATCTCAGACACTATGGGAATTACCACACAGATTATAATAAATTACAACTGATTTTTGTGCATAATCAAAGAAGTCTTGAATCTCAAGATTTAAGCCATGGCAGCCTCATCTCAAAAATAACATATAAACAGAATGAGACTGCAGCAGGAAGCTCAAGCAACTTTATTAATCAGTACCATCTTGTTTAATTCACTGTTAAGTGTCTCTGTTAAATAACACTGCCTCTCTGGTGCTCATCATGATCTTGGATGATTAAAAAGCATTTGGATAATATCTGTAATAAAATTAAGCTCACTGAGCAATGTATACCACTGAGTTCTAGGAAACAAATGAGACAAAAGTTTCCAACTGTCAAATTAAGTAGAGTAGTTAGTTAAAGGAAATTAAAAATGTGCATCCCCAGAGATATAATAGATACAGTCTATTGTCATTTCTTTTCCTTATTTCATCTATGAAAGCAGATGCTGGCAATTGTTTGTTAACAAGCATTGAAAGGTTTCTTTGGAGTACAGAAGTGGGAAAAAAATCTAAATAGCTCTAAATAGAGCTATTCATTTTTGTCATATATTTCATAAAAAATCAAGCTTCAAACTGCTTGAATTAAAGTTGACAATATTTTATTATTATTATTTGTAGGTTTCTCTTAGATTCAAAAAAAGAGAATTTTACTCTCTGGCATTCACATAAATGAAATCAAAGTATTGAACAGACATGTGTAACACACTATATTGTCTTATTCAAAAGAATAAGCATTAATTTCAGTGGCCTGTAGCCATAAAGCATAAAGAATACACTACTTTAACTTTGAAACTCAGAAAACTCACTCTCCAAAACTTTATTGGTAGAACCAGAGACAAAATCACATCAAGCACTATTCTCCTATTTAAAAATGTGTGAATAAGATGCAGCTGAATGTTAAAATAATAACTTAATTATAGTAATTACAATAATATTAGTAAAAAAGATGCAAAAAATGAAGCAACACTTAAAGAGATTTAAAAACTCTACATTTTTACATCATATTGCCCTAGGAATGGGAAGTAGGAAGAGCAAAATCTTGACACAAAGGAACTTAGGGCTCACGTGGAGATTCATATTAAAGATGGTCACTTTTTTGGTGATTGGCCACTGGAAGCTGTCACACAGCAAACACATTTGATGTCACAACAAGAACTCAAACTTGACATGTTTCTGTGTCTAACACCTTACATATTAGTTAATTTTGAAGTCACTTAAAGACACATTCAAATCCCAGAATGACTATAGGCTATTTTTCTGCATATCACATTGTAAAAGATGTCAAAACTCTCAGAGCTCCATTTTTTTTTCATTTATGAAATACAAGTGGAGAAATAATCCTTCCCCACAAAGTTATTGAGTTATTGTAAAAAGTAAATGAAGTAATGTTCTTAACAAATCTAAGATATTCCCTAGGTATACTCTTAGCAGGTATTAATTTTCTTTTCTATCATTTTTTCTTTCTTTCACTACTTTTTAATTTTCTCATTATGATTCAAATGGAGATGAAATTACTATCTTCATAGAACTACTTTGAATATCAAAAATGTCAAGATTGTAGGTAATACTGTTCCATAGTATAATGTTTTATTGTAGAGAATTGTTTAAAATCCTTATTTTTAAACAGTCCATGTAGATAAATAAAATACTTAAATCAACTAAACTATTTTACTTCAACTTTGGGAATAATTATTTAGGCCATAGCATAATTGTATGTATGGCAAGTATTTCCATATTTTATTTATATTTACTTTTACTGAATCTCCTGTCGTCCAAACCCACAATTCATCTGCCCTGATCATTGAGGAACTGAAAGCAATAGTTTTTGTAATTACCTCATTTTGCCTTTTGCAACTTGGCCTGGGGCAACAGATCTCATTTTGATTTTGGTAAAAGAGGTGTATACTTAACCAGAATTTCCCACTGGCCTTTCTAAGTATCAATGTTGCTCTGTTTTTGTTATTAAAAAAACAAACAAACAGAATATTTAAGTAAATCAGTAAATTGGCAGTATTTCTTCATGTAATAAAATAATTTATTCAAGATAAATTTCATTTGAAATAAATTGATTTAATGTGGAGAGGAGAGCTTTACAATGAATCTTACCATATATGTATGTATATATCATGTAAAAATTATACACTTTTATATATTACAGGTCTTTGTATTTCTCTAGATAATATACATATAAATATATGTGTATTAAATAATATCTATAGATCTACCATCTATTAAATATAGTCACAATGAATATGCAGGGAAATAACATTGTTAAAGTTCATACAAGAGTAACCAGGGCAAAAGCAGTTTCCAACGCAGTTATATTTAATTACAAATCCTGATTTCACTTAAAGAGATTCCATTTATTTCCTTCCCTTCTTTTTTGATAAAAATATCCATACTTTTGGAACTTGATATATTTTAAGACCTCTATTTTTTATAAGAAAGAAAGAAAAAGAGGAGGCAGTTAAAAATACCCAGGTGTGGTAAATTTTTCTGAAACTTTCAAAAACAAGAGAGAAGGAAATATAAATTTATTATTGCCAGAAGCTTTTTGTATCCTCATACTTTAAAGAAGATTTTTGCTTTGAAATGGTTTAACACTATATAGTAAACTCAATTAGACCAACTTAATAGTTTTATTGAATCCTTCCTTGAAATGAAATTTTAGGTTTATTTACCCAAGATTTCTCTATTTGAGGTTCTTCAACTGTTTGTGAACCAAAGAACATAGTATTTTGGGACTTAAGAAGAAAATTTAAGTAACATTCAAAGAAAACACAGCAGGACATATACAACTCAACAGCTTCACTATTCCTCAGCTAATGCATCTGGACAATGTAAGGGTTTATGACAGGAATAAAAATAGTTGTTTGAAAAAAGATCATATTAGATTTCAACTTCTTGTACAAAATCATTTCTAACCTAATCACACACACACACAAAGATAAGATAGTGAAGGAGAAAATAAAACTGCTATTTTGCAAACATTTTTGTCGGTTAGTTCCACTGTTGTTTTCAGTTTTTGATTTAGGCTTTAATGAAGACTGCAGGGTATAATGAGGTATAAAATAGATGCCCTAAGGATCCTGTCCTGGATTTTATAAAGGCCATCCTTTAATTAAATACAGTTCCCTTTACTTAGTGATTGTTCTCTAAGCTTCAATTTTCCCAAAAGCACCTCCATATAGCGCTATAATTAAAATTATGAAACATTCCCTACAGAGATCTTTGCACAGCACCTGACACTTTGGCCAATATTTAACAAAATTTAGTGATAATGGTGTTAATGATGATGGTGATGATAATGATGATAAATTGTAGGTGAAGAGTAATGATGTCAACTACTCTGGAGCTGGCTGTAATCTAGGACCAAAACCCAGGAAGATTACAGTTCCTATATTTAAACATACAGTTCCTATGTTTTAAATTGCTTAAAGGAAGAAAATTCCTACAGTGTATTTCATTACATCTGGTACTGTACTCATCCATGAATGTAGATCAGAAAATCCATCACATTTGACCAGGGAAATTTAATTGATCTTAATTCCTAGAGTTTCAGTCAAATATGTATTCACAACAGTTTAGGGTAAATGAAAATCAAGGGCTAAAAAAAGTAAAAAGTCAGACTCAAGTAAAAGACTACCATCAGAATGATTTATCATACCATTAATGTGGAGATGAACATAAAAGCAAAGTTAAAAGTGTCTTTTTAGCTCTTCTGCCCATTTCTGACTGAGATGTATGTCATGTACTGTTTTGCCTATATTTCCTCCATATATCTTATGGTTTTAGGTTTTATGTCTAATTCTTTAATCCATTTTGAGTTGGTTTTTGTGCATGGTGAGAGGCAGTAGTCTAACTTCTTTTTTTTTTTTTTTTTTTTGCACACAGCAGTCCAGTTTTCCCAGCACCATTTATTTAATATACTGTCTTTGTTCCATTGCACATTCTTTGCTCCTTTGTCAAAGATTAGTTGTTCATAAGTCTGTGGGTTTATTTCTGTGTTTTCTATTCAGTTCCATTGATCTGTGTGCCTGTTTTTGTTCCGGTACCATGCAGTTTATATTATTGTGGCTTTATAGTATAATTCGAAGTGTGGTAGTGTGATACCTCCATTCCCCTTCTTTTTAGTCAGGAAAGCTTTGACTTTTCAGGGTATTTTGTGGCTCTATATTAATTTCATCAATATTTGTTCTATTTCTTTGAAGAATGTCATTGAAATTTTTATTAGGATAGCATTGAATCTGTAAATTGTTTTGGTAGGATGGCCATTTTATAATGTTAATTCTTCCAATCCATAAGAAAGGGATGTCTTTCCATTTCTTTGTGTCTTCTTCTATTTCTTTTAACAATGTTTTTAATTTTTCTTGACACTTTTCCAAAGAAGAAATACAAATGGCCAACAGGCATATAAAATAATGCTCAACACCCCTTGTAATTAGAGAAATGCAAATCAAAACCACAATGAGGTACCACCTCACACCAATAAGAATAGCACATATTAAAAAACTAGCAACTATAAATTTTGGTGAGGATGTGGTATAAAAGGAACTCTCCTACAGTGCTGGTGTAATATGGTCCAACCTCTATGGAAAACTGTATGGGGGTAACTCAATCTACTAAAAATGGAACTACCTTATGACGCAGCAATCCCACTCTTAGAGATTTACCCAAAGTACACAAAAATATTAATTCAAAAGAATACATGCATACTATGTTTATTATGCAGCATTATTTATAATAGGTAAGACTTTAAATCAATCCAAATGCTCCAAAATGGATGACTGGATCAAGATGTGCATTATATGCACAGTGGAATATTATTCAGCAATAAAAAAGACAAACTAGAGCCATTTATTGAAACATGGCTGGAGCGTGAAAGGAATATGCTCAGTGAAATAAGTTAGAACAAAAAGAAAAATACCAGATAGTCTCACTTATAAGAGAATATAGAGGATCAAGGGGGTAAAAATAA
Organism: Galemys pyrenaicus; assembly: GCA_019455555.1. Lineage (NCBI taxonomy): Eukaryota > Metazoa > Chordata > Mammalia > Eulipotyphla > Talpidae > Galemys > Galemys pyrenaicus. The sequence goes on from JAGFMF010011399.1 coordinate 3,191,491, forward strand.
GATCATCAACAATAATGAAACCACAACAAAACAAAATAAACAGAAAACTACAAAACAGAGCCATTCCGCAGGGAGGAGGAGTGATTGCAATTAAGGCAGGCATGGGAAGAGCACAAGGAACTATGATGACGGTGCATGGGTGAATTGGTGGTGGGGATTCTATGGGGACTACACCTAGAAAAGAAAGCAAACATTGTAAGAAAAAATAAATAAATATAATTTTAAAAAAAGCAAAGTGAAAAGTCTGAGTTGGAAAGAACAGAGCAAGATATTACCTAAAAGTCTGGAATCATTAGACATAGATCCATCTTATTTCCTTTGGAATGAAAGCCAAGCTTAACTCTTTTCTTAAAAATATTTTTTATTCTTATTCCCCCTTCACTAGTACAAAGATGCAAGTTAAAATTATGGAAGTAGAGTTTTATTGTTTCAAAAAATTCTCGGAACCGAACACAGGGAACACTTCTCCTTAAGTATGTTACTATTTTCATCCTGTGATACCAATAAAGCAATCACCCAGATATTAAATATACAATAAGGACAGTCAACGCTGATGGTTTTGGCATTTATCACAAATCTGTCTTCATGAACTGCCTCTGACTCAGGAACAAATAGCTCAATTCCATCTGGCTCTGTTTTCCTCTGCTGCAGAAAAAATACAATTAACCTCATTCTCATTGTTTTACCTGTAATGATAAAAACATTCTACATATTATGATTCTAAAACATGTGTTTAATTACTTAATTAGAGAATGGAAAACTGTACTAGTTAACAGCAAGGCAAAGAGAGAAAAAAAGTATAAGATGATGTTCAGGGAAATATCCCCACATTTGTGTGAGATTGTAAAGTGTGATCTTTTAGTGTCAAACTATTTACACAGGAGAGGAATGGAATGTTGATTCTAGTTTAAATAGTGGCTAAAAAACCATTCCTGGCATTGTAAAGCATGAGTTAATCCCTTATGGCTTATCTGAAATACCAGGTGAAATGCTTGGTAATCTAACCTTTTAAGAACTATCAAGGATAAATACAAAGTCAGATTTGAAAAAGAAGTAATAATATAACACAAATATACAAAACAGTGTTTTAAATTTAGTGAACAATCAGTTTGTTTTCTCATTTGTACAGCTTGTATTATTTCCTCCAGGAAATATGGAAGTAATTGCCACTCAACATAATCAGGGCAGCAAGTGGTTTGAGGATGCAGGATTTTAGTTCCACCTAGAAGTACTCAATCAAATGTATTTTTAACATGTTTTATAAACATAATAAGAGTCGAGAAATATTTCAGTCCCTTACATCTCCTCTTCCTCCTGGCTTCTTCCATCTTCCTCTCCTCCTCTACATTCCTCCTCCCCCTCCTCCTCCTCTCCTCCTTTTTTAGTTCTTGCATTATGATGCAGCACACATTATGAATGGTTAAATGACTAATACTTATGTACTATGAAATAATATAAATGCATATTACAGAACATTTAGGATTTTTTTCTCCCAAATGGATATTCCCACAAACAAATTAATTTCTCATTGTAGAAGATAAGCAAATGCCATTGCACAAAATCACCTAGGTGAATGTTCCTAAACTAGATATTACAGAGTAACTGGAAAGAAGAAAAAAAATATTTATTTAAATCAACTTACTACAGTTTCTTTGTTCAGAATATATCTTTTATTTAATATATTTTTATTTTAATTTTCCCTACTGTGAGTGCTTAGTAAGTCTTCCAGCATAAATTTGACTATTTTCATGCTTTGCAAAGATTCATTTTTATATTGAAAGATGGTTTAATCAAGTGTATTTTTCTTACCACTTAAAATCTCGGTTCTCATTGTCTATAGAGCACATTGGAGTTGCTTTGTGGAGAAATATCTTCCATCTGTTTTTTTTTTTTTTTTTTAACTCGCTCTCATGTTTTTGTTTTTGTGATGATATACTCAGTTTCACATTTAGGTCTTTAATCTATTCTTAAAATAATCGGACATTATCTTACCGAGTATTGTTTATAATAAGATATATTAACTAGTTTTCTTTTAGAACTTTTTCAGACTAAAATTGGCTATCTCATATTCTCTTCTATATCTTTGAACTTATATCTTATGATCTGAATATATTTAACTCTTAGAGTTGAATTTCAGGCTAATTTCCTCATGTTAGCTTTAGAGTTTACAAATCCTCTTTGTATTTGCATGGATGATTCATTTATATAGTCTATGGTTTATTACATTGTTTTTAAAAACATATGTTTTCTAGTATTTTTCTAGTCTATATTCATTAGGCTGGTTATCTGATTATGTCAAGTTTTGATATTGTCATGTTTTCTGTTTTTGAAATGTTAAATATTCTGTGTTTCTGATTCCTGTATGATGAATCTCTCTTTTTTATATGTTTTGTCTGCTTTCAATGTTAGTTTATATCAGTGAGGGGTAAAACCCCGACACTTCTGTGGAAATCATGTAGCCATGGATGTGTTTTATTACATCCATTTTTTTTAAATTTTGTTTTTAAACTGAGGCATTGTTGGAGCAAGTTTTATGTTAACGTACAAATTAATGACTCTTTTGCTATTAAGTAATTTTAAAATAGCAGCTTCTTGTATAGTTTCCTGGACCATGATAGGGACAAGTATTTGTCCCCACTGAAAGGCAAGATGAGCAGTGTCTTTGTTTAGTCTCCATATCATCCAGGGTCATGGTAGAGGACATACAAGCCACAGGTGTATGATAACACATCTTATTGGAACATTTGAGAAGAATTAATAAAAATTCTTAGAAAATATAAAGAAGCCATTGAATGTAAAAAGAGGCATGTTATCTCAAAAACGGTAATAAAAAGAATCAGTTACTGAAGTAGTGGAAGACATACCCATTAATCGGAACCTTGAAAACACTATTATTATATTGGATGACATGAGGTGATGGAAGTCCCTACATGTGGCAAAACTTAAAATGAAAAACTAAAAAAATAAATGTGTCTAACTCACCTTCATTTCTTCATTTTTTTGCATGGACTTCTCATTGGTAAGCCCCAATCCAAAATGAGCAGGAAAGTAAGACTATTGGCGTGGCCCCTATAGGTCAGGATTTTGGAAGACAGCAGGGAAGGGAAGGAAGACAGGTGGACTTTGGGGGCATTGAAAGTTTTCAAGAGCAGTTTCCTCAAAGCATTTTTTTTTTTTTTGAAGAATTACTTACTTTCACTAGCAGTGCATAACCCTTTAAAGTAACATGACTTTATTGTCTCTTCTTTCCATGCTATTAAACACTTCTTCTCTAATCACTGCATGAACATTAACATCTAAGCCTAAGTGTGTTGCTGCATAATTAAAATTTTAAATATGTTCTTCCTTGGTGCACATATTCACAAAAACATAAAAAGTCAAATAAGAGTTCCTATACTTCCTTCTCTTTGTTTCTGGAATTTAGGTATTCTCTTTCTTTGTTAGCTGATTTGCAATGAATGAAAAATGCTGTAATTTATCCAACACTTTAGGATTAATTCCAGTTTAGTTCAGATTGCCTATTCTTGGAATGCGAAACCCAGAAAAAATTAATAATGGGCTTGTATCTTAAAAGCTACAAATAATTATCAGCATTGTTATTTCCTAGTGTGTGTACCTGTGCATGTTTAAATTGGGATTAGTGGGAAAGAGCAATGAGGACAGATCTTTGATGTTTCTCAGCTTTTACTTTATTCATGAATTTTGCAAAAGATTATTCCATTAAAATACATTTGAATTATTTTTCTGTGTGCTGTTCCCTGCCTCTTCAAATCTGCTCATTCATGGAACCGTCAGTATAAGTAATCAAACAATGAAAAGACCCATAAGATAGGGCAAGTCACAATTTTTTTGAATTGTTTTAAGAAAGGTTAACAAATCATTAGCTAGAGTATTTCAGATATCATTGTTATGTCTTAATTTATGATAGAGAATTTATATATAACTTTAACCATTTGAAGATGAAATTTTAAAATATTTAGAAATATCTACTGCCAACCCAATCTTAATCCCTGCTATGTCATCACTCATATTTCTAGATGAAACTAGGTCTTCTCTGAATTTAATAATATTCCTCATAAAGACGGTACGAGAAGTTGGAGGTAAAACAAAAAATAGAGAAGACCCTTACATCTCAAAGTGTAAAATAACAGGAGACAGAAATTAGGTAACAACCAAACAAATATACATTCTAAAACTTCACAGTTGCGAAGAAAACAGGTATGCCCCTATAACTTAATAATGGGGGATTAGTTGGTGATAGGATTCATCATTTAATTGACCTCAAGTTATTTGAAATATTCGCTGGTGTGACCCTTTCTTACAAAGAAAAAAAAAAAGCTAGATGGTAAGCAAATATAGAACTAAAAAGTTGTATGCATGATTGACAAGTATGTACCTTTCTATATTTAAATAACACTTATGATGCTAAGTCCTTCTGCTGCTAGTCTTGCATCCACTGATACTCTAAAGATCTCATCTATTCAGGTTTGTATCATTGCATCTAGCTGTCCCTCTGAGAGGATTCTAGATAAATAATTGATATTTGGTTCTGCCACAACAGACACCCCACAATTCAGATCATGAATTATGACACAAAAAAGTTCACATGAACCACAAAGAACTATGCACAGCTACAAAGGAAACATTTAGAATAAAGGAAGTACCCCCTCCAAAACTCTTGATACAATATAAATGTTTTCAATTTAGATTACTACTTGTTGTCTATACTGAGATTACTAAAGATTGCCAAATCATTTTGCAAAGTAAACAAAGCAAACAAAACCTCAGGTTCCTTGAGCTATTAGATGACAATCACCTATGTCACAAGAAGCATATGGGTTTTCATATTGATGAACTATCAAGTGATTTCAAATTTAGGGGGTTATACACAAACAGAGCTGCCAATTTCATTCAATAAAAAACTACTACTTTTCTAATCAGCAACTTCTGTGTTCTTTTATTAACAAATGCCTCTGTATTTTGTTATTGAAGAACTAAGGAAAGATGGTTCTTAATTATTCAGGAACCCAATGGACATCTCCAATATTAAGATAAAAAACAAAACAAAACAAAAAAATTCATCAGCCCCAAGACTGAATTCATCAGAATACAGGAAAAAAAATCATATCTTTATTTCATTTGTGTGTTAAAAATGTGGGAAACACCCAAGAAAATGACCTAAAGAAACATCATTATAGTAAGCAATCCATCAAAAAATGGGTAAAAGAGCTAAAAAGGCAATTCTCCAAAGAGGAAATGCAGATGGCCAACAGGCATATAAAAAAAAATGCTCAACTTCTCTTGTCATCAGAGAAATACAAATCAAAACCACTATGAGATACCACCTTATACCAGTAAGAATGGCACATATCAAAAAGTAGCAACAACAAATGTTGGCAAGGATGTGGAGAAAAAGGAACTCTCTTACACTGATGGTGGGAATGCAAGCTGGTCCAACCATTATGGAAAGCAGTATGGCGGCTCCTCAATCTACTAAGAATGGAACTTCCATATGATCCAGCAATCCCACTCCTAGGAATATACCCAAAAGACAAAAAAAAAAAAACACTGATGCAAAAGAATACCTGCACCCCTGTGTTTATAGCAGCACTATTTACAATAGGTAAGATCTGAAAACAACCTAAATGCCCAAAAACAGATGACTGGATCAAGAAGGTGTGGTACATATACATGATAGAATACTATTCAGCAATCAAAAAGATAAACTAGAGTCATTCATAGGAACATGGATGGAGCTGGAAGGGATTATGCTCAGCGAAATAAATCAGATGGCAAAAGAAAAATACCAGATGGTTTCCCCCAGGATGAATAAAAGGGAACCAAATAAGGATCAAGAAAAAGATTAATAACACTAGTAATAATAATAAAAATACCACAAAAACAAAAAGACAAGGACAAATTGGGGACACTTGGTAGGGAGGGGGAGGGAGAGTGTTGAGAGCAGATAAGAGCACAAGGGACTGAGGTGATGTTGCACTGGTGAAATGGTGATGGGGATTACATGGGGATTACAATTGATGACAAATATATATAAAAAAAGAAAAATAAATAAATATAAAAATAAAAATAATTAGAAACTTGCTGTAGGGTGATTTTCCATGAAGTGTTAAATTACACTTTAAGGTATTGTGCTATTTGTAAGAAGATTTAATGGTCAGAGTGCCACTGAACTCTGTCTTTTTTTTTTTCATCTTTATTTTTATTTATTTATTTATTTATTTTAATATAAATTTTTTTGATTTACATATATTTCACATCAGTTGTAATCCCCATGTATTCCCCATCACCGTAACACCAGTGCACCACCACCTCAGTCCCCCGTGCTCCCTTCTGCCCTCCACCCTTCCCCCCTCCCTCCCCACCCAGTGTCCCCAGTTTGTCCTTATCTTTTCATTTTTGGTTTTTGTTTCTTTCTTGTTGTTATTATTATTATTGTTGTTCTTATTCCTTTCCTTGATCCTTATTAGATTCCCTTATTTTCCTCCTAGAGAAGGAACCATCTAGTATTTTTCTTTTGCCTTCTGACTAAAACGGATGAGTGGATCGGGAAGCTGTGGTACATATACACGATGGAATACTACTCAGCAATCAAAAATGAAAAACAAGATGCATTCATAGTAACATGGATGGAACTGGAAAGGATTATGCTCAGCAAAATCTGTCTGTCTTAATGTGATTCTTAGCACAGTTTCTAAATAGGAATCAATATAAGCCTGAAATGTGCAGATCTTAACTCCAGAATCTCATAGTGAAAAATAAATTCCAGTTGCTGCTGTCCTTCATCATAAGAATGGCAATTAATGAAATTACTCAAGGCAGAAACAGGTTATTCTATGAAACCTCTGAAATATAGAAAAACATTATGATCACTTGATTGCTTAGAATCTGCTTTCTTCTCAAGACATGGTGTATAGATATAGATAGAGATACTGCATTTTAGTTCTTTCTTATTTGACAGCTATGTTGTTTTAGGCTGATGCTGTCAAACAGAAATAATAATAATAATAATACCAAACACATTACATAGATAATTTAAAACTTTTTATTCAACATGTTTAAGAAGTATGTTGTAATAAGTGAAATTAAATTCCAATTTAATTCCAATTAAATTAAATTAAGTTTAATTTAATTTAATTCCTAGTGAATTTTATTAACTGAACCATCATGTTGTGCATTGTATACCCAAAGTTTGTCATGCAACCTGACATTTGTGCATTTTGATAACATTGGATAACCAGTTTTCCCCATCACTCACCTCTGACAACAAATGACCAATTCACTGTTTTATATGAGGTCAGTTTTTTATACTCTACATATGCAAGATCATACAGTATTTGTCAATGACTGATTTAGGTAGCTTCACACAATGCTCTCAAAAGACATCATCCAAAGTTGCAAATGGTGGGATAGCATTCTTAATATGACTTATATTATATGAATTGCATTCTATTGCATATGTGTAAGTTATATATATATATATAATATGTCTTAGCAATATTAGTGCATGAGCACAGACTGTATTTTCATTTATTCTTCATTTTCATTTTGTTATTCAGCTTATCTCATCAATATTTTAGTGTGCAGGTCTTTCATTTACCTGGTTACATTTATTCCTAGACATTTTTTTATGTGTTATGAATGAATTGTTTTCTTAATTTTTCCTTGTGGTACTCTTAGTGGGGCATACATTTTGTATCCTACAACTTTATTGAATTTGTTTATTAGCTATAATAGTTTTATAATGGAGTGTTTAGAACTTCTATATATAATATTGCATCATCTACAAACAATTTCACTTCTTCCTTTACATACTTTTTTTCCCTTTATATCTTGTCTGTGCCTAGTTTGTTGACTGTATCTGTCTTGGATGGATGCAGAATTTTGTCAAATGCTTTTCCTACACTTATTGAAATGATCATGGGATTTTTACTGTTCTTTTTATAATGTTGTATGTCACATTGATTGATAAATGGTTTGAAACATCTTTAGATTTGTGGACAAAATCCCACTTCAAGTTGTTCATGATCCTTTTATGTATTATTGAATTCAGTTTGTTGGTTTTGAAGATTTTATTGGTTATTATCATCAGGGTATTTAGTGTCCTTTTCTGATTTTGATATTAGGACTATTCTGACTTCATAAAATTTGGAAGTATCAGTTTTCTTCAAGTTGGGGGAAATTTGGTATTAATTCTTCCTTCAATTTTTGGTAGAATTCACTAGTAAAGCCATTTGGGTCTTACACTTTTCATTTAATGAGGATTTAGGCTATTGATTCACTTTCCTTACTAGCAATGTTCTATTCAGATTTTCTACTTCATTATTCACTCGTCATATGTTTTATGTTTCTTGGAATCTATAATTGTCCTATAGATTGTCTGATTTATTGGCACGTGATTTTTAGTAATTATCATTATGGTCCTTTGTAATGGTGTGGGTCAGTTGTAGTAACTCCTTTCATTTCTAAATTTAGTTATTTGAGTCCTCTTTTATTATTGGTACATGCAACTAAGGGTATGTCCTTTTTTTTTTTTTTTTTTTAACCTTTTCAGATATCCAGTTGTGAGTTTCATTGTACTACCTTTGGTCTTATTGTGCTTTTCTTTTCCTAGTTCATTCAGGTATAAAGTTAAATTGTTTATTTGAACACTTGTTAAGTAATGTAGGCATATGTTGCTAGGGAATTCCCTTTTAGCACTGTCTGCATCATCCCAGGTGTTAGATACATTTTGTTTTCATTGGCATTTATTTCACTTTTTATGCTTTTTAAAAATGTTTCGATTTCTTAATACTTTGTTTCATGAGTTTGGGATTTAATTTCCATGTATTTGAGAATTTTCCAGCTTTCATCCTGTGATCAATTTGTAATCTTATATGATTGTAGTAGCCAATGTTGCTCGATCTGATTTTAATATTCTTAAATTTATTAAGACTTGTTTTGTGATGACATATGGTTTATACTGGAGACTGTCCATGTGCAAGTGAGAGAATGTGTATTTTGCTGCTGTTAGATAGAATGCACTAAATTGTCCATTAAGTCCATCTGGTCTAACACTTAGTTTAAAGCCAATGTTTCCTTATTTATCTTCTGTCTAATTATCTTTTGTTGAGAGAGGGGTCTTGAAGTCCACCCTGGTATGCTAATATTTGCTTTATATATCAAGGTGCCTATGTTGGGTACACAAACATTGCAAGTGTTTTATCTATTGATGCATTGACTACTTTATCATTATAGAATGACATTCTTTGACTATGATTGTAGTCTTTGGAAGAAAATCTATTTTGTCTAAAAATGAAGTCTTTCCTCCTTTTGCTTTCCTTTATAGGGAATATTTTATTCCTCCCATTCCCTGTGAGAGCTTGTCCTTAAAGCTGAAGCAATTATCTTGTAGATAAAATATATCTGGACTTTATTTTCTATTCATTCAGCCCCTATGTCATTTGATTAAAGAATTAACTTCATTTATAGTTTCTCAGTAACAATACAAGAAAACTTTGTTTCTCACATACATGAAAAACCCACATGGCAATGGTTTATTGTCCTTATAAAACAACATCATAATTGCCTATTTGTTTGTTTTTCTTTTGGGGAGTTCTCAAATTTTATTCTATTGTCAATTATTATTGAAAATAAATAATTTCAAATGAATTATTTATTAATTTGACACTGGAAGTACAACTTCACACCTATATTTGTACTTAATACCTGGGATCCAGTGCCAATGAACTATCAGTGTCCTTCACAGATCCCTTCCTTCTATGCTCCCTACATTCTGGTAACTAGTTTTATATAGCCTAAGAATTACTTTTGTTACACTTTCCCAATTAATTTTATTTCTTTATTTTCCTCTAAGAGTTAAACTATGTGGTAACTGCCACTTCCTTATGACTTTCATAACTTCAAATGAAAAATTATGTCATCGGTTGAATTGATGTACCTCACCAGGTAATGCATCATTTATCTCTTTCTACTTTAAGAATTTTTTCTTTTTATAAAGTTTTTTTTATATAGTTTTTCAGGATTTTCATGTTTATATGTCGTCACATGAATCTCTGTAAGCTTATTCATAAATCTGTTGTTTTGTGTCTTTCATGCAGTTTTGTCTTTGTCCAGATTTCTTCAGAAAAACTTAAATCCTATCGTAGTCCTCTTCTTCTATGAGTCCAATGACATATTTTGGATAATTTCTAATTGTTCCCTAATCTTTATTTTTTATCTTTAGTCCAGTTAACTTCCATTTTTAAATTGGGTAAATACTTTTGATCTGTCCTCAAGTTCACTGATTCTATCTTCTGTAATCTCCACTCTACTATTGAGTACATTCACAGGTTTTGTTTTATACTTCTTGTTCTCTCAATATTCCATTGTATACTTTCTATTTGGTTCTTCTTTAGTGACTTTCTTGCTTTTCTGATTTTCTGAGATTTGTTTTGTTTCTAGATGTTCCCTAAATATATGTTGAATCATTTTGAAGATTGCTGCTTAATGGAAGTGTTAGAAGATTTAAGCATTTGGATTCATCTTGTTATTTTTTTGTATGTGAGATGATTGTCTTTTCACATTCACATTGTGGTTTTATGGCTTATTTAGTAGTGAGGTTGTTTATTTCAATATATTTTTAAATCATATTAGGAAACCCCACATCCTATTGTTTGACTTGTTATTTTATCATGCAATTACCCTGAACACAGGCTCTGGTTAATTTTTGTTGGTTGTTTCCTATGACACAATTTCAGAGCATTTTACTTGCTATTGGGTATGGGTCAGTGCTTAATTATTCTGTGCTCCTGGAGCTCCTACTAACCTCTACTGGTGTGATTTGATGAGGGTTTGGGGAATAATTGAGTATCTTCAGACTGTGTTACCTGGTGTCTTCTTAATATCTTATTCTTACTGGGTAGGATTTTTCTTGTGATGTGAAAATTATTCTTAGAAACATTTGACTGGTGTATCTTTGTTGCATAGAGGAGTTTTAAGTCTTCAGTGACATAGAGTACCTGAATTTGATGATTGTGGTTGTGTAATTCCCACTGCACACACTTCCACATTTCCTCATAAGAAACTAACAATCCTCATTTTGTCAATACAAAACCACATTTGTTGTCAGTATGTTTTCCAGGACATGATTCTTTTTCTTTTTTTAAATATTTATTTATTTATGCATACAAGAGCTGGGTAGGCCAGAGTCATGGGAGGTGAGGGGAGTCATCAGAGACAGAGTGGGGAGCAGAACAGGCAGATGTACTGAATTATACTGCTGAGAGGAGTAGCGGGCAAGGCAGAAGAGGTATGCTGTGCCATGTGGGTCCCCCATGGCTGGGGATTGAACTCATGCTGCAGTGGCTGTGGATGCTTCACAGTGTGGGACTCAACCTGCTGTGCTACCAGGGAGGCCCCTCCAGGACATAATTCTTGATCCATCTGTAGGATTGAGTTTGTGTCAGTGGGAGTTCTATTGAGTTTTATGTATAAATGTGCTCAGATGGGTTGCCATGATTGCCCAATTGAACATCACCAAACCTAAAAAGCAGGATCATCTTTTCTGATTAATGCTAATTAAAACTGTTGTCATTACATATTTAAGGTTTATTTTTCAGGAATTTAATTTAAAAATTTAGAACAAATCAGTTATTCCCTCAAACACTTGACCTGCATTTTAACCCAGCTCTCAAAAGACTTGGTAGTTTGGTAATCATGGCCTTTATTCCCTCTGTGTGGCAAGAATGAATATTTAATTTTTCTGAGAAATTGTCTTCACTTGTTTTAAATTCACTATTTTATTCATTCTTATCTTGTACTCACATACATTGAAGTTACCTGAACATATTTTGATGTATTTTCAGAACTTAAGAATATGCATTTTCCACTTTAATAAACCTTTAGAGATGATAAAAATGTAAAGTATTTCTGCTGTCAAAAGAGGTCATATTTTGGTTTTATTCCTTGTTTTCTTTTTTCTATTTAAAATGACTAATTCAAATGATTAAGTCAAATATCAAGAACCATTGTATAAATACATGTATACATTTTAATAATGGTATAACACTAAATATAATATGCTTATTTTTCATATAAGATATTAAAATAAAGTAACACATAAGAGGGCCTCCCTGGTGGCGCAGTGGGTTAAGCAATGCACTATGAAGCAAACCTAAGACACTGCAGCATGAGTTGGATCCCTGCTGCCGGTCAGGGAGGGGACCCACATGGCGTAGCAGACCTCTCCTGCCTTTCCTGCTGCTATCCTCAGCAGTGTGTTTCAGTCAGTCTGCCTGTTCTGTTCCAAGCTCTGTCTCTGGTGAATCCTCTCACCTCCCTGGACTCTGGCCTGTACCCCTGCTGTTATATGAATAAATAAATATAAAATCTTAAAAAAAATTATCACATAAGAGTATTTTAACTTAGAAACAGAGGAAAACAAGACATACATTATCATTACATTGAATTAGGATTATTGAAAGCTACAGCTTTTCCACATTCTGTCTTTAAAATTTTAATTAGGCAGCAATAGAGAAATCATGGAAATGAGAAATTTTTGAATTGTCAAGCAATTACACACACTTTTTGTATTAAAAAAGAGTAGAAATAATCTATATTATTTCAGTAAGAATTGAAAAGTAGAAACCAAGTGATCTTAATTTTTGTCCTGAATATTTAAATCACTTTAGGCATATCACTAATAAACTATAAGTAAAAAGTAGACTAGTTATATCTTTTGGTAATGATACATTTAATAAAATTCATGAAAGAGATTATAAATAAAGACCCACAGAAAGTTTCTAAAAAATAAGAATTCCAAGTGGCAAGCTAAACCAAATAATATATATGATGAAGAAAAATCTTTAAAATCAATAAATCATGTCAGTGGCCCCAAATAAGAAAATACATCTTTTAATGTCAAAATCTAGGTTGTCTTTTACTTTAGTACTTTAAATGTTTCATTCCACTCGTTTCTTATATATCTGGTTTCTATTATATATATATATATATAAGATATGTCATCAACATGAGAAGTTTCTTGTAATTGTTATTGCCTATCTAATTCCTACCTACTTGTCCACTTATTTCTTATGTATTTGGTTTCTGTTGAGAAATGTCTTGTTATTCTTATCTAGTTTCTACTTAGTTAATTATTTTTCTTTTGTCTACACTATTTTTTTTTTTTTCTGAATTGGTGAGGTCAAGGGGAGATAGATGCAACCTTGGAAGACTGAGTCCTTAATTTGTAGGATCTCAGGCTATCTTTAGCTAAGTCAGAATAGAGTCAAATGGTAAGATACCTTGCTTATATAACTGAAAATTATTTGGTGATGTAGGGAAAAATAAATTTAAAAATATATATTGGAATTAACTGGAGTGAGAATGCTTGCCTATTACATAAGTAACTTGGGGATATTATGATTCCTTGAGAAATTTTAAAAATCTGAATGGACAGAATTTAAATTTATTTTGATTTGTGTTTTTTGTTATTATATTTGTATATTTATAATTTAACTATCCCTGCCTTATGACTCTGCTCTTTTAGAGCAACATCAACAAGAATTTAGAGGTTTCCTTGCCTCCCTTGACATTAATACTAACATATCCAAGGTGAAAAAGGATTATACCATTGCCAAGGAAAGCACTCATAGAACCTAAGGGGTATGTACACTGGGGAAAACTTGCAGAGAAAGAATGGTCAAAAATGTGTTGGTGCCCTGGTCTATTGCTTCACAGGACACTCTTCAGAGTTTCAACAGGATTTTACAATAGACTTCATGAGACAAACCACAGCCATGGGAATATGATATGTCTGATCTATATAGTGTGAGAACACCAGTCTTCATAGTGGGGTCTGAGACTTGGGTGCAGTGGTAAAACATGTGGCACTTATGCTACATGGCTACTTGGCTATAACCTTCTTTTCAGCTCAACTTTATTGCTGCTTAAATATTAGGTCACACATGGCTTCCAGGTACTTTTGTACAAGAACCACTCCTTTGTGGAAGAAATACACAGGATGTAATGAAAAGTTAACTTTTATCTCCCAATAGTACTATTTTGAATTTTATTGCCAATTGACTGAATTGCTTGTGGTAAATAGCTTAACCTCTGCTTTTCATTTTATCTCAGTGATGTTGATATGGAAACTTTCTACATACCTAGCATACAAAAATGGTTTTATGCAGCTTAACTAGAAAATGTTTTTGAAAATAATCATTTCTCAAAAACATGTGGCATTTCTCTTCATAACATTACTAAAATCATAGTGAAATGCATTGTAAAGTTATTTTATTTTTGTTGTTTAATGCAGGGATCACCTGTGTCGATGGATCCCCATCTATAAGGATGTGCATTCAGAGACCATGATGTTCATTTAATGTTACTTCACTAGGTATGGGTGGTTGATTCAGATTGAGTCAATTAGATTCTTTCATCTTAGAAAATGGGATGCAGAGTAATTAACTGTAGTATTGGCTGAGGGTCACTGAGAATCACTGCATAATCTAAACAGAACTCTTATCACTGCCCTGCTAGGAATTGATCTTAGATTCCTTCATATTTTTTCCTTCAGTTTTTGTCTGTTAATCTTCTTCTTTGAAGCTAATATTCACCCTCCATGTTTTCTATTTTATTTTCCTTTTCTAGTAAAGTTGGTCTGAGTCAGAATCAGAAACTTACAGGAATAAGAAAATAGTCATTAGGGCCTCCCTGGTGGTGCAAGGGCTTAATCATCACACTATGAAGCATCCGCAGGCACTGCAGCACTGAGTTCGATCCCCAGTCAGGTAGGTGACCCACATGCCACAGCAGACCTCTCCTGTCTTGCCCACTGCTCCCCTCAGCAGTGTATTTCAGTCATCCTACCTTTCTGTTCCCCATTCTGTCTATGGTGAATCCTCTCACCTGTTCCCCACACCTCTGGCCTGTACCTCAGTTCTTAGATGCATAAATAAATAAATCTCTTTTTAAAAAGAGAATAATATTATGGTGTGTATTTTTACTAATGTTATTAATAATATTGAGCCCTAAGAGATACATAGGAACATTTAAGTCTCTATTACTTGATATTTCCTTTAAAGAGAAATCTATTTGATGTATTAAGAAACTAAAAATTATATTTTCTTCATGCTAAATGATTTTATACATTTTCCCACTTCTAAATTTTTTATTCTTAGAATTATTTTTACTTTGTAATTATCTTTAGAGTTACCTTATTATTATATTACTTCAGTTATTTTACTTTTAAAATACTTGCTAAATGACTTTACTTACTTTTCATTTTTTATAATTTTTTATTCTTCAAATTATTTTTATGTTAGATGAGGGAACTGGAGCTTGAAGATGTTAAATACTTTGCTACAGTTCAAACAAGTATGAAATTATGGACAAAATAGTCTAATATATTAGAAAACTCTTTTACTACTTATCATTGTACTTTAATTTCTCAGATTTCAACATAAAGATATTAATAAAGTTATATAATCCTTTAGATTATAGATAGTTGTATGTTTATTCCCAAGCAATATAATTGAAATAAAAATAATATTCAGGATTTTTATTAGGAAACGTTGTGTGGAAGAGACTTGCATATATTGAATAAAATAACACTGGGCAGAGGGAAAAATAGAAACCTACATCAAAGTCAAAATTAAAACACCAAAAGCTTGTGGGTTTGTTTCTGGGCTTTCTATTCTATTCCATTGGTCTATGTGTCTGTTTTTGTTCCAGTACCATGTTATTTTATGATTGTGGCTTTGTAATAAAGTTTGAAGTCAGGAAGTGTGATCCCTCCACTTCCCTTTTTGTCAGTTAGGAGAGCTTTGGCTATTCGTGGTC
>JAGFMF010011399.1:3207841-3225963 GCA_019455555.1 Galemys pyrenaicus
GATGGTGCACTGGTGAGATGGTGATGGGGAATACATGGGGATTACAATTAATGGCAAGTATATGTAAATTTTAAAATATTTTAATAAAAAAAAAGACAGAAAAAAAAAAACACCAAAAGATTCCACTGGAAATTCAGGAGCTAAAATGATCCTGGGAATTTACCCCCTTTATGTAGCAGAAAAGGCCTTTGTAACCCATATGAAATGAACATCAGGCACAGTGTGACAAGGGGAGGGAAAAATCTTAGTTTAGACAACATTAATTCATTGAGGAAATTCTCTTGCTTTTCTATTTCTTTGAAGAATGACATTGCAATTTTTATTGGAATAGCGTTGAATCTGTAGATTGCTTTTGGTAGGATGGCCATTTTAATGACGTTAATTCTTCCAATCCATGAGCAAGGGATATTTTTCCATTTCTTTGTATCTTCTTCTATTTCTTTTAGCAATGTTTTGTAGTTTTCTAACCCAACATGACATCAACACAGTTCATCACTTGTGTCATGTGGATACACTTGTCTGCATAATAAGGTTTAGAAACACCTCCTGCAGAATTATGGTGGGGCCATTTCATGGGAGAAGTTATAAAAAAAAGTAATTGACTATGTTACATACTTGTCATGGGTTGAATTTTTTCTCTCTAAAATTCATACATTGAATATCCCAACTCCTCTTTCCTTAGAATGTATCCATGCTAGGATATTAATAATTTAAATATGTGATTAAGTTAAGGCCCTGCAGTTGTATGCTCATCCAACATGACTGGATCTTTATAAGAAGAGGAAGAAACATCACAATTTTTTGACATGTGAAGAAGTCTCTGTGAGGCAACCATAGCAAGCCAAGGAGAGAAGAAATTGGACTTGTTGGCACCTTGATTCTAGCTTCTAGCATTATATCAAAATTAAATTGTGTCATGTAAGGAAACCATTTTGTGACTTTTTAAAATATTATGATAACCTTAGCAAACAAATTCAGGCCACTTGGTTACTGCTGGTTCAAAGTGGTGTTCTGTATTCATTATCTGCAACTCTTCTACAGATGCCCTTCATGTTTGCCTAGCAATAATGCTGAAAGAGCTGACTTACTAGATAAAGTTATTAGCATACTTTGGCTAACATATTGTGGAAGCCACAATATAATTTGTCATCACATAATTAAATCTGGTATAAAAATACTACTATTTTTTCAAGATTTATTTTTATTTATTTATGCATATAAGAATTGGGGTGTAGACTAGAGGTGTGGGGGTGAGAAGATTCACCAGAGACAGAGTGGGGAGCAGAACAGGCAGACTTTCTGAAATACATTGCTGAGGGGACCAGCGGGCAAGGCAGGAGAGGTCTGCTGTGCCATGTGGCAACTCGAGACCTTAACCATTATACAACTAGGGAGGCCCCAGAAACATTATTTTTAAAGGAAACAAAGGTGATGGTGCACTGGTGATATGGTGATGGGGAATACATGGGGATTACAATTGATGTCAAATATATGTAAATTTTAAAAATTATATTTAAAAAAACAAAACTAATAAAATGTCTCTTACCATGGCTAGCTTTTCACCCTGTGTGGTGAGTTGTTGAATTCAGTAAGTAAGAGTGAGTTATGTGAAACATTTTTTTAAACAATTACTTATGGGCAGAGCATAATTACAAGATTGGTGCTCTATACGATTTAAATATTTCTAAAAACAAGATTCTGTTTTTGAGTTTTGCAATTGAAACTCAATTTGGCTTTGTTTTACCTACATTTTGTATTGTTGCATTTGTTTACAAAAATAGAAGCACTAATGAACTGTATCCTTAAGAAGAAAAAAAAAAAGTTTCATTAGAAGTAACTGTCTTTGCCAAAATTAAGTTTCAGAAAATTTTAGTGCTTCCTGTAAAACACTAATTAAAATGAGAGGTAAAGGGAAATAAAGAGCAGGACTTATAATAGTTTTGATAGAGATCCATTACAAGGAGTATTGCCAGCCATGTGAATACTGTGAATATACTGTGAATACTGTGAATATACTGAGAACAGAACACGAAGGATGGGGGTCATGAGTTAATGTTCAAAATAATTAAATCAGAGATTACAATGGGACAAAGTTTCTTTTTCTAAATAGTAGTTAATTGTTGGTTAATGGAGATAGAGTTAAAATGATTGAATATCTACTATGATGTATTCACTTATTTAATGTTTATATTTTGTATTCCAAATGCATTCCAGAAACTGACGTTACAATGAGTAGAGACAAAATCATTGTATTTTATTGAATTATAATCCAATGTTGAATTCCAAGGAATAAATCAAAATGGAGCCATTTGTACTACTGTACTGTAGCCAATGCATTAGTTATCATCCTCTAACTAATATTTGGAGTATATAGAGGAGAGATTCACTTGTCACAGCCAGCTGATAAGTTTATTTCAAGTTTTATTTTCAATTAAACACTCACTAATTGAAATATTTAACAATCTACAAAAGTGAATTTAATTAAATGTCTGTAGTCTAAATAAACCTTTTTATGTGCACATTTGTGAAATTCTGAGACATAAAACTTGTCAGGTATGTGTTAGGAAATTCAAACAAATTTTTACATGCTATAAATTAGTCTCTGGAGTCTAGAAGGACAGAATGTCTGTCTGTTACCCCTGATATGGGAGTGATAATACTTTCCATACAGACCTGATTAGAATATTAAACATGATGTTTGGGCAAGTCTTTTCTGGCTCCGCTTCATTTGTGTGCTCATTAAATATTGGCATTTCTCAGAGCTGCATCCTTAATCTTGTCCTGATTATTAACTCACTCCTTCATCCATTGTTAGTTTTAACCAATACTGTAGAATGAATTGTGTCTTTAAAGTTAAAAACATTGATAAATGGGGGGGAAATCAACTTTGCTAGGGCTGCTGAAAATCAAAACATGGTAGATTTGGAAAGCTTACCTTTGTATTTAGCAATGGGAGACCATGGGACCTGTTAGAAAGATTGCATCTCTAGTTGATTAGGAAAAAAACATGGTTGAAATTGTTTCTTGGGAAATAGAGGAATGATTGAAGTAAAGAAGTTTATGCCCTTCGTGACAATAATTTTGTTCTAAAAGTTATCTAAAAAAATGAAAGAGTATCTAGCATTGAATATATGTAGAATAAATTCTGTGTACATAGAATACTGTGAAGAGTATTATAGTATAGCATTTTGAACTGAATGAGAAGTTGTGATACAGTTATCTAGATACATATGAGTGTATCTGTATTTTCAGGTTAATGAATCTTGAAATAAAGTCTGAATGGTGATTATAGTTGCATTTTTTTGGATCAAATTCAGTCCTTGACTATGGATGACAGAGATAAACATAAGATAAAGGCAGAGAAATAAACATAGCCAGGGTTGGTGTATTAATCTGGATTATGAAGAACAAAATAATTAATCGAGAGCATATGCAAGACAGTTAAGGCATCTGACCTGGGTAAGTCGGAAAGAGGGTTGAAGTTGTGAAAAAAATGAAAATGTAAGGATAAATTGTGAATGAATTGTTTGAATCTTCTCAATAGAAATAGCGAAGGAAGAATTTAGTAGTTGATCATCTGGCAGTTAGAGAGGGAATAGTAGTCATTTTTTTTGACAATTCGTTCTTACAAAATTTACTACTATTGATAGTGGAAATGCAGAGACTTTGGTTAGTGAAAGATCACTGGAGACTTGCCCATCATTCACAAATCTCTGCTGAAGAGGGAAGTATTACAAGTGTTAAATACATCACGATCACAGAGTCCCATAGTTAACAGTTCTTATGGACTATTTGCTTTCACAATTCCTCAATTCAGTTCTCATTTTGTGAAAGTGATTGCTCTTGGTAACAGAATAGAAAGCCTTGGGGAAAGAAAATAATATTTTCCATGCCTATTTAATTCCAGTCTATGTATGTTTTAAAGAGAACAAACCAATACACACAAAATGACTCTTTAAATTAATGAGCCCTGCCAACTATGGTCTAAATACCTTCAACTACATAAAGATTCTTTTATTTATAAAATCTTGAAATAATTGTACTCAGAAATACTTAAAAATAAATTGCTAATTTCAAACATGGATATAATTTCCCTTGAATCTTGTCATTTCAATTGTGAGAAATTTCTGTATTTATACAAATTTACTTGCATTGATTTGCAAGAAAATGCTGAAGAGAAGACAGGTCCTGATGTGGCAAGTATTTTTGTATTTGACGAGAACAACGAACACAGACTGAACTATAAAACTGAGTGAAGTAGAAGAAAATAAATATATTCAATGTGTGGACAATTAAGCTCATTGCTTTCCTTTCAATCACAAAAATTATTTAAGTAAACTTCTAAATGCAAACCTAATTAATACAGTGACTATAATGAAAGGAATTGGTATAAAATTGTATTTCAACCATTTTTATGGGAAATACCCGGCCTTAATTTTACCATATATAAAGTAAGTACTCTTTCTCTTGCTGAATGGGTTTATGAATTTAAATTTTATTTATTATTAAATAAGTTTTAATTAAGGATTTTACAAATATCCAGTATTGAACTTACTCTGTACTACATGTAATTAGCTTTCATTCTACTAACTCTAAAACATTTTGATGAAAGTTTCAATATGCAAATAATATCAAGAAAGAAGTTTTATTAGCTATATGATTTTTTCAAAAAGTACACTAGAAGTGTACTGATAGATGAATTTTCTCTTAATCATGTTTCAGAGTCCAGAAACCCTTGGACACCCCACCCACCTCACACACAAAATAATCTCTAACAGTGATTCAGATTGATTTGTCTGTTTCGAAAATTTGCATAAATGAAGGCTTATTATTCCATGGAATTCTATTTGTAAGTTTTTATTTGAGCTTAATATTTTGTGCGTTTCATACATGTTGTTTATAGTGTAATTCACTGATTCTTTTGATTCATATTACTTCTTTGAATATATATACAAAATATGAATTGTCCTCTGATGTTAATGGTTTATGGGGGTTTTCAGATAGTCAAGTTATACATTACCATTCACTTTTAGATCTACTATTGCATTAGTCATCTTTTATTTATCCAATTACTGGGGTAGGAATTACTACTGAGGGTTATATACAGCACCAATCTTCTAACTCATAAATGTTATGGAGATGGCTGAACCATAGTCAACAACGGACTGAGGGTTGACAACTGGGAGGAGGACATGCCACTGATTTTGAACCTGCCAAATTGCTTTGCATGGGAGATGTACCTTTTCATATTTCCTCCATACACAGGTATTCCAATTTCTCTACATTGTTACCAACACTAGATATTTTCCTATATTTTTTAAAAAATTATCATTCTAGAGATCTTAGTGTATGGTAGTGCATTGTGGTTTTGGTTTGCATTTACTTAGTGACCATTGACATTAACTGACATTAATAAATTGATAATTAATAAAAGACATTGACATCTTTTCCTGTGCTAGTTGGCCTTTGTATATCTTCTTTAGAGAACTATCTATTAAAATAATTCACTCATTTATTAATGCGGTTGTCTTGCCATTGAATTATTGAAGTTCTTTCAATATCCTGTCTATTACCCTTCAAGATATATATATTTTAATTGAACATTGTCTTAGTCTAGTTACTTTTATTACTATAGTATATGAAACAAACATTCTCTGTGGCCAAGTACCTTAGTCAATTACTTGTAGCCCAACAATCTAGGGCTGGGAGTATTTCATTTAGTATTCCACATTGTAACATTGGAGAGCCTGTAGATTTTTGGATAGTTGCACTAGCAGACACACTGCAAATAAGATAGACAAATCCATATCAAGAGTAGATATCAACTCTCATAAGAATAAAAGTAATGACTCTTCAAAATGTCTGGCTGGATTCCTAAGGGCAGGGTAAAATAAGGAGGACTCACTTTTGGTTTCTAATATTGGCATATTGTGCTAACAGCAAAGACACTGCTTGTATTAGCCTTATTGAAAAAGAGATTATTTGAGGTGTCAGTGTTCTAGGTTGATGAGCATTTTACTTTGTGTATTGAAATGAAATGTTGGTATTGAAATTGAAGAATCTAATATAAGTGGATTTTCTCTAAAGTAACAAAGGAGTAAATCTGCTAGATTTATTTAAATGAAGTGTATTTAGCATATATTTAAAATATTTCTCATATAAACTAATAGGTTCAATGAGAGTTCTATGTGAAAATTAGAAAGAAATCCATATCTTCAAATGTAATTTTCATAGAATTGGTATACATGGCACAACTATAGAAAAAGTTTTTATCCCAGATGATTATAAACTGTTTTTAAGATATACAAAATGCTGAGATACTGATCAAAACAAACTCAAATCAGCTATTGAGTAGTGTGGTCATAGACAAATGGTGAAAGGTGGTTTCAAATAGGAAGGAAAATGAAAAACCTTTTGCACTAAATCATGTCCTTCATGTCAAATAAAATACCTTTAGTGTTGACAAAGAGTGACTTTGACTGATGAATTCTGTCATGGTTTACATTTCACCACCTAAGTCTGTCAATCAGCTAATACTCATCAACGATCAGCAAAATTGAAGTTTCTGCACTATCGACACTTCTTTTCTAAATATAGTGGTTTATTGTATCATTGATAACTGCCATTCCCATGAAACAGCATGTTTCCATGAAAGGCAATTTGCTAAGTCTGAAAAAAAAATGATAGATTGTCTTTATGTGTCCTCATTTATCTTAAAATCAATCTTTAATTTCTGTTTCCTATTTTTTCCCCACCTTTGTTAGTTTTATTCCCAAGTATTTAAACTTTTTTGGTACAGTTGTGAATAGGATGATTTTCTTAATTTCTTAATCTTTAGATTAATTTTTTTGCATATAGGAAGACTACTGATTTTTGTGTATTGACTTTATAACCTGCTAATTTATTGAACTGGCTTTTTGTTTTAATTAGTTTTTTTCAAAAATGTTTTAGGGTTATCTCCTATATATTATCAAAACATTTGCAAATAATGATAGCTTTGCTTTTCCTTCCCAATTTGGATTCCTTTCATGTCTTTCTTTTTCCTAGTTACTCTAGTTAGGACTTCTAGTATTATACTGAAAAGCAGTAGTGAGAGTGAACATTCTTATCTTTTTCCAAATTTTAATGGGAAGGTTTTTAGTTTTTCACCATTGAGAATGATGTTATCTGTGGGTTTGTCATATAGGGATTTTATGTTAAGATTTGTTCCTTTCATCAGGGAAATAGGTCTATACATACATAATCATACTATGCTCCCACCAATGTAACCATAAATCCTTTACATAGGACCATAAAACCCCTTTCCCAATGTTGTTCTTACTCCCCCTTTCTCTCCCCCTCTAGTTGCCTTAATTCTGTGGTCATAATCCCAGTTTGTTTTGTTTTTGTTTTTCTATATTCCAAATCCACTTCAGTTCTAGCCATGATTGCAAATAACCATAGTTCATTTTTTATAACTGAGTAATATTCCATATTATATATTGAATATGTATGGAGGTATATGTGTGTATACATATGTATGATGAAATATTACTGAGTTATAAAAATAAATACACACATATATTTGCATCTTTTACTCTACTACAATGTTTTTGGGCATTTAGGTTGTTTTTATAACTTGAATACTGTAAATAGAGCTGTGGTGAAATTAAGCATCAAAAAATACCTTCAAATTAGTATTTTTGCATTTATTTTTGTAGATATCTGGGAGTGGAATTCTCTGGATCATATTGATAAAGGGCAGCAAGGGGCACTAAAATTGGCCAAGGACTTCTCAAAGTTAGTCACTATCTGAGTCCTGTGCACATAATTCTAAGACTACTCAGATTCAGAGAACAACAGTAATGGGATTTATTTTATAAACCAGGGGAAAACAAAGGTACTTAAGCCAAAAGTGGCCATCTGAGCAGTTTCCAGAGTTTTCAGGTCCTAAACAGAAAGTATCAAAGATGGCATCCTCCTGCCCCTGAGGAAGCAGAGCTACTATCCAGGACAATAGGCCACACTCCCAAGATGTCATCTTGCCACCACTGCAGATCTGGAACACACAGCAGCCAGTCTATAGGTCAGGTTCCAACTCACGAAGACAACAAAAGACAAAACAGGAGAAGCTCATGGAGTTGCTGAGATGCCCCAGCACAGCACCAGACAACCAACACTCAAAACAGAGGCTGCAGTGGCCAAATGACCTGCCAAACAGTCACACTCACACACCTCAGCAAGATGGCAGGTTCGGGTCTTCTCTTTCTCTGCCAGCATATAACAGCAGCAAAACCCTGAACAGTTTTAGTCACTTGGCTTTTTGGCATAGCCTACGAACTTTTCCTCTCTGAGGTTGCCTGCTGGAGGCCTCTCCATATCCTTCAAAGGCAACAGCCTCTGGAAGACAGGCACAGTTGGAGCCAGACTTGCTGATCCTGGAATTGTTGAAGATCTGAAATGCTGGATCCCGAATGCTGAGTGTTCACTGAATCCTGAACACAGAATCTTAGGGGGATTCTTCTGTTGTCCCTTCTATGTCTTAACAGAGACCCCACCCCAAAATTTGATACTTTGTTAGCATTTTCCAAGGGGTTATCTACCCTCACCAGCACCCCTCTCCAGGAGCACCACCTGTCTTTGTCATAAGCCACTGGTTACACTACGGTAATCTTTTTTTTTTTTTTTTTAAATATTTGTAGGAGTCTCCATATGCTTTCCTATCTGTCTTCCCAGTAATAGGGTGCTAGTATCCCCTCTTTCCACATATATGACATTTATATTTTTAGCTTTTTTATATGGGCCATTCTCACATAAGTGAGGTGGTAACTCATTTGTGTTTTTGAATTGTATTTCCCTGATGATAAGTGATATTTTGAAGATTTTATAAGATTCCAGTTGGCCATATGTGTCTTCTTTGTATAAGTGCCTATTTAGCACTTTAGCTCATTTTTATTGAGTTCTCTTTTTTTTTTTCCCAGTTCTTTGTAAATCTTAGATATCATCCCCTTGTTGGATGTATGGTATGCAAATATTTTTGTAGGATTCCTTTTCTTTAAATGATAGTTTCTTTCACAATAAAAATTTATTTAGTTAATTTTTGTGTATGGTGTGAGAGTGTGCTCTAGTTTAATTTTTCTGCCTGTGAATGTCCAGTTTTTCCAGCACCATTTGTTGAAGATATTTTCAATTCTCCATTGTATACTCTCAGTTTCTTTGTTGTAGATTAAGTATCCATATAATTATGGGTTTATTCCTGGATTTGCAAATCTGTTCCATTGGTCTATATGCCTATTTTTATTCCAGGACCACACTGTTTTGGTTACTATAATATGTAATATAATGTGAGGTCTGGGTATGTAATTCCTCTTATCAAGGTTGCTTTAGCTATATGAATTTCAGTAACATTTGCTATATTTCTTTGAAAAATGTGGCTGAATTTTGAATCTGTTTATTCCATTGGGTATGATGGGTATTTTAACAATGTCAATTCTTCCAATTCATGAACAGAAAATATCGTTCCATTTTCTTGTATATTTTTCTGTTCCTTTTAGCAATGTTTTATAGGTGCATTCAGTAGGTCTTTTATGCCCTTTCTTAGGTTTATTCCTAGGTATGTAATACTTTTTTTTAAAGATTTATTTACTTATGCATACAAGACTGGGGTACAGGCCAGAGGTTTGGGGGTGGTGAGAGGATTCACCAGAGACAGAGTGGGGAGCAGAGCAGGTAGATTGACTGAAACATAGTGCTGAGGGCAGCAGTGGGAGAGACAGGACAGGTCTGCTGCGCCATGTGGGTCTCTTCCCTGGCCGGGGAGCGAACTCTTGTTACGGTGGTTACAGATGCTTCATAGTGCACTGTTTAACCCCTTGCACATCCAGGGAGGCCCCTATAATACTGTTTGATGTTATTGTAAATGCAATTGCTTTCTGGATATTTTTACCTTTCATTATTTACAAATAAGAATGTTACAGACTTACAGAGTGTTAAATTGATAACCTGCCACTTTACTAAACTGATGTTTATTTCTAAGAATTTTTAGTAGCATCTCTAGGGTTTTCCATGTATATTATCATGCCATCTATTAATAATGATCCAATTTAGATCTCTTTTATATCAGCATCTTACCTTCCAATTCTATGTTTAACATTAGTGGTAAGAGAAGACATTGTTATCATATGCCTTATCTTAAAAGGAACAGTTTGAGTTTTCACCATTCTGTATGACATTAACTATTGGTTTGGCATATATGACCTTAATTATGTGGAAGTTTGTTCTTTCTATGCAAATTTTACTAAGAATTTTTATCATAATTCTGAATTTTGTGAAATGCCTCTTCTGCATCTACTCATTGGGTCATGATTTTTGTCTTCATTATTTTGATGGTTTAGTCAATTAAATTAATTGATTTGTATAAATCCCATTATATCACATACTTTTTTAAATCAGAGTAATGTTGATTTCATAAAATGTGTTTGAGAGCATTCACTTTTCTCACTTTTTGAGAAGAGTTTGAGAAGAATAGATACCAGTTTCTCTTTAAAGATTTGTAGAACTCACTTGTAAAATCATCTGGCTTTTGTTTTTGGAAACTTTTGATTATTGTCTCAACTTCCTTGCTTGTAGTTATTTCACATTTTCTATTTCTTCATGATTCAGTCTTTGAAGATTGTATGCTTCTATAAATTTGTCCATTTCTTCTGTAATTCCCAATTTGTTGGCATAAAGACATTCATACCTGTCTTATGAATTTCTGAGATGTCTGTAACTTATCGTCCTTCATTTTTCATTCTATTAACAGTTTTTGCTATTATTTTCTTATGTCTAGTTATAGGTTTATCTCTTCTTTTATATTTTTTTCAAAGAATCAAATTTGGGTTTCAAAGATCTTTTGAATATTAATTTGGCTTCTATTTCATTTTTTTCTGCCCTAATTTTGATTATGGCCATCCTTCTACTGACTTTTATTTTCATTTGTTCATTTCGCCCTCTAGTTCTTTAAGGTATAATGTTAGTTATTTATTCGAGCTGTTTCTTACCCTTGCTGTATCTCATATATTCGCTAGATTGAGTCTAAATTATGAAATTTATGTTTTTATATATCTTCTTTGATTTCCTCCTTAACCAAATTTAAATAAACCTATAACAGATACAGCAGAACTGATCATGTAAACCAACCTTACTTCAATATGCTTAATTTGAAAAAAATTTTCTTAAATTTTAATTTAACGTGAGTTTTTTTTTTTTCATTTTTAGAATTAAGACTCAAAGTCTAAGAAAAATTGAGCAAAAGATACAGAGACTTCCCATGTATTCTCTTCCTACACACAATGCATGGATCCCTCCATTATCAACATCACCCACCAGAGTGGTGCATTTCGTTACAACTGAGGATCTATACGGGTACATTATTGTAAGCCAAAGTCCATAGATTGCATTAGGCATCTAATTATGTTACATATGAGTTTGGTCAAATGTATAATGGCATGTATTTTTTATTATAGCATCATACAGAATAATTTTACAGCCCTAAAAATCTTTCCCAAGTCTTTGCTTTGACTGTTCATCCCTCCTTTACCTCCTGAGTTTACCGATCACTTTAATGGCCCTGTAGCTTTCCCTTTTCCAAAATGTCATGTAGGTGGAATCATGTAGAAAGTAAGCTTTTCGATTCCATAGTATGTACACTGAAGTTTCTTATATGCTTTTTGATGACTTTGTAACTAATTTTATGTTGGGATGAGAAAATACTTCATTGTCTGAATGTACTGAAATTCATTTATTTATTCAACTATTATGAGGTATCTTGGTTGCTTCCAAGTTGGGAAATTATGAACAAAGCTGCTATACTTATCTATGTGTAGATCTGGTCTTTTTTGTGAACATTAAGTTTTCAACTTATTTGAGTAAAACCAAAAAGAATGTCAGATATGATGTTAAGAATACGCTTAATTTTTAAGAAATAGTCGTTTTCTTCTAAATCAATTACATATGCCTTCACCACAAATAGATTAGAATTACAGTTACTTCCATTATTTGCCTTATTCATTATTTGCTTTATTGTTCAGGATTTTGACCAAACTAATATGCATGTAGTGATATTGCATTACTTTGTTAACATTTCTGTGTTAACCTGTTATGTAGAACATCTTTTAATTTGCTTATGTGGGGCCTCTCTGGTGGCATAAGGTTAAGCACCGCACTATGAAGCATCTGCATTCACTGCAGCACAAGTTCAATTCCCTGCCACAGAGGTGACCCACATGGTTCAGCAGTCCTCTGCCTTGTCCACTGCCCCCCTCAGCAGTGTATTTCAGTCAATCTATATGTTCTTTTCCCCACTCTGTCTCTGGTGAATCCTCTCACACACACCCCCCACACACACCTCTTGCCTGTCCTCCATTCTTGTATGCATAAATAAATCTTTAAAAAATGATTTGCTCATTTGCCATTTTCATGTCTTTATTGTTGAGATATCAGTTAATATATTTATCTATTTATATAGCAAAATAATCTCACTTTTAGAAAGGTATACGTGAGCCTCCCTGGTGGCTCAGGAGTTGAGTAGCAGCACTATCAAACTATCTCCAAACACTGTGGCAGAGTTTATTTCCTGGCCATGGAGCTGACCCAGATGGTGCAGCAGACCTCTCCTGTCTAGCCTGATGCTCACCTCAGCAGTGCATTTCAGTAGAGATACCTGTTCTGCTCCCCATTCTGTCTCTGGTGATCCTCTCAACCCCCATACCTCTAGTTTGTATCCCAGTTCTTTTATGAATAAAGAAATAAAATAAATCCTTTTTAAAAGAATTTTTTCAAAATATATGCATATATATGTACATAAACTCTCATTAGTGTACATATGTCTATAAATGTGTTTTATTGTATGTATATATTTTAGGTTATAATCATATATACATTTTTATGAGGCAGTAGAAAGATACACATTAAAATATGCTAGCAATTTCTCTGGTCAAGATATTGGGGATTGAATAATTTATTTTTTTAATTGCTGTATGATAAGCTCATATTACTAAGAGAGCAAAATAAAAGAACTCAAAATTCTATTATTTGATGGTAATTAGTAATCTTATCACCTGTTTACCAAGGTAATATCACTTCTATTTTAATCTAATTGTATTCATGTTGTTCAGTTTTAAGAATTATTTGTATATTTTGGATAAATTTGTTTTCCAAATATTTCCTCCTACACTGTAGTTTTTCCTCTCATTTTCTTGACAGTGTCTTTGAAAAAAGCATTTTTTAAAAGAACTCCAATTTAATAATTCTTTCCTAGATCATGCTATCTAAAAAGGTACCACCAAACCCAAAGTCATTTATAATTTTTCTTACATTTTCTTCTAGGAATTTTATAGCTTGTGATTTATTTTTATATCTGTGATCATTTTTGAGTTACTTTTTGTCAAACATGTAAAGACTGTATCTAAAGTAAACAAATAATCCTTGAAAGCTGACTACAGGACTGAAGCATCTGAGGGGTTTGCGGAAGGGATAATAACAAAGAGGAAGGAAGCACAGTGGCCTGTAGTGGTGGACTATGGATAATTTGGGTTTATTCTGCAATCTATAACTGCTGGGGATTGCTAAACATTACCTCAGTTAAACATTTATTGATTAAAATCTGTTTCCAGTTTCTTGTATATATTTTTAAATTGAATGTTCAGGTGTTCAAGTAGCATTTCTTAAAAAGATTTTTGTTTTTTCTTTTGCAATACTTTGTCCTTTAATCCAAGATTGACTATAATTGTTGGAGTCATATTCTTAGCTCCCTATTCTATTTCATTGATATATTTACCTAAACTTGCCCCAATACTATTTAATTAATGTACTTTTATAGTATTGTGTAAAGTTGGGCAGTCTCAATCCTCCTAATTTTTTTCCCCTTCATTATTTTGTTGACTTTTTTCCCTATAAATTTTGGAATTCCATAAATTTGTTTTGTAACTATTGACCAATGATGGATATTTTTTGAAATTGCCATAAATCTATAGATCAGATTGATAAGAACTGACATGTTGATTACAGTGAGTTGTCTTATTCCATGTATATAAAATAGCTCTCCATTTATTTAGTTCTTCTTTGATTCATATAGACATTTTAATTTAACCTAAGAATTTTTCCATTACATTACCAATAACAAGTTCTCACTCTTAAATAATCTTTTATTAAAAAATCAATCATTTTAGTGGAAGGGTAGAAATGATGAGGAGATAACATTTATTTCAGCTATAAAGAATTGAATTACCAACTATTTGTCATGTTAAAGATAAAAAATTAAATCTAAAAAGCACATTAAGAACATATGATGGTTATATACAAGAGAGTTAAATAAAAAGAATGTCTTTGTGTACTTTGCAGAAGAAATCCCTGTTTTCTTATTTGGCCATCTTTAAATATAGCATTAGTTGTTTTTTTTTTTTATTATTTCTTAATAAATACCCACTTGTTTAATTTTATTTATTTATTTTTATGATGGAAAGTTCCTAAAAAAGACATAAATTCAAACCTTGCAAGACTTGGATCTACCTATATTAAACAGGTAGAATTTAAGAAACTGATTCACTATGTAGGAAGGAATCACTCAATCTTCACCTGTGTAATGCAGTAATAATTAAGTGGGTATTTCATGTGTTTATTTGGACATTGTATATACAATTTTAAATCAAATTTTAAATCTCATCTTTCAGAATTTAATATACAGATCTCATCAAGATAATAAGACTTAGCAGATATTGGGTCATGACAACATATTATGCAATTATCTGGAGGTCATGCTGCTACAGGGCAGGGAGAGGAGCACCCAAGCTTGCCCTCTCTGAATGGGTTCTGCCATCCACCGCATCAAGATAAACATATAAAACCTTTAATGGAGAGGAACTTTAATAAAATTAGTGTACAATACAGAAAGGACAAAGAACATAGTTACTAAGTTAAGTATCCAAAGTTACCCATCTCCCTGAGGGCAAAAGTCCAGCCAAATAGGATTGGCCCAAAGCAAGGCCCAAAAACCTGCCACACATCTAAAGGAACTTTCAGTAGAGATCCATAGAAAAGGGTCAGAAAGAGTCAGACAAATCTGGGAGGAAAAGAGCAAAATCAAAATCAAGATGAAAGCTGCCATTGTTAACCTCCCCACGGGTCTCTCACCCACATCTGTTCCAACCAGTCCAAGACCAAAAAACAATCACAGTTTCTTCACATGTCCCTCTGCTCCACGTGCCTCATCCAGGTCTCCTTGCTGTTCTCCATCTTCCTTTTTTCCCTCTTCTCCTTTCTTCTTCTCTGCAGAAATCTTCTTATCCTCCTCAGCTCCACCCACTTAGGGCGGAACCAGGATTTTGGAACTTCCCCTTTTCCTGGGACCACCCTGTTACAATGCCTTATCCTGATTTGTAGACACTTCCAATACTTCAATCTGCCTTAAAGTAATCAATCAAAGACTCCTTTAAATCTCTACATTGGGGCCTCTCTGGTGGTGCAGCGGGTTGAGCACTGCACTGTGAAGCATCCGCTGCACAGCAGCATGAGTTTGATCCCCAGCCAGGGAGGAGACCCACAGGGTACAGCAGACCTCTCCTGCTTCAGCCACTGCTCCCCTCAGCAGTGGATTTCAGTCCATCTGCCTGTTCTGCAACCTGCTCTGTCTGGTGAATCCTCTCACCTCCTGTGCCTCTGGCCTGAACCCCAGCTCTTGCATGCATAAATATATAAATCTTTAAAAAAAATAAATCTCAACATTGGTAGATAAAACCTAAAGGGTAATTATAATTGAAAATCTAAAAGTAATGAGGTATCTGGTTAATAAATAGTAAGAGGTTAGTATGAGGGACATATTATACCTCTGATTTTTTTCGTTTCCCCCCAAATTCAAGAATTAACTCTTCTGCAAATTCTGTATTAGCAAGTAAGAATACTAAATTTTTCAGTTCACTTTTTTCTTTTTTTGTGATAGTTCACTGTGTGTGAACTAGTTATTAAAAAGCATAGGCATGAAAATTGGTTGACTTGACTTTAACTGTATTATGAATAAGGTATAGAAAGGTAGTTAATAGTTATAGTTAAGAATAACTATTTGGAAGTTAATTAGTGATTTAATCGGTACTTCCCTAGAAAATGTTTCCACTTTAAGTAATTATGTATCCTTGAATTTGAAATTAATTTACAGAAACTAGTGGTCAACGGAAATTTGAAAAATTAAAGTTAGCTAGGGCCTTCCTGGTGGTGCAAGTGGCTACATCTCAGCACTATGAAGCTACCAGCAGCCACTGCAGCAAGAGTGGCCAGGGAGGTGACCCACATGGTGCAGCAGACCTTTCCTCTCTCTTCTGCTTATCTCAGAAGTGTATTTCAGTCAGTCTGCCTTTTCTGCTCCCCACTCTATCTCTGGTGAATCCTCTCAACCCCCCATCTCTGTCCTACATGCCAGCTTTTGTATGCATAAATAAATAAAATAAATCTTAAAAAAAAATAAAGTTAGCTATATGTGGGATCCCCAGTCGTCCTTGTTCTCATGGGTATTGGATTGGCACCCAGAGTTCCTGCTGGTCAAGCAAAAATGTAGAGTCAGGCAGGGACCTCCCAACAGGACAAAAGCCCTGGCATGAGGAATATACTGGAACCAGTATCTGCTGAATCAGCAGGCAAACTTTATGACCAGATTAGCATAACCAGCTAGAACACCTTAACAGAATGTTAAGTGAGAACAGGAACTAGAGATAATGATTTTTTGATCAGTGGGAACAATGGAGTTCCCCTGGCAACAGCCCCTATTCATTCACTCCCCCTAGCTTGTGCCAGACTTTTATGCATCCCCAATACACATCCCAAACATATGAATTCCTCCATGTACTTGCTCACCTTCCCAGAAACTGATCCTCAATAAATGTGAGACTATGTTTGAAAAGGGACTGCATTTCAGGATGTGGAATTCCCTCTAAGGCTATACTTCCTGAGGTGTGAGCCCTCTAGGTCTTTCTCTCTCTACTTATAATTTGAGTTATCTTTTCTCCATCCCATGCCACTCCCAATGCTGCCACCCCCTCAAAAGGTGACAAATATATGAGATATTAATAATAATATATGATCTCCAATTAGACATTGTTATAAATTGAAAATGATCATACTGTATGTGTACTGATTCAGATATATTTACCTACAATATTCTAAGCTATTACATAATAATAGAGAATAGTAATAATAAATTATTAGTTAATTTGTTAAAGATCATGAAAGGTCACACAGGTTCCTCACTCCTCACCTTAACCCTTTACCCAAACCCCTCACTTAGGCCCCCAGGGCAGCAGTTCATAGAAGCCAGCGGTAACCAACATAAGAAGGCTACAGCAAGTAGCTTTTGACATGGAACAGGATGACATGTGACTCACATAGCTCAGTCCCAGTGGAATTGTAACAGGGAAAGGGGGAAGTTCCAGAATCCTGGTTCCACTCTAAGTGGGTGGAGCTGAGGAGAAAAAGAAGATTTCTGCAGAGAAGAGAGAAGGAAGAAAGGAAGATGGAGAACAGCAAGGAGACCTGGAGGAGGCACGTGGAGCAGAAGGACATGTGAAGAAACCTTTACAGGGCAACCCTAATATAAAATGGGTTTGCCTGACCCGCGCGCTTGAACGGCACTTATAATGCCCCAACTGCAGGCACACACAACAAAGGTTAATAAAGGGTTTTATTTACAAGGGAAGGAGAAATAGCATAGTGAATAACACAAGGGGAAGAGAGGGATACAGATTTGTAAATATCCTACCAGTTCCTTGGAGCTGGAACCCAATGGTGCACTGAGAGCTGACTCCCAAGGAAAAAGCAACTGCCCAAGGCCCACGTGTCTGCTTTTATATTCAGCCTGGCTGCTCAACTCCACCCTCAGGTCCCAGTGATCTGCTCTTCAATAATGACCTTATGGGATTTGTAGTCCTTGGATTTTGTAGGTCTGGAAAGGGGGTCGAAGTCTATAACCTATTTGTATAACCTATTCAGGAGGGTCTTAAACTGTGCTTGCTTCTTGGTCTTGGACTGGTTGGAACAGATGTGGGTGAGAGACCCGTGGGGAGGTTAACAATGGAAGCTTCCATCTTGATTTTGATTTTGCTCTTTTCCTCCCAGATTTG
>JAGFMF010011399.1:3226013-3337487 GCA_019455555.1 Galemys pyrenaicus
TACTTAACTTAGTAACTATGTTCTTTGTCCTTTCTGTATTGTACACTAATTTTATTAAAGTTCCTCTCCATTAAAGGTTTTATATGTTTATCTTGATGCAGTAGATGGCAAAACCCATTCAGATAGAGCAGGTTTGGGGATTCTGGGGTGCTACTCTAACTACCCCATAACGGAATGAGGCCCGGGAACCTGAATGCAACCTGGGAGGCTTCGATATAGATCACGACCAATGGAAAACTTCTTCCTTCCACAACCTTCCTGCCCGAAGAAACTTCAATATTTTCCACTCCAAAGTACCCCGCCTATAAAATCCCAGCAGCCTGTAACCTGGGAGTGACTTCCCTGACACCCCCCCCCCCCCCACGGACCTAAGAANCCCCGCCCCCCCCCCCCCCCCCACGGACCTAAGAACCTTGCCCAGAAACACAATAAGAGTTCCTGCTGGTCAGAAACATGGCCTGCCTCTCTCTCTCTCTCTCTCTCTCTCTCTCTCCCTTGCTTTCCCATCCAACCGCGCCAAAACCTTTCAGATAATATTAGCATTTAAAGTTTAATTTTAAAATCTCAAAATATGCTTATAGTTGAGTAATGAAAGTGTTGCTGGTGTGCCAGTTTACTGTGATCACAGCTACTGCTGCCTCTCACCCTGGTAATTACCACGGGTTCTTGTCTCATGAAGTCTTAAAAAGGAATTTACAGACTTTTCAGATAAGCCTGCAAAGAGAAGCAAACTTTGTCTTGGTAAGTCAATTTTATTTAGGAAAAAGGTAAAGAGAAAGAAAAAGACTCCCAGTATATGGCACCTGGGAGCACCAAAGAGACCCGTGATGGGGTTCTTACTTTGGAAATATATACTTCCTTTCCTTCATTATTTTAAAAAATTTACTAGTTTTTCTGTGCTTGGTTATTTCTTAACCTACTACTTAACCTACTACTGTGTCTGGGAACTTCTGTGCCTGGAATCTTTGGTGTCTGGAAACTTCCATGCTTGGAATCTCCCTATTTTACATCCACTGTCTCTTCTTTGCTTTTGAATGCCTTTTCATTTCTAGTTCTAAAGTGTTAACGCGCTCTCTTTAGAATTTTGTATTCCCCATCTCCTGAGCTTCCCTTTTCTTTTTAACCAAAGCTTAAATTTTCTTGGGTCTCACAGGTCCACTTTCCTAAAGCTGCCTAATTATTTCTAACTTGCCCTCAGCCTCAAAAGCCAAGAATCACAAACACAGTATCAGAAAAGATTATTATTATTATTATTATTATTATTATTATTATTAAGGACCCGTTGCTGGGTGAGGCTCTGAACCAAGGGGTGGCAAAGTCGTTCCAAAAGGGAGCAAGAGGGGTTTTTATAGGTCTTAGTTGGGATGGAGAATTGGTTGGTTGGAAAATTTTAACAGGAACTTGAACTTATTTTTCTGCCCAAGCTGGAACTTATTTTTCTGCTAAGGCTGCCATCAGTCGGAGGTAAGGTTTATCACCCTCGAACATCTACCTTTTCCTGGGACAGCTGCTCCCTCTGCATGTCTAAGTGTAATTGCTGCCTGACTCCAGACAAGTTATATATATCATATATCATCTATATCCCTAGTATTTCTATGTTTCAATTTGTTTCAAGAAAATCAACTTTGAATGTCAACTTTGGCCCAAGATGATGAGTAGCTCTTGCAACTAGAAGTTTGTGAATAATGGCTAAAGAATTACACATGCCTATAGCACTAAACATTTTGCATGCATTAAGAAGCAAGGATTGTATAAATGTGTATGAAGAAGCTTGATATTGGGATTCACCTAGCACTGAATTTATAAGTCAGAAACAATTGTTTAATTAGTTGGTATACCTTTCAGAAAAGAAAGACTGTTTCTTTGAAATAACTGCACAACTGAAATTTTGAATGTGAGACTTCTGAAATAGTTCCGAAGTCCTTACTGAACAGAACCAAAAATCTGTCACCCCAAAATGTATTTTTGGCAATGTATTGATTTCATGGAAGGGGTAGTTCTGAATACTGTATGGGTTTTGCCTTTGAAAAAGATATTTACAGGTAAACTTTTGTAAAGGCATGTCTAAGGATAACATATCTCTTTCTTTTCAATGGAGAAAGTAGAACTTATTTTGCATATCTTTGTTCACTATGCATGCCCTGGAAATTTCCTTAAATAATTTTCCCACCTTGGGCTTCCCTGAGCAGCGGGTTGAGTGCCACACTGTGAAGCATCCACTGCACAACAGTGTGAGTTTGATCTCTGGCCAGGGAGGGGACCCACATGGCGCTGCATAGCTCTCCTGCCTCTCCCACTGCTCCCCTCAGCAGTGTATTTCAGTTCATCTACCTGTTCTGTTCCCTGCTCTGTCTCTGGTGAATCCTCTCCTCCTGTGACTCTGGGGGCTTGTATCCCAGCTTCTGTATGCATAAAAATAAATTAAAAATCTTTAAAATAGATAGATAGATAGATAGATAGATAGATAGATAGATAGATAGATAGATAGATAGATAGATAGATAGATAATTTTCCCACCTTGCCTCCCCTCAGTCCCTCAAAATGTCCTTCTTTCTTAGCTTAGCCATTTAAGGTGACATCTGAAGCCATATGGATCAATCATTTAGTCTTACTGAGTTTCTTCCGTGTATGCAGTAAGTATACGTTTTTATTTTTATTGTTTTTAGCTTTTCACCATAGAAAAAAGAAGAAAGGGAATACTATGAAGGGATTTTTTTTTTA
Organism: Galemys pyrenaicus; assembly: GCA_019455555.1. Lineage (NCBI taxonomy): Eukaryota > Metazoa > Chordata > Mammalia > Eulipotyphla > Talpidae > Galemys > Galemys pyrenaicus. The sequence goes on from JAGFMF010011399.1 coordinate 3,228,735, forward strand.
CATTGATAATGCTTTCCTAAACTCCATTTCATTTGACACTTCATTTCCAACTTAAATTTTGTCATTCCTAAGACTGTTACCTATTAGTAGCATATGCTTTATATTTATTTATTATCTGATTAGAATACTTTTTTCTTTTCATTTCTACTTCTGTATGTATTTAACTCAATGTATGTATTTAACTCAATGACTATTGAAATATTTGCACTTGTATGAGATATCATATACTAATGTCTTATTCCATTCCAAATTTTACAATAGTTTTTTACAAAAATTTTACAATTTTTTCTTCTTTCCTCTTTTCATTCTATCGAAGGCAGTTTCTTTAGCCTTTTCTTTCATCAATCTACTGAATCAATATGATTATATAAATAATGGGATTGATGATATGTAACAGTAGATCACATTATGTACCAAGATTTGGTTTAAGATATTACATGGATTAAATAATATAATTATCAGAATACTCTATTTTATTTTTTCTTGTATTGAGATAACAGTGGATTACAACTCTATATATGAGGATAACACTAAATAAGAACTAAATGCAAGTAGGATAGTCACATTTTTTAGATGAGAAAACAACCACAGTTTGTAAGTTGCTATCCCTACGAAAAAGACTGTTGTCTATCTGCCATTGAATAAATATCATAAAACCAAACTGTTCTCTAAGTATTATAACTGCTTGCCAGTTACATTTAAAGTTTAAAATAATACAACATCAAGAAAAATATTATTAACAATACTCATCATTCAGTCAAGCAATATTATTTATTCCAAGATGTTAAACAATTTGACAGAAAATAAGTAAGTCAGCAGAAACAGACTTAGAATGACAGAGGGGCTATGCTCTGTATATTTTGGAGATTTCAGGATCAAGTACACATTTATCATCCTTTTGAATGGCCTGAACTCCTAATCTCCCTCACATCTTGTTACTGTAAAGGCTTGTAAAATAACTTCTCAACTTGTCTTCTGGTGCTATATGTCCTTCTAGGCTGAAAATGGTGGCAATAAAGTCCAACATATTTGCATATCTGATTCTCCCAAATTAGGTTCCATAACTTGTTTTTCTACCTTAGTATTTCAGGATATATTTAAATAAAATCTATAGATATTGTCAGTTTTCTAGGATCCCAATCAAATTAAACCTAAGTCAGGCAGAAAGAAGGAAACAATTTAGAGTGGGGTGGAAACCAAAACTATAAAGGATAGAGAAACAATAGTGAACATCAATGGAATCTACAGTTTATTTTTCAAAAAGATCAACAAATAGAAAAAAGTTAGATACATGCCTTTCTGGTGGTGCAAGGGGTTGAGTGTCACCCGGTAAAGCATCTGCCGCACAGCAGTGCGAGTTTGATCCCCAGCCAAGGAAGAGACCCACATGGTGAAGCAGACATCTGCCTTGCCCACTGCTCTCCTCAGCAGCGTATTTCGGTCAATCTGGCTGTTCTGCTCACCACTCTATCTCTGGTGAATCCTCTCAACTCCCACAAATCTGACCTGTACTCCAGCTCTTGTATGCATAAATTAATTAATCTTAAAAAAAGAAAAAAGTTAGATATAATAAACAATAAATATTATTTTTTAATTCTGTCTTAAATACTTTAACCTACTTGATTTGTAGTAATAATTTAATGATGTTGAATGTGTGAATGAGAATTTCATTTTCATTTATGTCCCAGAGGTTTTCCAGTTAATTAAGATCTGGGATACTTAAAAATATAAAAATATCTTCACACTAAGTAGCAATCATGGACATAATATATAAAAAAGCAAAGCACTAACTTATTATTTCAATTACATAGAACTGAAAGTTTTGCTTTTCTCAAATTCTGATATTATAAAGTATTTTTCTCAAATTCTGATATTATAAAGTATTTTTTCTCAAATTCTGATATTATAAATTATTTATAGGAATGTTAGGAAATGATGTAAATCAAACCTCACTAGTAGAAGTATAAATCTTTAGAACTACATGTGTCTGTATATGTAGCCAGCAGTTCACTTCAGAAGTTTACTCTACAGAATATCTAATGAATGTGATTAATTTTTATAGCATACCAAAATAGCTATAACTATGATTTATATGAAAGCATAAATAATGTAATGATTTTACACATAGAAAGATATAAGTTCTTTATAGTTGACGAATATTTATAAATACATCAACATGGACAAACCCCAAAAGAGTTTTATCAAAGGAAATGGAAATTTGAAAATAAAGAGAATTATGTTGCTAATATTTTACTATTTTCATTAATTTAAGGAATATGTGTCAGGGCCTCCCTGGTGGTGCAGCGGGTTAAACAAAGCACTACGAAGCAAACTAGCCCTAGCCGCTGTGTTGATCTCTGCTGCCGGCCAGGGAGGGGACCCACATGGCGCAGCAGACCTCTCCTGCTGTGCCTGCTGCTCCCCTCAGCAGTGTACTTCTGTTGATCTGCCTGTTCTGCTCCCAGCTCTCTGTGGTGAATCCTCTTACCCCTCACACCTCTGGCCTGTACCCCAGTGCTTGTATGCATAAATAAATAACTCTTTAAAAAAATAAGGAATATGTGTCTGTGTATATATAAAGTTTAAATTATTAGTGGAAGTATTATGAACCAACTAAAAAGGCAGACATATTATTGAAAGGTCACCCAGACCCCTTAACCATTCCCCCCATCCCTCTCCCCTCCCCGTGGCGGTTCTGAGAAGGGGCATGTTGAAGACAGTGGCCAGCAGTGGCAAGATAAGTTAGCACCAGACAGCCACTTCCAAGATGAAACTGTAACCTGGAGCAAACAACAACCCCCTAAACAACTGAGGGGCCAACATATGACTCACCGGTACTTTTCCACTGCAGCCCTCTAACCACAGGGTGACATGTGACTCACTGGTATTTTTCCACTGTCTCCCAGGCCCAGCAGAGAAGGGACATATAAAAATCCCTTAGCTTGTTCGCTGGGCGCAACTTTCCCAACGCCATGCTCAGGATCTGTGAATCTCACCCGGGAGTGCAATAAAATCTTTCTCTCATTTTTACTTCTGTCTCTTTGCCTTATTCTATCTGCCAACCTTTCAATTTTTGTAGTTAGCTGTAAATGAGCATGAAAAGAAAGACAAGAATAAATTATACACATAAATGGTGAAATAAGTAATATACCAAATATAATCTGTGAATGATAAACAATTTAATGGGCAGTTAAGAATTCTATTTTATTATTTTCATATGTTTGAAATGTTTCCATAATATTAGTAAGGGAAAAACTTCCAGTTAAAAATATATCTGAATGATACTGAGGGAAGATAAGAACAGAGAATCTGGAAGGGAGGCACCATTAAGACCAGGAACCTGGCTCACAAGGAGGTGAGGATGGGAAGGATTAGCATAGCCATCAGTTAGCTGTAGAAGCCAAGATGCTTAGGGGCACTGATAGATACATCACAAAGCAAAACAGCTAAGCAAGTGTCTGGAGTGCAGACCTGAGGGTAAAGGTATGGAGTTTGAGCACATTGTAGAATCCCCTGTCCCTTTCAGAGTCTACTCAAAGTCAACTAGCAAGACACAATGTGAAGAAGTGAGCCCCTCCCAAGGAGAAGAAGAAAATATCAGGGCAGTTTCTGCACTAATTCAGGGCAGCCATCCTTCTGCCCACCTGTGACCATGCAGGTGCTTCACTTACTCTCTCTGCTGAAAGGCAGCAGCCTTCCTGGCTGCCATGACCTGTACCACGCTGGGGCTTCCCTTCACTGACCTCCTTCAGTGAAGGCAGCTTTCCTCGAGGCTGCCCACCTGCAACCATGCAGGCCTCTCTCAGCAGACCTGTCACTTTCAGGGAAGCTCTTCCTGCCTGCTTGTGTCTATGCAAATGCCTTTACTCTTCTGTCCCTTTCCCTAATAAACCTGCTCTTTAAAAATAACTGACATCTCTGCCTCATGTGGATAACAGCCTGGGAACTCACCACATGCTGCTGAACAGGTTGCTCTGATAAAACCTTTCCCAGAGTAAACCCAAGGACCCAATACGCCAGACCCACTGACTCCAAAAACTACATCAGTGCATTTATGTGACATTTAATAATTTCCTTGTACAGGTAAATCTGGCTTTAAAATAATTCTGAGAGATGGATTTCTAAACAATTTAATAAGTATTGGAAGCAGAGTTGTTTTCAATGATTAACACCAAGAATGCACAGCAATTTAGAATAATAAGTGACAAGAAAACAGTTATTTGAACCCTGAAAATTTTTCATCAAATAGTCCATAATTTTAATATAATTTTTAGTTTTCAGAAGTCTACTGAAAAAGTTAATGAAGAGACCATTTTTCCTGTTCTATTTAACTAAGTTTTAGGTGTTTCAATTTTCAGTTGTTAAATTCTCGGGATCTGACATAAGTACTCTTTCATTTCTTACTAGTATTGTATTATGATATTCTGTACTAGTACAGTATGTAGACCACATTTTTGCCCTACTATTGAAATGTTATTAATAATTGGAATCATAGGTTATGAATGGTTTAACTTCTCTATTCAAAAAGACAGTATGAGTAATTCTAACTTTAATACATATGCAGTTTTGATAATTGTATTCATAAATCCAAGAGTGTTAAATGCATATTTATAATGACAAGTTGATATATTAGACTTGTATGAAAAGGGATGAAATGTTTCCTTTAAACATATGGAAAAAGTTAAAAGAAAGATTGGTTTTATATGCATGAAAAGGATACACAGATACATTTAAAATATTAAAAATAAGCAAGTTGAAATTTAAATCATAGAGTGGGGAATTAATATTTGTAATACTCTTAAAATCTGGACTTTATATTATATATAAATAGCATATGTAAATTTTTGAAAGGAACCAGATAGTTTAATCCAAAAGGCCCCAAATTTCCAAAATAAATAATACTAAATTAGCACAACCCAAGACACATAATCAAACTGCTAAGAACTAGTTAATACCATAATTTCAGGTTTTCAGGCCTAGTCTTCCAGTCAGGAACGGATCCCAGGCTGCAGTGGCAGCACTGAGTCCCAGCCACTAGACAATATGGGTTGGTGTCTGTCTCATGAAGCTACAGAAGGAACTCCAGACACTCAGGCAAGAAGAGGCAGATTTGTTTAGAGAAAGAAAAAGTTTATTGTAGAGAAAAGGAACAGAAATAAAGTGGGACTCCCAGGCCAGTGGGACTCCCAGGCCAGTGGAACTGATGGAGGATAAAGAATAGAGGAGACACATGAGAAAATTGTTTATGTTGCAGTTGTGGGGTGGAATGTTTCATCGATCTCTATTAGACATAATAGTAGATCTGATCTACTACCTGATCTAGAACATCGCTTAAGACCAGTGTCTATTTACTCTCTATCTAGTTGATCTGTCCATGGCAGTAAGTGAAATATCATAGTCCCTTATTACTTTTACTGTGTTTGTGCTTTGTGAGGTATCCATCAGTGCCCTTAAGCATCTTGGTTTCTATAGCTAGGTGATGGCTATGTTAATCCTTTCCACCCTCACCTTCTTGTGTGAGCCAGGTTCCTGGTCTTAATGGTGCCTCCCTTCCAGATTCTCTGTTCTTATCCTCCCTCAGTACCAGTATCCCTCTTGTTGTCCTTATCTCTGAAGATTCTTCAACTCTTTTTGGGGGCCCCACTTGTAACCTGCCCTACTTGACCTAGACCTCATTGTGACAAGTATACTGAAGGTGTGCAATGAATGAAGGCAAATATACATAAGAATATTTCTTAGACTATCCTCTACCATTTTGACATCTTTAAGGCAAGGAAGGAATGTGAGGACATATTTAAATATCTCAAAGAAAAAGATATCCAACTTAGATTAATTTATTTAGACAAATGATATTTCAAGATTGAGGAGGGGATAGAGTTTTACACAAAAACAATAATTAAAAGAATATGCCACTACAAATTCACTCTTACAATAAATACTAAACTACTATAGAATAAAACCAATCTCATCCAGAAGCAACAGACACCAAAAAACTATATATTGATGAGGACAGTAAAAATTTATACCATTGGCATGAGTTTGTGATTAAATCATTCAGTACTCCACAAGTATAAATCATCACAAGCAAATATCAGTATAACCTTAAAACAAAAAATCAATAGAAAAAGCATATAAGATAGTGAAAATAGAACCCTAATAAAACAGTGTTAAAAAAACAGTAACAAAAGGGTATTATATACATATTTTAATAATCACTTTAAATGTAAATGGCTTGAATTAACCAAATAAAAGGTACAGATCACTGAATGAAAAACAAAAGTCCTACAAGCACATAGAAGCAAAACATGTTAGGTGCAGCTATATTTCTACTATATAAAATAAATTTTCAGTTAAAAATAGTGATAGGAGATAGAAATGGGCATTCTAGTATGCTTACTGGAGAGATAAAACACATATCTCTTTTTGATGTGGCAGCAACATATGTGAAGCAATTACTCATAGAATTAGAGAGAGAAATCTACAACACAAAAATAGTAAAAGTAATAAGGGACTATCGTATTCCACTTACTGCCATGGACAGATCAACTAGATAGAGAGTAAATAGACACTAGTCTTAAAATGATGTTCTAGACCAGGCAGTAGATCAGATCTACTATTATCTCTAATAGATATCTATGAAACATTCCACCCTACAACTGAACATAAGCAATTTTCTCATGTTCATAAAGAACATTCTCAATAATAGACTATATATTAGGACACAGTCTATTTCAAATAAACTAGTGAAGATTGAAATCAGAAAGAATCCTTTCTGATCATAACAACATAAAATTAGAAATCAATTTGAAACAAAATTGGAACAAATTGAAGCTCATGGAGATTAAACAACATGCTGCTCAATAATCACAGGGTTAAAAAGTTAACTAAAGCAGAATGAAAAAAAATACCTGGAAATTAAAAAAACAATGAGGATACAAACTATAAGAATTGATGGTATGTGGCAAAAGCAGTTTTAAAAAGGACTATAACTGCAGTGTAGAACTACATTAAGATGTAAAAAAAAAATCCCAAAAATAAAATGCAATTTAATATCTTAACTACATCAATTTGAAAAGAGAATAAATGAGGACAAATGTTAGTGAAAGCAAAGAAAAAAATAAAAATTAAAGGAACAAAAAATGAAATTAAAAAATATATAAAAGTATGCAAAAGAATCAGAAGTTACTGCAGAAACCATAGAAATACAAAGGATAATAAACATAAAATTACTAAGAACAACTATGTGCTTAAAAAAACAATAATCTTTAAGAAATGGATAGATTTTTAGAGCAATATAGTAAATACTGAACCAGGAAAACACAAAATATTTGAACACACTAGTCACAATTGTGAAAATTGAAACAATATTAACTAATTTCATCAAAGACAAAAAGTTCAGGACCAGAGAGCTTCACACGTCTAAAAAAGGAACATTAAATGCGGTGACATAAAGTCAATATGCTTATGTGACACTTTAAGGAAATAAAAAAGGTAATGAATATGCATGGAGATATTCCTAGCAAAATGATAAAATGCTGATGAGAATTATGCTGTGTAAATGGTCACGTGATTGTAGTTAATATTTATAACTACCTTATTCTTCTACAGTCTATTTTGCGTTTTCTTTACCTTCAGTAAGTACCTTTACTGGTCAGGTTTATTACTAGGGTTGTTGGCAGTGTGGGGTTGACTTAAAGTTTCATTCTTGAAAGATATGAGCCATCATTACTTATTCTTGGATTGTAGTGTTACAGTTTTACATTGTCCTGAATCACTGAATATGGCAATATCAAGAGATGCTGTAAGGCATCTGTTGTATTCCAGATATATTCTTCCTTTATTCAGTTGTATAAATTGGAGTCCAATTTCCTTTTAGCATTCAGGGTCAATCAACTCTGTTAGAGTAGTAGCTTCCATATTTCTTCTTTACCTATTAATTAAAGAAATGAGGTCTGAGTGACCTGATAGTATATTTTACTTCCAGTGCATGGATATGCTATTGTTCTTCCTCCATGTCAGAAAGGCGTAAATTTGTGGGAACTGAAAGTCAATATTTTGCCGGTCGTTTACTTGATATAACAGTGAGTGGTATTACTTCCACTTCTATCATTAATTATTAGATTTGTGAATCTTGGCTACTGAAGAAATAGCATCATCTATTGGATACTGACACAGAACATGCACAGCCTTCTGAAGAAACTTGCCCTAGCCTTGAAAGTATTGCTCCCTAGTTGGTACTATAACTGAGTCCTCAAAAGATTCCATTATTCAATCACATCAGTTTCTTCAGGATGTGAAGAACTTGGCAAAACCAGTGAATTCCATAAGGATGGGCCCACTGCTGAGTTTCTTTAGTTCTGAAGTGAGTTCCTTGATCAGAAGAAATACTATGTGGGAAAAAAAAAAAAAAAAATATATATATATATATATATATATATATAAAAGAGCACTACCTTTGTCAACAGTGAATTTTAAATCATTATGGAACATACTAATAATAAATACGTCCAGTTCCTGGCCCATGCCTTCTCAAACTTGACAAGTTCTTGCTAATATCAAAATAGAAAAATGTCACGTGCTGATATATATCAAAAACAATAAACATAAATATGAGTTTCACTTAATTACTGTGAATTTATAATACCCATTATCTCAAGATTGAATGAGCAGCTATTGGATGCAATAATCTGTTAAAAATAATACCATTAGTTCTGCTTATATGTGCTTGCTGAAACTGACTTCAGGGCATTTATACATGAAGATAGATTCTTTGGAAGAAATGTTAGTATGCTTTTCCATGACTCATGTGCTCAGTCAAACAAAATTAAGGCAGAATACAGTTTTCACATATTAACTATGTGTATACATATTTGTTCTTATCCTAATATTGCCTTTCCATTTGCATTGCCTTATCATGCATTTTTACTCCATGGCCTAAAAGAATGTAGATAATTTCACCATTTAATAATTGTTCAGAAGAATTATTTTAAAATGATTAAAATAAATAAATATCAGAAACTGGAATATCTGTCCCCAAGAACTGTGTTGAGTAAAGGGGGTGTAATGCAGAGGGCATGGAGAGAGTAGAGTTATTGTGTAATTTAGAGAATAAATCTCCAGAAGAATGAAATTTATTTTTATAGTGGCCTTGGCAATTTAAAAATGATGGGGCACTTATATATATAATTTAAAACAGAAAACACAGATATTTTAGATAAATAAGGAACTTCACTAAGTTTTAAGTTGTGCATGGTAATTCTTTCAAAGTAATCCTTTGTTTAAAATATTAAAATCAAATAATACATAACAATTTAAAACAAAATCAAACTGAGTAATAAATGCTATTAGTGTAAAGATACTGAAGAAAAATATAACTAAATGCAAATGACATAAGTATATCTAAAGAAAATAATGCTTCTTAATAAAAAATAGAAATAAAAGCTAGGATTATAATAAAATAATTGAATATAATGGTTGAAAGGCAGTCTGCTGTAGTTGACATTTTTTTAAAAATGCCAGCATTTCTGTTTAGCACATGTCCTAAAATAAATTTGCCTTAGTGAGATAATTAAAATTATTTGTATGGAAATATTATTTTCTAGAGTTTCAGATAGATCAGGGTGATTAATTTTTCTTACATTTCTATTTGTGGAGTTGAATTGTTCACTGGTAACATATTACCATTTTGCTATGCTTGAAAATGTAAATTGTCAATCACAATTCGTGTTCATAGCCATCAGATTGTTCTAAATTTTCAATTACCAACATGATTAGTATGTAGATAACTTGAGATTAATGAAACTGTTCCTGTACAGTAATATAGCTTCCAAAACTGCCACTTACCTATGACTCTGAATTGCTAAAAATAAAGACTCATAAATAATTTTGAGTATTTCTTTTAGGACCCAGAAATTAATTGGGTACTTTTTCATTGGTTTCATTATCTTTGTAAATGATTTTTTAAAAGATTTATTTCTATGTTGAACAATTAGGGTTTAGGTCAGAGGTATGGGGAGTGAGAAGATTCACCAGAGTTAGAGTGGGGAGCAGAACAGGCGAATTTACTAAAATACAAAGCTGAGGGGAGCAGTGGGTAAGACAGGAGATGTCTGCTGCACCATATGTGGGTTAGCTACCTGGCTGGGTATCTAACTCAGACCATTAAGGTGATACACTGAGAATTAACCCCTAGACCACCAGGGAGGCCCCAAAAAATGATTATTAAAACTACATTGCACATTTGAAAATAGCAAAAATAAAAATTATCAACAAGCTATAAATTAGTAATCCAAAACTAACATTTCCAATCATATCTCAAATACATAGCTACTACTTTGTTACTCTTCTTATATAAACTGCTCTCATCCAGACTATTTTTGATCCATAGGATTTTATAGTTAATGCAAAATTATATGTATAATTATTAGATTAAAAAAGATAACTTTTGCAGATTTTTTTAATAAAAAGAGGGAACATGCATACCAGGAACTCTAGATTTTCATGAACATACAGAAGTTTAACCAAGGAGATTAATATAAACTATTCAGAATTAAAATAGTTTTCAATAAAATTGAAAATATTGCTATGTCCTTAATTTTTCAAGAGCTGGTCATATACAATACTAAATTTTATAGTCTTATGGAGTTCAGCAAGTGCTTATTATGTGCAAATCACTGTAGTATGTAGAGATGAAGAATATAATATGAAGAAATAAAAAGGCTATGATTCTACCTGGAAAGAAAGTAGACATTAGTGGGAGTATCTGAAATATGCACACATAGTACCAGAAAGAAAAAAAGAAAGGACTTAAAGACGTAGAATATAATATTAGATAGTAAAACAGCCTGTATCTATTCTACAATCTTTCTTTCCACAGTTATATGATTTAGGTAAACTCAGAAATTTTTTGGTCATTCAAATAAGGAATCTATATTGAGGGATATTTCACTTTCATTAGGCTCATAAAAAGGTATATATAAACCCCAAATGATAAATACATGCATATATTTACACATGTATTTGAGACAATATACCAAGGACCTGGAACATGCATCATAGATAGAATCTGTAAGTTTTTTGTATGTTGGAAAACTGATAATAATCAGAAGGTTGGTGAGCACAAAATCAAAGAGAATGAAACCAGTTCATGGGAAGGTTGATATTTTTGAGACATTTAGTCCAGATTATATATTCATTTCCAGCATGGGAACATTATAAGTATAGGTATCAATTGAAAAATACAAAAGAAATATATGTGTGTGTGGTCTTTTATGCCATCTACCATAGAAGAGATTGAATTGGAATGTCTTAATGGATACTTCATTTCTGAGTGTATGTATGTATAAAAATGGAAAGGGTTATATTGCCATTTTAGAATTTTTTAACACATTTTTATGAAAAGAAAATTTTACTCACATTTTTATGAAAAGAAAATTTTACTTCATTCAAAGTTAAAAATAAAAATGCCAAAAATAGCAATGAATAAAATGCATTAATTCAAAAGATAAATATAAATTTAGGAAGCAAAGGATATAACCTAGGGAAATCAAAACAGCAATCCTAGGGTGATATCTATGCTGGAAATACAAAAAGCAATTTATTTACTTAATAAAAAGGCCTGAGGACTCTGAGACAAGGGAGAAAAGGTAAATCTTCCAAAAGAATGCAGATCCATATAGAAAATAGTATAGTTTAAAAAGTGAAGTCTTAAGATTGGTAGCTAGGAGAAAATTATACAAATATGAGGAATACAATGTGACAATTTTGATCAATTTATTGTGATTTAAATGTAAAGCATCTGTTTTATGTTGTCTTATTTTCATTGAATGCCACAGACTGACAAAGAATCATAGAACTCTATCTCACCATTTGGTCTACAGTAAATAATAATTACATAATATACTAATGCATATATGGTTTTGTAACCAATGCCACTTTAATAAAAATATGAAAAGAAAATAAATAGCAATGCAATGCTATCCTCAATTCAAAAATAGTGTGATTAATAATAAATTTGATATATATTTTGATTTGATCACTATGATTTTAAATAGCAGAAAAAAACATCAAATTACATTAAGGGAAAATGGAACCTCTTAATTCAAGTAACTTGAAGTCTGGGCCTGTGTTTATGGATTGTTGAATCCAAGTACCTATACTGCCCCTCTAGTCTCTCTGTTTATTCACCTATTAGCTGTAATGGCCTTTGGTTTTGGTGCCATTCTATATTAGTCAGTAGTACAGAAAAGATGGCTTCCACTAGTCAAAATTTACAGTCTCCAAACTTTGAAACTTTAATGCAATCAGACATTGTTATAACCAAGGAAGTCCTGTTGCATATGCCTGAAGCAATTTCCAGTCAATGTGAATGGAGCATAATGATTTAACATGGAATACAGCTTTTTACTAGGAAACAGTTGCAGTGTTTAATAAAACACATGAGGGTCTGTGTGGAAATATGCTCTTTGATAATTATTGCACATATTAGAGTAATAATTTTCCCTTTTAGAAAAAATTAAGAGGTATAACTTTTAACTTTAAGCCATTTTTGTGGAAATATTTGCTTTTTTTACGGAATAAATCATAGTTAAAGAAGGTGACACCCAAAAATTGTGAAATACCTATCACTTATTCTATTATAAATAGCACACATAATATTTCATTATGTATAGTATTCATTACCATATCTATAATGTTCTATTAATATTATGTACACTTAGAACACTAATAGACTATTATAATACTATATGTTATTTAATAAGAATCTATAAGGTAGACACGACAATATTTATTTTCAAATGCTTTGCCTAAGTTACCTAGATGCTGTCAACACTGTGAATGAAGATTTCTGTTATTCCAAACATATAGCAATCCTAAAATACCCCACATAATTTGTATCCTCATCTCTCTCAATTTTGCTATGCTCCCATTTGCACTTCAATGGTCAGCCATATTCATTTTCTTCTTTTCTTGAATTTTCTTTGTTCCTTCCCCATTAGAGGCAGTTGTACATGCTGTAATTTTATCTGGAACGCTCTCATCCACTTTAGTACTATATTACCTTTTTTTTTTAAAGATTTATTTTTTTTATGTATAAAAGCACTGGGGTACAGGCCAGAGATGTGGGGAGTGAGAGGATTCACCACAGAGAGCAGGGAGCAGAACAGGCAGATCAACGGAAGTACACTGCTGAGGGTAGCAGCGGGCACAGCAGGAGAGGTCTCAGGCACCATGTGGGTCCCCTCCCTGGCAGGCAGCAGGGATCGAACTTGTGCTGCAGTGGCCGCGTTTGCCTCATAGTGCGTTGCTCAACCCACTGCGCCACCAGGGAGGCCCCGTATATTAACTTTTAACTGATCATCCAGTCTCTAGTCAACAGGTACATATGCTCAAATTTGTTTTTGAATCCCTAAAGCTGAGTGGTATATTCTCTATGCAATTTCTATGCCATATTATTCTTTCCTTATACTTCATTTTTATTACTAACTTTGGTTTTTTTAACCTGTTTCTTAACTAAAAGACACCAAAAACTACTGATAATGTTCAATTATCAGCTCAACCATTGAGCAGGTTTCTCATTTCAATAAATGCTTATAGAATGAAAGTTTTGTAAAAAAAAATTGCTAAATAACTTATTTTAAATAATGGCACTGTATTTTCCAAATAAAATATAACATAATTTCTACCCTAAAACCATGATTTTATATAATAGAAGACTAGTATGTATCCTCACCTCACTTGTGTGATTCTTTACATTTGAAGTTTCCATTTATTTTAATGCAATAATAAAACTATCAATTCTGAATGAATGATACATAAAATGCTAAGCATGCTAAGATACTGTATATAAATGATATATATTGAACCACACAGTATGAACATGAAAAATTAGTCTAGGTTAATATTAAGATAAATACAGGATTTTAACTTAGAGTTAAAAAATATGTAGAAATCTGAATTATTTTTATTCTTTTTGCATTTTGTAAATATGGGCCCTATTAGACAAATTATTAGCTGAATAGACATAATCAATTATGGAAAAATAAAGTAAGTTACATAAATTCTTCAGAAAATTAAAATGGTTTTCTTTCTCCTTTAATTAAGAATGATTATTATGCTAGTGACTGAAACCTGAAAGACGTTAGCTGGCACTACACCACTTGTTACAATTTCATTAAAAGTCAATTCTAAAATGTGCATGTTTCTCAAAAGATATAATTATTTTTGTGCTAAATATTCTCAAGAGGCACATAAGTTTATTTCAAATTTCTGATGAACAGAGAGATTTTTCCTAATTATCAAGGTCATACAAGGAATGAAAAAAAAAAACAGTTAATGTAGTCTGCTGTTAATCAACTAATTTCAATACAAGTGATTGAGTCATTGATTCTTGCCCCTCACTGTACAGATCTCCAACTTTGATAAACTGTAATGAACTAAACTTCTAATTTATAGCATCTACTCTAGAATTCATGACATTCAGCTCTACTGGAGCAAGTCTATTTTTCCAATTGAAGGAACTATTTTTATCTTGGAAAATATATTAACCTTATTACCATCACTCCATGACACACACTGCAAGATATAAATTAATCCAGTGTACAAGAACATTCAGAAGAAGAAAAAAATTGTATTCTTTCTTTGTTAAGTCCATATATTTTAAAATGTAATAATAAAAGTATCTGGTCAAAGAGAATAAGCATTATAGAATTTAAAATATTCTTGATCACTAGAATTGTAATTATCTGCACTATGTTAACTTTAAAATGAGAGTATTGTAATAATTTAAACCACAAACTTTTCCTAGCTTTAACAGTCTCTTTATCTGATATAATATAAATTACATCTTATTTTGCTGTTAGTTTGTAGGAGGACCATATGTGATATATGTATAAGATATAAGTTATGTATATGTATTATATATTACACATATATTGCATGCATATGGATATTATATATCATATACATATAATGTCATATGTGAGGTATTAACTACTGGTACTTTAACAGTTTTAACTATCAAGTTTATCAAAAGTGAAGAAAATGGCAATGTAGGAACTGGAAAAGAAGTCTTAGAAATACTCCAATCTTCACTGTAATGGAACAAATACTATACATTGAAATTTGCATAACATTTTCAATTATCATTAAGTAATGTTGCTATCAATAGTATGTTCAAAGACATAAGCTAATTTTCACCTCTATATAAACAGTGATTTTCCTCTCATTGATTGCATTCATGCCAAGCTTTAGTATCATTTGATAAGAGGCCTGAGAAGAATAATGGGAATAAGAGAATTGAAATCTTTTTATTTTCTGTTAAGTTCCAGGTATTGTCCATAAATTGTTCCATTTTCATATATTCTCTTATCTAGGAAAAAACTCCAATAACACAAGTGTATAGATTTTCTCATTTAATGGATGAGAAAAATGTACTTTATCTCATTACTGTAATAATTGAGATGAAAACACAAACTGAAAAACAAGGAACTTTATGTTATATTTCATTACAATATTGACTTAGTTATTTTTCAAAACTCCTTAACCTAGGACACTTTTGTTAATCATATAGCATTAACAATATAGCAGAGGAGAAAATATTCTTATTTATTAAGATATAGAGGAACTCAAAATCTTTCTGTTTACCTGTCTTCTCTGGGCAGAATACCACACAATAGCTCAATACAGATTATGTCTGGAAAATATGGTCCTGAGCAAAGTCTGAAATAATTCAGAAACATACTTAAATTTTTGATGTAATTTATCTCATATTAAATCTAAGAGATTTTTTCTCCACCATGATATACTACCATTGGATGTCTTTGTTTAATCTCAGAGTTTCTGTTTCCTAAAACTTCAGAAGTTCAATAGTAGTGTCCGCCTATTAGAAATAACATGGCTATTACATGACATGACATTGTAAAGAATTTAACACATTTTCTGAAATATATTTACAATAAGCATTAAATGAATGGTTGGTGTTATTAATATATTTATAACCTATAAATAGCAGATTGGAATTCTGAATGCTAAAAGAGTCACATCAGAGGGAACTAAACCAAGAAATACATTTCAAAAGACACTAACACATAAATGTATAAACAAGAATCCAATGCAATATCACAGAATGGAAGCAATTCAGGCTTAGTCAACCCACATTGTAAATAAACTTGCATTATTGGAATTTGGCTGTTGATATAATAGAAATGGTGTGGGGTGTTGGGAAAAGTGAATCAGCTCTGGGCTGTTGAGAGAATGTAGGATTTTTATGGTGAATCACACAGCCAAGAAAAGTTCAATATTCCTACACATTTATCTTAAAAACTAAGTAATTTATTACACTGAAAATTCTTGAAATTCTTTGAAAATATTAATAGTATCTTGCAGTTACAGAAAATATTTCATATAAACTCAAAACAGTGAGTTATAATGAAAGGGTGTTTTATATTAGGCTGGCAGCTATAGATTCTATATCTAAGCTACACCTGTTACTCTTTTCCCTGGGAAATCAAGGAATCCCTTTGAATTCCAGCTTCTACTCCTGTAAAAATGATAATAATGCCTGTTGTAAGGATCTTTATTCTAATAAGGTAAAATAACCTTGCAGAAAAGGCATTAATATAATAGATAGTAAGCAAAGCAAAATTTCCAACCTAAGGAACTTGTGCTGCAGTGTCATGGTGGAGCTTATATTTAAATGTCAACCAAGGTAAGTCCCTTTTCCCATGCTACGTCCAGAGTGTAATGCGAAAATGTGGGTTCTTTTATCTTGGAGCTCATTCTGCCTGCACAAAATATATATCGGTATATTTTTTGAAAAAATGTATATGCTGATGAATTACTTTTCATATATTTTTGCTAAGATCTACTGCTGTGTAAAAAGGAAAACCAACTTTGTTGGCTACAACTTTCCCTCCTTCTATCTGTGGCTGTTTGTTCCACTTACCACTTTACCACAAATCCTGAACAAGACTGAAGAATTTTAGTTTAGTTAAAGAAGTTAGTTTAGTTAAGAAGTTTAGTTCAATTATTAGTCATCTAATTGAAATGATCTTTTAAGTGGAAACGGAAGGTTACTTCCACTGGAAATGTATATATATATTTAATTGTGAAAAGTTATTGTCGTGGCATTTAGGTATTCAGATGATTCCATGCATCTCAAATTTACAGGCAAAAAGAATAAGGGTTCATTTTTTTTAAAGATGTCTCTAAACTAAAATATGCTTGAAATTCTATAGGAATTCAAAAATGAGGAAGCTGCTTTATTTTATTAAGTAGGAGAAATAAAGGTGTTCAGTGTCCCTCCCAACACACATGAATTTATGACTTTGCTACTTTTTAAACTTTGAAAATGGTTTTACTATACACATGTCCCTTGTTTTACTCAATAATGTATCTTGTATATTTTCCCCAAAACTTCAGTGCTTTTCTACAATAATTTTTTGAATGACTACCACATTTGTGTTACATAAGATGATTAAACTGAGGCATTTAAGCCATTAGAAAAAAAATTGCTACAAAGTAGATAAGATAGTTATTGAAATCCTAGAAAAACACCAATTTAGAGAATGCCTAATTTCAGCTTTACTGACAGAGAATACCAGACTTTATCTCTCTCAATTTGTGATCAGAACTGATAGAATCCGTATTAGACAATTCTTCTTGTGGCAAATTTTTAGGATGTGCCATTCCTTTAAAATATTGCACAACCCACAGAGCATTCTTGAAAGTTATTCTACTAGTATTTCATCAAATGTTCTTGTCAAAATATGAATATCCTATGAAAGAGAAGTGCACAGCTCTACATGTTACACGTAAATATTAATAATAGTATCTGGGAGACAATATGTTGGGGTGAAAAGAGGCTTGATGGAGAATGAGAGCAATGGTTCATGGGACAGGTAACCAGGTAAGTATGCCCTGACAGGGATTTTTGGACAATCAATGGAGGGTAAAACACAGAGCCTATTAAATATCTCTTTAATTCTCTGCACATGTAGCCCAAATGGCACTGTGGCTCTGGAATTTAGATTTATGGTCTCATATTCACTTTCTTAAATTGAAGTCTGCATTTTGCTTCTGAACAATCTTAGCAGGAGCTTTCGGGAAATATTTTTTAAAAAGTATATTATATTTTAATGATTGCCAAGTAATATTAGAAAAGCATGGTCTCTCCCTTTTCAGAAAAAAAAAATAGCACAGACATTTAACAAGATTTATCTTTGCATAAAATAATGAAATCTGCTTTTTGGATTAGGAAATGCCAAACCCTGGCACCAGAGATGTTCCCCTGTTGAATCCCTTTCTGTTTCAGACTGAAAAACTATAAGAATTGGAAAGCGTTGACATATTTAGTGCATGTAAAACTGTAAAGATAATATATTTTTAATAAGCCTCTGTCTTCTCTGTCACTTTTACAATGATGGTGCTATATTGCATTCATTTCAAAACAGGAATGAAATAGAAATGATTGTGTTCAATTTATTATATCTATATATATATGTATATTTCATTTTGTCAAGCACTATTATAAATCTCCAATCCAATAAGCATAAAAAAAGAAGAAAAATATAATTAGGTCATTGAATCAGTTTCTAAAATAATATTCATCTTAAAGATAGCAGGAATTAAGTAGACCTGACCTGTTATACAATAAGCTATCTCCTTCAAAAATATGGTTTAATAAATAAATTATGTTTGATAGTTAAGGCAAATTTCCTGCCAAAAGTTCAGATTCTTAACAATAGGTTTACTTTGTCATATCAACAATAATTAGAATTCCAAATAAAGGACCTTCTTAAAATTCATTTAGTAACTTTTCATATTCTTTATCAGAGAATTTTGTTAAGATAATATTAAATAGGAAAACCATCGGTTAAGATAAAGTATCAGGGAAATAATGATAAAGTAGAATATCAAATATTCTTTTGAAATTGGGACTAGAACTCTAATTCTGTGATAACCAGAACTTAAATAAATTTACAGTTCAAACTGATTCAAACGGAATCATAAATTTAACTTTGATATCTGGAGGTTAAAGCCAAAAAGTGAAAGCACTGAATTACAGATTCACAAGTTCCACAGAAAATCCATGATAACTTCAAAGAACCATCTATTTTCCTTGGATTTATATATGATAAGTTTTCCAAAAGACAAAAGTCTTCCAAGTAATTAATGAATAAATAAGTAATAGACCTATACTATTTTTAAAAAAATTTGTAGCAGAATATGATACTCCAAAATATACCTTTTATGGCATAAAAATTATTTTGAACTGATTGTATTTGAGAGCCTGTAAATATCACAGAGGCTTTGGAATCAATATGCACTAAGAATAATCTTCATATGTTGTATTATGTCCCTCTCTGTACAGAAAAAGAAGTTAGGCTCTAAATATCCAGAGTTTCTATCCATGTTGAGAAGATGGTATCATATCTACATAAGCACTTTGCCCTTGTGTTCAGTGTTTTTCCTGATAAACTCCCATAACTGTCTGTCTACCCTCTTCCTACCAACCAATCTCTCTCTCTCTCTCTCTCTCTCTCTCTCTCTCTCTCTCTCTCTCTCTCTCTCTCTCTCNCAAACAATCTCTCTCTCTCTCTCTCTCTCTCTCTCTCTCTCTCTCTCTCTCTCTCTCTCTCTCTCTCTCTCTCTCTCTCTCTCTCTCTCTCACTGAAGACGGTATTTGGTGATGACAGGCTATTTTAGCATTTCCCAGTTTTCCTGGGTACCTCCAATATGCACACAGATCTACATGTTAACAAACTTACTTTTCTCTTGTTAATCTCTCACTTCTTACAGAGTCTCTGCCAAGCACTTGGAGGATTGAAGAAAATTTATTTTTTAACCCTATACTATCATATTTAAACCCCAAGAAAATATCGGGTTCCTTGAAAAGTTATCATGGACTTACTGTGGAACTTGTGAATCTGTAATTCAGTGCTTTCACTTTTTGGCTTTAACCTCCAGATATGAGTTGAATTTATGATTCTGTTTGAATCAGTTTGAATTGTAAATTTATTTAAGTTCTGGTTATCACAGAATTAGAGTTCTAGTCCCAATTTCAAAAGAATATTTGCTACTTTATCACTATTTCCCTGATACTTTATTTTAACCAATAGTTTTCTTGTTTAATATTATCTTACCAAAATTCTCTGATAAAGAATATGAAAATTTCCTAAATGAAATTATTTATGTTTATTAGGGTAAAGTTGATTTACACTGCTGTAGCTTTGGAGGTGATAAGTTTAAGACTCTACAAATGTATACTTTTAAAACCCTGCCCACCTTCAATGCCCCAATAATTCACCGTGTTCCACTTGACTGCCTCCCTCCCCTACCCACACCATCTAGCCTACCTTTCCAGTTGCCTGTTTTGTAGTCAGATGTTATGGATTTGGTATTGGCTTGGTTTTGACTGGCATTTTATTAAATTTCTTCATATTACACATAAGTGAGACCATTGGTATTTATCTTTCTCCCTCTGAACTTAGTTCACCTAACATTATCTGCTCTGTCCCATGTGTGTTGCTGCAAATGTTAAGAGCTCATCCTATTTAACAGGTAATTTGTATTCCACTATATACCTATATACTACATTTTCTGTCCTTCGAGATTTAGGTTATTTCCATAATTTAGTGGTGTCAAGCCAGAAATCAATCACAAAAAGAAGCAAAACTCTCTGAAATATGGAGATTGACCAACACACTTCTGAACAACACTGAATAAAGAGGAAATAAGAGAAGACTTTCAAAAATGTTTTATATGAATAAAAATGAAGACACAACATATTAGATCCTATATAAAGCCACAAAAGTGGTTCTAAAAGGAAACTATGCAGAAATTCAGGTCCATATCTAATAACACAA
The DNA here is from genome assembly GCA_019455555.1 of Galemys pyrenaicus. Lineage (NCBI taxonomy): Eukaryota > Metazoa > Chordata > Mammalia > Eulipotyphla > Talpidae > Galemys > Galemys pyrenaicus. Next base: position 3,249,602 of record JAGFMF010011399.1, read on the forward strand.
AGAAATGAAATAAACAGAACTTTCACCTCATGGTGTAAGAGAAAGAAGAATAAGTTAAAACAAAAACTAGAGAGGAAGAAAATAATAAAAATTAGAGAAGAAGGAAATGAAAATAGAAACAAAAAAGAGTCCAAAGGATCCTGGTTCTCTGAAAATATCAACAAAACAGACAAATTTCTCTCTAGAGTCACTAAAGGAAAAAAAAAAGATGAAACTTTTGATAAATAGAATCATAAATGATAGAGGAGAAATTACAATACACATTTACTAAGATCATGTATAAGCTAAAAAAATTGAATGATCTTGATGAAATGGAGAAATTCTTAATAATCTATAACCCTCCAACAGGAACCAGGAAGAAATCAAAAACCCAACCAGACCAATTACAAGTAAGTATCTTGAAATAATGATCAGAAGTTCCCCAAAGAACAAAAATTCCTCTAATAGAATATCCCCTTTATTGGTCTGCCCTAAAAATACTGGACAGGCAGAGAATATTCATTTCTCTAGGCAACTCCTGAGCTAATTGGACAGTCAAATTCACATTGACTAGATTAGAGAAGAAATAAACAAATTTAATATATGTACAGACAGAGTTTACATTAATGTAGATTCTAAAGCAAAATGGGCAAAAAACAAGTATGCTTGTACTGAGTTAAGGAATTGAATAGTGGTCTGGGTCTTCAAGGAAAAATGGGGAACTTTAGAGGGGATGATTAATATGATGAAGGCAACATGCTTTATAATTTAATTGTTGTCCTTCCATATAGATATGCTTTACCTACAGAGAAGATATTGCTAGTAAAAAATCTAAATTCTGCATAACATTCTAAATTTTCATTCTTCTGGATAGTGGTGACATTTTCTTGTGAAACTGCAGGGCCTGGACTAATCTCAATTCCAAGTAATCCACATGTCAAAATGGCATGTTTTAGAGAGACTTGTTCTCAACTACTTGGGGAGGACACTCATTCAATACAGATAAAAGAAATTAGTATTTTTAAACTTTCTACAAAGTTGAATGAATGCCCCCAAATTAAACATAGATGAGAAAATTCCCAAGTACAACATGGGCAGTCACTTATTGAGAGGTCAAATAATACTTCAGAGGATTTTGGTTCCAAAGAATAAATCATTAAAAACAACTGATAATGCAAGGGAGCATCAGTAGTCTTTAACTCATATAAGTAAACTATTTGAGGTGATATTTGTTAAGCCATATTCTTACCAATACCCAAATCCAGTATCTATCTCTCAACTCATTACAACCATTAACTTCTTATAATAGTTTCTAGCCTAGATTTGCTATGTAGAATTGGATGGCTTAGGGTTTGTACTTAGATAATATATATAAAGTTAATAGTTAAATACTAAATTTATTAAATAACTTGTTTTTATTGGTCTGATACATTGCTAATGAACCTTCCTGATACAGAAAGTGTTGTGAATATGATAGTAGCTTAATGAAGAAAGGGAACAATTTCTTTACATATACTTATGTACTATATACTTAAGATAGAACCAGTGTTGAGCTAATTAACTTTGATGAAATTATCAAAAGTAAAATAATTATCCTTCTTTACACACTTTTCACATATTGATATTATCAGCTTAATTATCTGGATAATTCTTTCAGGTCTACACTTTCATCTCGTTTTGCTCTGTTCATTTCAAATTTTTAGTACAAAGATACTTAGTACTATTAAAAAAGCTTGTGCAATTTGATCCCTTGATTAGACCTAACATGTATTTTCTCATTTTCCTTGACGTTTTCCTTGTATTTGGTTGTGCTCTAAGATATCGCCTTAGTCCTATTCACATGAGGGTTTTTATGTGAAGTTTAGCCATATGGAACACTAAAAAGAAAATTAGTCCTCCTGCCCTTACAGAATGAGTTCATATTTAACTTGTGTGCTGTAGATAGAAATTCAGTTTTATGAACCAGTTAAAAAAGAAAGTGCATGGTGTGCTTTTTGCAGTACTTAGATATTGATAAATGATTTTTTTTTCTTTTCCCAAGGCTAAGCTGAGAAAGCCACAGCAATACAACTTTCTAAATGTGAGTGAAACTCTCATTTGAAACCTTTCTACTACATAGCTCCACTCAATTGACTTGATGACTCAAGTAGACACGGGCTGTAGGTTAAAATAGGAACAAGAGGATGGAAAAACTCTTATAATAACACTAAAATTGAGGCAAATATCCCATAAATGGCCTTGTATTTCAGATTCTCCTATGCAACCTTCACACATGTTAGTCTTGCCACGTCTCTATCATGGTCACATTCAAGAGCACTGGGAATGACAGGTAATCAAGAACCTTCCCATTCTACACTTTTCTATGAATTTCACCTGATCAAGGCAGCCAGAAGATGTCTGCAACACACATTTGCCAATATGTATGGTCCTTTCAGGAAGTATATGTGATTTATCAAATTTTTGACTCTGTTCTTTAATAAACATGCTTTATTTTCTGTTAAAAATTGAACAATAACCCTAACGTGGAGCTGCTTATGCTAAGCTCCACATCACCAATCCAAAACTTGGCTTAATTAGTTTGGCTCTCTCAGAAATGGAAACTTAAACCACTCAATCAGGAATCACCATATAAGCTATGGTGTGGTAGGCTCCTCTGTCCCCTAAGGGAAAATGAACCTTGTAATAACCAATCACTTTTTTTCCTAGTATAATATTCTTGTTTCTTGCTCTCTTCTACCTGTACTAGTCTTTCATTTTATACATCTCCTAAAGAGATAGAGAAGGAAACAATTTTTCAATATTATTTTATGGGTTTAACACAATCTTCCTTTAAAATTCAGAATAGGGAGTGATATCATGGAAGATGGCAGAATAGAAAGTTCCAAAATCTGGTCTGTCTTCCAAAATGACTACTGAGTGGATGAGAGTTGTTTGAGGATTGTGGAGTCTGATAAAATGACAGAATCCAGAGGATCGTTTTGATGATAAAAAAATGGCTTCTAAGTTCTAGTGAATTTTAACTTTTTCCATAGAGGTTACCAAGTCTAATCTTCAGCACCACAGCAAACTGGTGGCAAGGGAGGTGGTATTTAATATTGATGTGACTTGCTTTAATAAGGTGTACAATAAGGACCTTGTACTGCAGAAATTGAATTTAAATATTTTGATCACAGATTTTTATTGCTGAGACCAGGCACAAGGGACTGATCATTGTATTAATATCCTCCTCCCAAATGTGTGAGTGCATGCACACACACACGTACATACATGCACACACATGCACACACACTGAAATATGTTCCTTAATAGTCAGAGGGAACAAAAAACTGACACCTTTTTTTTTCATTTTGACTTGATCTAAGTAGTTAACAAACAGAGACATCACTAGCCATACACAATGATAAATCCAAGCTTTGTTATACTGTTAATGTATATGAAATAATGTTAATAATGTGAAAAACTGTTAAAAATAAAAACAAACAACAACAACAACAAACAATATACTAGACTTACCACGTTCAAGCAACTTACCTATAGAGAAGCAAAGCTAAGAATGGCTTCTGACTTCTGCCCAGAAGTCATGCTATCAAGAAGAAATTTGAATGAAATAGTTAAATCATAGAGAGGCAAAACCCACTAAAATAGAGTATGAGGTAAAATTATCCCAGAAAAGTGAAGGAAGGTAAATTATTTTCTCAGAAAAGAAAATTGGGGAATGTGTTACTAGTAGATCTATCTTAGCAAGAAATATTAAAGATAATTTTCAACAAGAAAAAGAATATGGTCAGAAATTCAGACCTACATAAAGCAGGAAAGAGCTCTGGAGAATAACGTAGTGAAAGTAAATTAATTTTTTTATATTCTTATTTTCAGTTGCTCTAACAGGTAACATTTTGTTCAAAATAATAATAAAAATGTGTGTAATTATATATTCATATTATGTATGCCATGTGTTTATGTATAAATGAAATGGACAACCATGACTAAGAGGGAGAAAGCAGAAATATTTTATTATTGAAAGGTACTTGTAGTAATTGTAAATTGTTATAGTATTATTTAAATGTAGACTCAATTTAATGTAAATGTTTATTACAAATTTTATAGCAATCACTAAAAATTTTTAAAATTAACAATTGATATGGTAAATAATCACCTCAAATGCTCAACTAAAACCACATAAAGCAGATGAGTAAAAAAGACACAAAAACTAAGAACAAGAATATGGCAATGAATAGATAATAGTAATTAATATATTAGATATTAATCCACCTAAATAAATAATTATTTAAGTTAAAATGATCTAAATATACAAATACAAAAGCACACACACATATCCCTTCAAATATTTTTAAGTTAGTGTTTTTTCATTCTGTGGGTAGATATCTCAGTGTGGAATTATTGGGTCATCAATTTTTAATTTGAAAAACCAGAATACTGTTTTCCATAGGGGCTGGACCAGTTTCCATTTTCAACAACTTTGTATGAGGGTTCATTTTTTTTCTACATCCTCACCAACGCTTTTTCTTCTCTTCTTTATATAGACATCACCACACCTGTAATGCCTGTTACATTTCTTTGAAGATTGTCCGTGAAGTTTTGAAAGGGATTGATGAATTTGTATATTTTAACAATGTTTATTCTTTAAATTGTGAGCAGGCTTTATCTTTTCATTTCTTTGTGCCCTCTTTAATATCTTTTAATAATGTCTAATAGAGTTCTTGAACAGTTCCTTAACTTTATTTTTGGAGTTTATTTGTAGGTATTTGATGATATTTGATGCAATAACAAATGGAGCTTTTTTCTACTTTAGTTTCTTGTTTGCACATAGGAACACACTAATTCTTGTAAATTGATTTCTTAGCCTGCTATGCTACTAGAATGGGTTATTGCTTTTTAGGAATTTTTAGTTGAATCTTTAGGGTTTTATATCCATCATATCATGTCATCTGCAAATAGTGATAATTTTACTGTTTTCTGAATTTGGATTAATTTTATGCTATTCTCTAGTTTAATTTTTGCAGCTAGTACTTAATTTTACATAATATATATGTCAATTAAATGTCAAAGTAAAAAATGGAAACAAAGCTATGTATACGTGCTTTTAAAAATACAAATAAGCTTATTTGAAATATATTGCTGATTTGATTTTATAGTTGATATGGATATACAAATGATAAAGAATAGCCAAACTATTCTAAGAAGAATAACTATAAGAGTTAATCTATTTGTCTTTTGAGACAATCTTAGAAACTACTATAATCAAGGCAGTATATTATAATAAAGTTTAGAAGTAGAGTGGCAGATGGATCTTGCCACCCGACAAGAGTAAGAAAGCAAAATTAAGGGTGTGAGTCTCTCTACAAATAATGTTTCAACAATTGCCAATCGACGGGAGAGGGCAAAACTTTATCTACTTCATAGGTAAGACATATATTGATTATTAATAAAGCATAGAACTAAACTATGAACTCTAAATTATGATGTTCCGAGAGTTACATCATTATTATATTGATAAATTTTGGTGGGCAAAGATCTGTTTAAAAACACATAGACAACACTAATTTGTATAAACTGATAATTAGATTGAATTATAATTTATAGATTCTTGTTTATCAAAAAATGCTGTAAATTAATTTAATTGGCAAGCCACAGGCTATGAAAATATATTGTATGTTAAATATTGTATGAATATATGTGATTATATAGTGTATTTTTCTCAATAATATATAAAGATCTCCTAGAGCTAAATAATAGAAAAAAATGTCTTTGAACAAAAGAAAATTACAAAATAAATAGGATATATATAGTAGATAATGACTTATTGATATTGAGTCATTATCAGTAGTCTTTAGAGAACTAGAAATTAAATCCAAAATGAGGTACGAAATACCCATTAGTATAACTAAAATTCAAGGTCTGACAACTTAAATGGTGAAAAGACAGAGCAGTTGAAGTTCTCATGCATTACCCAAAGGCATATTAAATCACACCATCATTTTGGAAAATTATTTGATAGGTAGTTATAAAAGTAAGCAAGCATTTCCCTATAAAGCAACAATTCCACTTCTAGAGTTTAGTTATGGTAGATAAGAAACATATGTCCATAAGATTCCTTTTAAGGATGTATCTAGGAGTTTTATTCACAGTAGCCAAAATTATCAATTGTCCATGAAGAGAAAAAACGGTAAATATACAGTTCTAGTCACAATGAAAAACTACTTGACAAAAAATGGTAGCCAATAATATGTACAATTTACACACACATGTATGTAAATGTCTGAAAATCATCAACTGAGCAAAAGAAACAAAATCCCAAAATAGGCAAGTATTCTTTGATTACATAGGACTCTAGAACAGACAGAGCTCATTTATGATATGCTCAATCAAAACAGAAGCACGAAGAATGATTAATGGACTGATGAGGAAAGAGGGAATCTTCTGAAATTATAGGATTGTTTTAGATCTTGAAATTGACATGAATTATAGTACTATACACACTTGTCAAAATGATCCAGCTTTAGGCAAATGTGCATTTTATTGTATATTAAACATGTTAAACAAATCTTGCACATTGTCAATTTTATTTACTTCTAAAAATATTAAGGTGTTTAACATATGAAACAGGATAAATAGTAAATGAAAATATTCAGATTTAAAGAATACAAGATATATTTAAAAAATCATAATACCAAGGGTTATTACCTTCAATTAACTATGTACTTGAAATTAGATCTATTTCCTCATAATGTAGACATTGATGGATTGTTGCTATTGTTTTCATTCATGAATCAGTCAAGGGGGGTAGGGGTAGTCCATGTTTCAACCTTCCACGTATTTCCTTACTTCTTGTGGCCACTTGTAGTGCCCCATATCTACCCAGTCACTTAAACTACAAAGTTAGGTGTCTTTATTTTTTTTTTTTTTTTAGCAATTCTCTCTTCCTTAGTTCTCATATCTAATATTGATTGTTTCTCTATCTCCAAACTATGTTTTCCTTTCTTTTCTACTACTAAATCATTTGTTAACTCTCTTATTTTCCTTTCTTTGACTAATAATGTCTCTGATTTGACTTTATAACTTTTTTTTTTAAAAGATCTATTTATCTATACAAGAGCTGGGGCACAGGCCAGAGTCCAGGGTGGTGAGAGGATTCACCAGAGACAGAGTGGGGAGCAGAACAGGCAGATTAACTGAAATACACTGCTGAGGGGAGCAGCAGGCGAGGCAGGAGAGGTCTGCTTTGCCATGTGGGTCCCCTCCTTAGCCGGCGGCAGGGATCGAATTCGCGCTGCAGTGGCTGCAGTCCACTTCATACTGCGTTGTTCAATCCACTGCGCCACCAGGGAGGCCCTGACTTTATAACTTTGAGACCTGAGCTTATCAAATTCATCTCCTATACAGACACAGAAGAATAATTGTAGAATTAATGATAATCTGATCATGCAAAGCAGTATTGCAAAAGGTTAAAAATGAGGGTTTTGGAACTTGACCTTCTCGACTCTACCATTTATATATCTTGTAAACTAAATCAAATAAAATTACCCCATAGTTGTTGCATTTTCTCAACTCAAATGAAATATTTGATGAGTTACTACAATTAAAGCAGTTAGAAGACTGGCATACAAAAAGCGGTCATAAATAATAGGTGTCTATTACTGTCAAGTAAACAAAATTCTTCTCTATTTATGTAACATATATATTCTAGTCTTGTCTCTGCCACATTCTGCGTACTACAATTTACTAAAATATGGGTATCTTTTTTTAAATTGAGGTAACATTGGTATACAACCCTGTATGTAATTTAGGGACATAGGACTACCCCTGTGTCACATCTTACAATTTCCTTTGTATAGCGTATTAAACAGTATCCCACTGCTTATTTTCTATTCCTTCCACAACAGTTTATATCAGCTACTTATATATATATATATATATATATATATATTTCATGTATCTATTTTCTTTGACGATAAACGTGAAAGAACACATGTATATTATTTCTATATTATCACAATCAATTAACACATGAATTAAGAATTTCTATAGAAGAAAACCTTCTATAAGATTTTCAAAAATAGGTAAATTATTTCAAGTGATGAAAACCTGCATTTTGGAAGATTGTATACCTACTATAAAGTAATCTGAAATTTTATTGAGATGGCAAATCTTGAGCCCAAAACTGGGAAAATTTATATGTGCAGTACATCTGAACAATCATACAAGATATAATTTTGCTTTAATTTTTTTGTAAACAAGTTAAATATTAAACGTATTGTCATTATTGTCCAATTGTATGTAAACAGTAACTTTCTTAGAAGATCTGCCTGTAATCTATGATCTTGGAATCAGGTAATAAATGGGCTCCTGTTAGCATAATAACGGGGACATAGATTCTCCAGCCAAGCAGCAGGGATTTGGAACCTGGATATACCATTCAGGAGTTGCACATCATTGGACATTTTAAAAATTTTAATGTACAGGGCTTCCTTGATGACACAAGGGTGATCATACTCAGCACTATGAAACAATCTATAGGCACTGCAGCACTTGCTCTACCCCAGCCAGGGAGCTTACCCACAGGGCACAGCAGACCCCTCCCGTCTCGCCAGCTACTTCCCTCAGCAGTATATTTCAGTCAGTATGCCTGTTCTGTTCTCCACTTTGTCTCTTGTGAATCCTCTTACCACCATCCTGGCACCTCTGGCCTGTATCTAAGTTCTTGTATGCATAAATAAATCTTTAAAAAAAAAGTACAATTCAGTGTCACTAAGTATCTTCACAAAATTATGCAATTGTCATTATCTATTTCTTAGATGTTTTTATCATCCCAAATTTGAGCTGTATCCATTAAATAATACTTCTCTTTCTCCTTCACCAGATTCTACCACATTTGCTTTTTCTTTGTATTTTCCCAGATAAAAATGAAAATATTGCACCATATTTTCATCTGGAAAATGGTGATAATAATACCTGTGCCTTGATTAAATTAATCAAGATTCATAAATCACCTAGATGTTTATTTTATACATATAAAGCACTATAATAAAAATTTTAAATGTAAAGTGTTATGAAGTCTTTTTGATCATTGGAGTAGTATATTAATTTAATACAACAAAGCACTGGTTATTTGCAGTATTTAACAAAAGTAAAATATATATAATATGTTTAATATTTTAACTATTTTATGTATACAGTTCAGTGACATTAAATATCTTCATAAAATTATGCAAATATTACCATTATGTATTTCCCATATATTTTTAATCCCACCAAATAGAAACTCTATCTGTGAGATAGTAATTTCCCTTTCCCATACCCCAAGCTCTATCACACTTGCTACCTCTATGTATTTGCTTATTCTAGATGCCTAATACAAGTGTAATCTGCCTTTTTGTGTCTGGTTTATTATATTGGTATGGCATGTTCAAAGCAAAATTTCATTCCATTTTAAGACTAAGTAATATTCTGTTATATTAGTATACTACATTTTCTTTATCCACTTTGTTTATGAATTTTGGATTCTTTTCCAAGCTTTGGCTATAGTGAATAATGTTGATATGAACATTGGAATAAAAGTATCTGTTTCAAACCTGTTTTCATATCATTTGTAAATATTCTTAAAAGTGAAAATTATAGTTTATTTGGTAATACTTTTTTTTTACATTTGAAGGAATTTCTACAATATTTTCCACAGCATTTGTGCAATTTTACATTCCTGAGAGGAATTGCACAGATATCTAAGCATGTCTAGTATTTCAGTCACCCATTTTATGTGAAAATATTTGGGATTTTTTTTTGCCAATTTTATTTAATTATATCAGAAGGAGCAAAACAAGCAGCAAGATTTGATCTCTCTGTAAATTTTACTAGTTCACCATAAGAGCAGATTTAAGAAACATTAATACAAAGTCATAAACCAACTCAACTTACATAAATAAAATAATAAAATACTAAAAATGCTTTATGAAAGAAGCTTGTGGTAATAAATGATGTGGAGAAACAATTTTACCCTAAAAACATACAAGTCCTTAAAATTTCAGGGTACCAACAATTTAAGAGTGAAAGTTCATAATAAAAATTAACCTTTCTGTTCCATATGTACAAATAAGAGGCCAGGCAGAGATGAAATCTTATGATTTGATAAATTTGAACCTGTTCATCACTTAACATGAAATCAAATTCTGACCTGTGTGTTCTTTTCCACTTCCTGAAAACTCTTTTGGCCTAAATTTCATAAGTAATTCCTAAGTGTCTTTTTTCTGCATGGTATTTGAGTTATGAATTAGATTTTATATTTATGAAAGACTTTAAGTTGAAAGGGGTCAATCAGAATTCCTTAGTGTAGAAGAATCATGGACTAGAGTCAATGTTAAGCTATCCACCTCTGACATTTGGGGAAATTGCTTTTATATCAAACCTGAGAAAAGGGACCACAAACTGCATTTCACCAAACTCCTCACATTACCCCTTAAAAGAATCAGATTAGGATTAGATAAAAAAAAGGCCTCTAAAGATGGAATTAAGTTAAAGTATGATAAATTAGTTTGCACATAGCTTCAGCTCTCTCCCTTGCAAAAGTCAGTGGAATTCTAGTTTTCATCCAAGTCTTGGTTTTTCTTTCTCTCTAAGGTGTTTCACATAGATGTTTAAAACAATCGAATTCACCATTAATATCCATCAATTTGACTGACAGATGCCATGACCTACATTAACCACCTACCTCATCCTTTTTCTCTTTAAACAAGAAGCTTTGTGATCCATGGATCAAGATTTGCAAAATAGCCTTAAGAAATTTTCAATACTTTTTTTAATTTTCCACTATATGTGTATTTTATACACATAATATATATACACACATGCATAGAAATGTTATGATTACATATATAGTGTATTAATAATAGAAAATGAAAGCATGCTTGAAATTTTTTAAAGATCATGCTGTAAACAGACATGCATATAAATGCATACCTACATATCGGTGTGTGAATGCATATGTGTATATAACATATATAGATACCTAGATGTGTATTATATGTATGCACCTTCATGCATACATATGAATAATTGTGAATACACATATATTAAAATTTTATTTTGTGCTTAAAGATTCCACATTGCGGGGCTTCCCTGGTGGTGCAGTGGGTTAAACAATGCACTATGAAGCAAAATGCAGCCACTGCAGCACAAGTTCAATCCCTGCCACCGGCCAGGGAGGGGACCCACATGGCGCAGCAGACCTCTCCTGCCTCACCCACTGCTGCCCTTGGCAGTGTGTTTCGGTCAGTGTGCCTGTTCTGCTCCCCACTCTGTCTGGTGGATCCCCTCACTTCCCATGACTCTGGCCTGTACCCCAGTGCTTGTATGCATAAATAAATAAATCTTTTAAAAAAATCCCACATTGCAATTTAATATTCATGATATATGACTTTAAAAATTATATTCTAATCTAATCAGGTACAGAATTTGCATTAGAATATGATTAAAAACATAATAATTAATGCTGTGTGACTGAGTTGGTGGATATTCAAAAGAGTGAGTGATGTCAATAAAGTCAGAGTATGTACTATAGATAAAATGGATTATAAATGAAAATGAAAAGAGAATGCAAAACTTGATCAAATCTTAAGATGAAAGAATGGCTTCTATCTAGGTGAGGAAATGTTATGGTATAAAGGCATAATGTTCACAGTATAGTCAACAAAAAAGAAAATAACCTTATAAAAAAGTAAGCAGAAGATAAAAATACTTCTCCAAAGAAGATATAAGATGGAGAACCCACATATTCATCATCAGAGAAATGCAAATCAAAAACACAATGAGATACCACTTCACACCTGTGAGTATGGCCCATCAAAAATATGTGTGTGTGTGTGTATGAGAATGGCCCATATAACACATGCACACATGCATACATAGATATATACATCTATATATAAACAGAAATAAAAAGTGGTAGTAAATGTGTGGAAAAAGGGAACCCTCATCTATAATTGGTGAGAATGTAGACCGGCTCAGCACTGTTGTAGAAGAGTATAAAGGTTTATAAAAATAGTAAAAGTAAATTTGCCTTTGATATGGCAATTCTACTCTTTGGTATTTATCAAAAGAATGTGAAAAATACTAATTCAAACAAATAAATACACTCCCATGTTCATTATAACATTTACAAATATTTTGCAACAAAATGACTGTAACTGGAAGGTATTATGCCAAGAAGGTAAGAAAGAGAAAGATATATCTGATGATTTCACTCACATATAGCATATAGTATAGAAAAACAAAACAAAAGAATAGAGGAAAACAAATCAAAATAATGACTGTAAAATCAAGGTCACCAGAGAGGGAATGTAGAGTAAGAGAGGCAATAAAGATGGGGGTCCAATGTACTATGGAAGAGAATGATGAGTGTTTTGGTGGTAAATATGCTATGGTAACAACCATCTTAAGAAGTGTGAATCTAGTGATTAAATCTTATAGTGTTCCATACACATCTGGGCAATTAATTTTAAACAGAGAAATTATAGCTATACAGTTGAGACAGGATAGTCTTTTCAATAAATTGTGTTGGGAAACATGGAACCATACACAGGAAAACAACACAAGATCCTTTGCATGCAAATTCTTTCAAAATGGGTTAAAGCCTTGGACATTAGAACATAAACCATAACATACATGAAAGAAAATATATTACACTCTACAGGACATCTAACACAAAGATATATTTGGGAATACAACCCAAGGAGCAGGGGAAAGAAAAGCAAAACTAAACATATATCAAATTCAAAAGCTTTTGTACATCAGAATAAACCATCTCACATACACAAATGTAAATTACAGAATGGGAAATAATATTTGCATACTATTCATCTGCTAAGGGGCCAAACTCCAACATTTTACAAAGTACATACAAAATCCAAAACAAATAAGTTACCCAGTTAAAAATGGGCAAAGGACCTCAATAGCTACTTCTCTGAAGAAGACATTCAGCTGAATATTGACATAGGGAAAAAAATGTTCAAAATTACTTATTATAAGAGAAATGCAAATTACAATGAAACTGAGTTACCACTTCACCCTGTAAGAGTGGTCCATATTAAAAAAAAAAAAAAAAAGAATGGTATTAACAAATTTTGGAGAGGTTACTGTGAAAAAGCAACTCATACATTGTTGATGGGAATGCAAACTGGTACAGCCCCTGTGGGAAACATTATGGAGATATTTCAAGAAAATAAAAATGAAATCCCATTTGACCCAGCAATACTGCTATTAGATATCTATCCAAATAACATAAAAAAATTAGCACAAAATATCTATCTACACCTACTCATATAGAAGTAATATGTATAACTGCTTAATCAAGTACCAGCACAACTGCTCTTCAACAGATAAGTAGAGAAATTGTGAAACATATTCAATGAAATAATACATAACTGTGAAGAAAGATGAAATGGTGGCATTTGGGAAAGAAATGGATCGACCTTGAGGTGACTATGTTGAGTAAAGTTAGTTAAAAAGTGAAAGACAAATTTCAGATGGTTTCTCTTCTCTCATATGAAGAATACAAATATCAAGAAAAAATTACCTGCAATAATAAAGTAAGTAAAAATCTGAACTTGACAAAAAAGAAGATAACTGTTCTTAGGAGACTAGAGGTAAAGTAGAGGGCATGGGGAATGGAGGCAGATGGGATACAGGTATGAGTGTTTTGGTAGAGGCAAAAGAAAGCCCTTTTGCACAATACTCAATAAATACCAGTACTAGAAAAATAAAGTTATATACAGTGCTGAAAACCAATCTTACTGCAATAAAAAAAAGTGATTAAAAATTGGGAAATATAAAATACATTTAAATTTACTGCAATATTTCTAGAGATCAAGAAAACAATCCAAAAGATCAATGAAACTAAAAGCTGGTTATTTGAAAAATAAACAAAATAGATAAACCTCTAGCCAAGCTAACAAAGAAAAAAACAGTAGAAAACACAAACAAGATCACAAATGAAAGAGGATAAATTACAACAGACACAAACGATATTAAAAGAATAGTCAGACAATACTATGAGCAGTTATATGCTAACAAGCTTAACAATCTAGAAGAGATGGACCAGTTTTTAGAAAGATATAACCATCCAAATCTAAACAAAGAAGATATAGAACACTTTATCAGACCAATATCAACTGGTGGCATTGAAGAAGTAATCAAAGCACTCCCCAAAAACAAAAGCCCAGGACCAAATGGATTCACAAATAAATTATACCAAACATTCAGAAGTGAACTAGTACCTATATTATGCAAACTCTTTCAAAAAATTGAGAAAGAGGGAATTCTACCTAATACGTTCTATCAAGCCAATACCAAGCTAATACCAAAGCCAAACAAAGATAACACAAAAAAAGAGAACTACAGACCAATCTCCCTAATGAACATGGTTACAAAAATCCTCAACAAAATTCTAGCCAACAGAAAACAACAATGCATAAAAAGGATAATTCACCACAATCAAGTGGGATTTATTCCAGAAGCTCAAGGATGGTTCAATATCCGAAAATCAGTCAAAGTAATCAAACGTATAAACAAAAAGAAGAACAAAAACCATATCATCATATCAATTGATGCAGAAAAGGCATTTGACAAAGTCCAACATACATTCATGATGAAGGCTCTTGAAATCCTTGGAATAGAAGGATCATCCCTCAACATGGTAAAAGGTATATATGACAAACCCACAGTTAATATAATCCTCACTGGTGTAAAACTGAGAGCATTCCCCTTAAGATCCGGAACAAGGGCCTCCCTGGTGGCGCAATGGGTTGAGCAACACACTGTGAAGCAAACCGCAGCCACTGCAGCACGAGTTCGATCCCTGCCTCCGGCCATGGAGAGGACCCACATGGCGCAGCAGACCTCTCCTGCTGTGCCCGCTGCTCCCCTCAGCAGTGTACTTCTGTTGATCTGCCTGTTCTGCTCCTGCTCTCTGTGGTGAATCCTCTTACCCCCCACCACACCTCTGGCCTGTACCCCAGTGCTTGTATGCATAAAAAAATAAATCTTTAAAAAAAAAAAAAGATCCGGAACAAGACAAGGATGCCTATTCTCTCCACTGCTATTCAATATTGTACTAGAAGTCTTAGCCAGAGCAAAAAGACAGGAAAAGGACATAAAAATAATCCAAATAGGGAAAGGAGAAGTAAAACTATCATTATTTACAGACAATATACTTGGAAAACCGTAAAGACTCTACAGAAAATCTAATTAAAACAACCAGTTTAGTAAAGTAGCAGAATATAAAATCAATGCACAAAAGTCAGTAGCCTTCCTATACACAAACAACCAATTTGAAGAAGAAGAAATCAAGAAAAATATACCTTTCACAAATGCGGCCAAAAAAATCAAATGCCTATAAATAAACCTAACAGAAGAAGCAAAAGACTTATATAAAGAAAATTATAAAACACTGTTAAAAGAAATAGAAGAGGACACAAAGAAATGGAAAGATATCCCCTGTTCATGGATAGGAAGAATCAACATTATCAAAATGGCCATCTACCAAAAGCAATTTACAACAGAGTCAATGCTATTCCAATAAAAATCTCAATGAAATTCTTTAAGGAAATAGACCAAATATTGATGAAATTCATATGGAGACACAAAAAAAACCCAATTAGCCAAAGCTCTATTGACAAAAAAGGAGAATGGAAGTACCACGCTCCTAGATTTCAAACTCTACTACAAAGCAACAATAACTAAGACAGCATGGTACTGGAATAAGGACAGACACACAGACCAATGGAACCATATAGAAAGCCCAGAAGTAAACCATACAACTATGGACAACTGATATTTGACAAAGGAGCAAAGAATCTGCAATGGGACAAAGACAGCTTATTCAATAAATAGTGCTGGCAAAACTGATCCATCATATGCAAAAAAATGAAACTGGACCACTATCTCACACCATGTACAAAAATCAACTCAAAATGGATAAAAGACCTAAATGTAAGATTCGAAACTGTAAAATATATAGAAGAAAACATAGGTAAAACGCTACAAGACATATATCTCAGTAACATTTTGAAGATGCATCCGCCAAAGCAATAAAAATGATAGAGAAGATAAACAGATGGGACTACATCAAGATAAAAACTTCTGTACAGCAAAGAAAACACCCAACTGACTGGGAAACAATTTTTGCACTCCACACAAATGATAAGGGACAAATCATAAAAGAATACAAAAAACTCACAAGGGTCAAGAAAAACAAGGTAAACAATCCAGTCAAAAAATGGGCAGAAGAACTTAAAGGACACTTCTCCAAAGAGAAAATACACATGGCTAACAGGCACATGAGAAAATATTCAATATCCTTCATAATCAGGGAAATGCAAATTAAAACACAATGAGATACCAGCTTACACCAGTAAGAATGGCACATATTAAAAAACAAAAAAAAAACACAAATGCTGGTGAGGATATGGGGAAAAAGGAACTCTACTACACTGCTGGTGGGAATGCAAGTTAATCCAACCACTATGGAAGGCCTTATGGAGGTTCCTCAGTCTACTAGGGATAGAACTACCATATTGTCCTGCAATCCCACTCCTAGTGATCTACCCAAAGAACACAAAAACACTGATCCAAAAGAGCACCTGTAGCCCTATGTTTATTGCAGCACTATTTGTAATTGGTAAGACCTGGAAACAACCCAGATGTCCACAAGTTAGAAGGCAAGAGAAAAATATCAGATGGCTTCACTTTCAGGAGGAATGTGAAAGAGCAACAGCTACAAAAAAAAAAAAAAAAAAAAAAAGATAAAACTCAAGGAAATTTGCAATTACAACCAGAAACAAACAAACAAACAAAAACCCGACAAGATCAAAGGTCAAAAATAAACCAAGGGACTATGGTAGGGGGAGGGGATTGCAAAGATAGGGATGAGGGCAGAAGCACAAGGGACTGAGGTGATGGCACATAGGTGAAATGGTGGTGGGAACTCCCTGGGGAATACTAATGATGGTGAATATAATTTTATAAATCTAAATTAAAAAAGAAGAAGAAATTACTGCTATATTTCAATGAAAAAAATCTAATTTTTCTTGACTTTTCTAAGAATTTATAAATATACATTAAATATAAATACAATGTTTAATATAATATTGTAAAAGGAAAATAAAATTGTTCAATGCCTTCAAAAAACCAATGATGTTAGTAGTTATTTTGTAGATAAATGAATAAAAAAGTAACTGTTATTATATACCAACCTACATTACTTTTCATATTACTAAATTTTGGCATCAATAGAAACTGAAATGATTACTTTCAAAGAAACATGTTGCATAAATTGTTCATGAAGTTCTTTGAAAAAAAATTAAAGATTTATTTATTTATGCGTACAAGAGCTGGCATATAGGCCAGAGTCTAGGGAGGTGAGAGGATTCACCAGAGACAGAGCTGGGATCAGAACAGGCAGATGTGAAATACACTGCTGAGGGGAGCAGTGAGTGAGACAGGAGAGGTCTGCTACGTCATGTGGGTCCCCTCCTTGGCTGAAGGCAGGGATGGAACTCGTGCTGCAGTGGCTGTGATTTGCTTCATAGTGTGTTCCTTAACCCACTGTGCCACCAGGGAGGCCCTCTTTGAAGATTTATTGACCATCCTTTTGATCAAAATATTGGCAATTATGCTGAACACCTAACTTTGCAAAAAAAAATAGTTAAGTTGTGATTTTAGGTAAATATTTATTCTATAAGTTGAGGTTTCCAGTCCTCTGGTGATTATACAAATATAGAAATAAACTTACAGGCCAAAAAGCATGTCCTTGTTTAAAAAACATAATAAAGTAGTAAGTAATAAACACTTGTATTACAAATGGGTATCTTCCTATATTCATTCCATAGTTTGATATAATAAGCAAAGAGACACAAGTCTTCACTTTAGGTATTACAGAGAACAAATCAAGGAAAAAGAAGTTCCTCTATCCAAAATAAAGGGATTATCCCAAGATCTGCTGCCTTCAGCATGCACATATACTTCCCATATTCTATGGCCCCTAAGATACTCTGTCTCAGATAATGGAAGCTAGCCAGTGTCCTTAACCAGAATATTAAAGCCAAACAGCATGTCCAGTGTCCATGCTTGCTTTTTAAGTTGTTAATATCTCAAGGAGAAAGGGGAAAAAAAAAAGTCCTGAGTTCTGCTAAGCTCTCCATAAGTAGATATGTGTGTGTATATTAAAGAGGCCAGGACCCAAGAATATTTAATGGAATATATTCTGCATATTTACATGAAAATGTGTGAAACTGGAATGCTATATCACAACACTTGCAAAAATTAACTTCAAATGTATTACACTTTTCTTGTATACAATTTAATGTAAGATCTGAGACCATTCAACTGCAAGAAAACTCAAGGAAAAGGATTCTTGATGTTGTCTGCACGGCCATGTCCATTGCAGCATTACCTACGCTATCAAAGATGTGAAAATCACAGTCTCTATCAATGGATAGTTAATGTGACACACGTTCACACTGGAATATAATTAAGTCAGAAATAGGAAGAAAATACCTCCATCTTGTAAAAATATGGATGGGCTTTCAGGAAATTATGCTAAATGAAATAAGTCAGAGAATGATAAATACTACAAAATCACATGTTCAGAATCATATGCTCAAAATCATTTCCACAAAAATCGATTGGGGTTTTCAGAGATGGGCATGGGGGACAGGATTTGTAAATGGAATGAGTAAATGTGGTCAAAGGGATCAAACTTTTAGTTTTAAAAGCTGTAGTCTGCAAATGTAATGTACAGCCTGGTGTGTTTAATTAGCAATAACTATAACATATGTCTGAAAATTATTTTTTTTAAAGATTTATTTATTTATACATACAAGCACTAGGGTACAGGCCAGAGATTTGGGAGGTGTGAGGATTCACCAGAGACAGAGTGGGGAGCAGAACAGGCAGATCAATGGAAGTACGCTGCTGAGGGGAGCAGCGGGCACAGCAGGAAAGGTCTGCCACACCATGTGGGTCCCCTCCCTGGCAGGCAGCAGGGATCGAACTCGTGCTGCAGTGGCCATGGTTTGCTTTGTAGTGCGTTGCTTAACCCACTGCACCACCGGGGAGGCCCTATGTCTGAAAATTATTAACAGCTCTTATCAAGCACACACAATGTATAGTCACATTAGGTGAAAGACACACTATCATTATTGTGTTAACTTTTTTGCAAACCTAACATATATCACATGATCATGTTGCATATCTTAAAATTACACAATGTTGTACATCAGTTATATGTCAATTAAATGGAAAAAATAACCTTTATTGATAAAAAAAATTTTTCCCAGTACAGACATATTTGACACAAAACATAATTTTTCCTTACAGTGTCTAAAATGTGATTCCCCAATATTTTTAGAGTAACCCCAAAGTTACAACTTACACAATTTTAATAGTAATTATTATAGTCTGTCTTTAAAAATGGCAAAAGCCTCAAATATTTACAATCTCACCACCAACGCATTTACACCTTATTATGACAGTAAAAGAATTTGATTAAAAACACATATATTCTTTGCTTCTGTTTCGCTATTTCACTTACCTTATATATGTTACCCTGCAGTATTTTTCCCTGACTGGTTTAGTTCACTTAACATTATGTTCTCTGGGTTTAAACATGTTGTTGCAAATAGAAGCATTCCTGTCTTTTTTAGAATTATAATATTACATTGTATGTATATGTCATATTTTCTTTATTTATTCATTTGCAGATGGGTTGTGGTTACAGTGCCTGGGGGAGGGGGAAAATAGGAGTCATTATTGAATGGGTATAAAGGTTCAATTATATAAGATGAATAATTTTGAGAGAGCTCCTAATATGATATTTATAGCTAGCAATAGAGTGTTGTGTATTTCAAAACTGGTTGACAGTTCTAACCACAAAACAAAAACAAAAGTAAAAGCAAAAATTAAAGAGACAGCAAATTTAGGGAGGCGTTGGATATGGATCTTACCATGATTGTATTGATGATATTATGGTGTTTACATATTCCAAACTTGTCACCTTATATACATTAAATGTATGCAGTTATTATATAAATAGTCAGGAAAGTTGTTAGAAAAACAATGAAGTATACTAACGCAAAATCACAAATGGAAACAGGAATTTCCTCCTCCAGGAAAGAATCAATAAATGTATGAAAAGCAAAAAGAACATTGTAGGAGACTTAACTAATGACAGCACAGAGAAATAGTCAGCTGTCATACACTGCAGGGTGTGTGCACAAGAGAAGTATTGTCTGTCCGTTTTGTAAAATCCCCAGGAGGCTCTGGATTCTGGGGAGTCTAAGAAGATGGAAGAAATCAGAGGGGAAAATATAACTGTGAAAATGCAAATGTAAAGTTAATGTTGTAATATGAAATAACAGAGTCATCTTGTCCTTTACCTACTTCCAACCAAGAAGTTCAGCTCCTAAATGTTAGCCCCATAACCAAGAAAACAAAAGTTTATGTTAAAAACTTTGTAAAAACTGAAGCACAGAGAGCTAGCTAGTAGTTGTAGTGTCTGAGACCTGTGTTTTGCAGTCCTGCATGAAAGAGGGGAACATGAGCTAACCCAGTGTGCACTCCCTCCTTGTTCATGGTAAAAGAAACTTAGCAACTAACAAAAACATAAAACTCCAGCCAGCATTTTAATCATCTGTTTTGAATATGTATAAAAACTTAGAAATATCAAATATTTGATAAAGCCCCTGCATGAGGGAGAGCAATAGAGATAAACAGAGAAATGTAGGCCTCCCTGGTGGCTCAAGGGTTAAGGTCTTCAGTACCAAGCAATCACCAGCCACTGCAGCCTGAGTTCCATCCCAGGCCAGGGAGCTAACCCACTAGGCACAGCAGACCTCTCCTGCCTCACCTGCTTCTCCCCTCAGCAGTGTATTTCAGTATATCCTCCTGTTCTGCTCCCCACTCTCTGGTGAATCCTCTCACCTCCCACCCCTGGCCTACACCTGGTTCTTGTATGCATAAAAAAATAAAAATAAATCTTAAAAAAAATCCCAAATAGTTAAATGTGGAAGAAACATGTTTCTGATGAAGAGAAATAAAAACAATACATTATGAAACACTATTATCATAAATATACATGAGCACACATTTTCAGTACAAATCCTTAATAGTGTATATCAATAAAAAATCTTTCACTTTCTATTATCTTTTAGCTACTCTGTGTGTGAATATGGAAATTTAAGTACACACACACACACACACATACATTCTTCATTTTTTCCTGCAGTTAGCTTCACTTAAGGCCACTATGGAGATGCAGAATTTTAAGGGTGATTTTTATGCTTTTTCTCTTTTCACTAGAAAGCATATACTTGTTACCTTCCCAAAGGTTTGAATTGCCTAGAATCTTTGACAATCTTCCATTTAATTTCAGAGCCTTTTTAACTTTTCAAAATTTAATTTTCACTGTGTATTTTGCATCTTGAAATAGCTAATCTTTCTGAGAACTGTTTAAATGTTCTTCACTTATCCCTTTTCATTCTCTCAATAACTTAATGTCATATATGTTGCATTTAATTTTCTTTTAAGATAGAGCAGAAAAAGCAGAGTCAGTTTCTAGTCTCAGGTGTACAGGTGCCAGGCTAGTCTCTAACAGCTTTGGTATCCTGCCTTTAACATAGAATACCACACATATGAGGGGGTAATTCTGAAACCTCAGATCATCTAAATTGATTTAATTTACCAGAATTCCTACATAACTAAGTTCTAGACCAATTTGCAATTTCCAGGTTCTTAATATTTGTTATTTCTTACAGGTATAGTTGTTCGAACATTAGTCTTTTTTTTTTGTTGTTTGTTTTGTTTTGTCTTGTTTTTTTCTGATTGTTTTTGCAGGGATCATTTTATGAGCTACGCAGTTTTGCTGTGTAAGTCAAAGGAGCAGAGTGCTGTGATAACAGTCTCCAGAGTCGTATTAGCTAAGCTCACTAAGCTTCTATTACTTATAAAATATTTCTTCATAGGGAAAATATCTTAGTTTTCTTGATAAATTAGTTAAGTCAAGTGCAAAACATGATCTAAATTTTAGTCTGCTAATAGACTGGGTGTGTAATTATTTAGTTCCTATAAAGTAATAAGAATAATAGCTGGCATGTAATAAGCATTCAGTAAATATTAACTATTACTAGAAATGTCATTATTATGATTGCTCTAAAAAATGTTTTGACTCTGAAACTGGCAAAAGCCATATAAATTG
The DNA here is from genome assembly GCA_019455555.1 of Galemys pyrenaicus. NCBI lineage: Eukaryota > Metazoa > Chordata > Mammalia > Eulipotyphla > Talpidae > Galemys > Galemys pyrenaicus. The sequence continues at coordinate 3,271,839 of JAGFMF010011399.1, forward strand.
ATGTTTTGGGATTCAAATATTGAGAACTGGTAAAGGACTAGTTTGAATACATACTGTAGATAGTTGAAGCTATCTTAAGAACCAAGTGAAAACTGCCTTGCTCACATAACACACGACTCAGTCTCCACATTGTTCTGTTCCAGGTGGGCAGGGAGGCAGATTTTACTTTGTCACAATGTTCCAACAATCAAAGTATGGATTTATTTTATATAAGTGAATGAACGACACTTAAAATTATAATTATTCTTTACAAGAAGACTTTGCTTCTAATTTGTTTTGACCTAAAGATATATTGGTGCTATGTGCAGAAGAAGGCAATGCTAGGGTTTAATCTCTTCTTTTATAAAGAAAGTACTGTGTAAATTCAAAGGCCATGTGCCCATGTTTATATCTACTTTTATCCAGCTCCTTGGTCATTAGTGTGATGGAAAAGTATGGCTTTGTCACGGGATGAAGATTTTGCATAAATGCTTCATAGACTTCAGGTCTATGCAAATATTTTGCTGTCTTGTCTGTTAGACAAGTGAGGGACAGACATTTCCAGAACATTTTGAGTATGCTCACACTTTCTGGAGACTATAGGAGATCATCTATGTATTTGTCTTTTCCAGTTTCTGGAGGCCACCCACACTCCTTGGATCATGTCTTTTTCCGCTATCTTTATTTTTTTTTTAAAGATTTATTTATTTATGCATACAAGCACTGGGGTACAGCCAGAGGTGTGGGGGGTGGTGAGAGGATTCACCACAGAGAGCGGGGAGCAGAACAGGAAGATAACAGAAGTACGCTGCTGAGGGAAGCAGCGGGCACAGCAGGAGAGGTCTGCCGCACCATGTGGGTCCCCTCCCTGGCCGGCAGCAGGGATCGAACTCGTGCTGCAGTGGCTGCGGTTTGCTTCATAGTGTGCTGCTTAACCCACTGCGCCACCAGGGAGGCCCTTCCGCTATCTTTAAAACCAGTGACTTCAGATTATTTTTTCCCTCATTTGGCCATCCCTTTGGCTCTCTCTCATCTACCCACCTCCTCCACTTTAAGTAATCTTGCGATTATATTTAGTCTACCTACACAGAACAAAATGGTCTCCAAATTACCATGTTTCTGCCACTACACAATTCTCCAGAAATGTGTGGTTCGTGTATTTCACTGTAATACACTGTATTAGACAAAAAAGTGGTTCCACAGATAGTTTCATATAGATTGTTTGACCTTTGCTTAAATGATTGATGAGAAAATTTGAGTCACAGGTTTAATCTCACAAAGAACCCTTTCTGTGACTGAGTAGCCTGATAACCTTTTTGAAGTGTTAGTAAAAGGTTGTCCAGCCATATCATTGGCTTTTTCTTTAGAGCAGGTTTCCTGAGAGCGAATCTTCTAATTTTAAAGACTTTTACAATCTGTGTACACTGAGGATTTCCCAAGAGACTAATTTTTAGTTCCATTTTCTTAACAGTTCTTACTACTTAAATCTATCTTTTTCTCTAATATTTTACTATAAGAAGTAAGAACAAACTAGGTTTCAAGAGTTTGCTTGAAAATTGTCTGAACTGAATATCTCATTTTACCTCTTTTTTCTCTTTACACAATTGTGAGAAGCTTTCTTCCAATATATAACAAAAATCATTTTTTCTCTAATTTTCCACAAATGTGCCTCATTATCTTCTGAACCCTAGTCAGCAATACATTTAATGTATATATTTCTACAAAGTATGCTCATCACATTTTAGATATTCTCTAAGGCAATATATACTTTATCTACCATTTTTATGAATTTCTGAGCCCTGAGCAGCAGCAGCTTTAACATTAATATTTCTACTAACATTTTGCTCAGGTCATCCCAAGAATTTTACATCCTGTTCTGCAAAATTTTTCTACCTTCAAATTCCAGAGTCACTTCTACATTTTTAAGATACTCATTACAGCAACATTCTGCTTCAGTTAGAAATATCTACAGTACAGTACTCATTGTTACAGCAATTTGGCTAAAAACAAACTACTTTTTTTAGTAGCATTTTTGTTTTTTTAAGATTTTATTTATTTATGCATATAAGCACTGGGGTACAGGCCAGAGATGTGGGGGGAAGTAAGAGGATGCTGAGAGGATCTACCAGAGACAGAATGGGGAACAGAATAGGCAGATTAACTGAAATACACTGCTGAGGGGAGCAGCGGGTGAGGCAGGAGAGGTCTGCGGTGCCATGTGGGTTCCCTCCCTGGCTGGGGACAGAGATTGAACTAGTGCTGCAGTGGCTGTGGTTTGCTTCATAGTGAGTTGCTTAACCCATTGCACCACAAGGGTCTAAACAAACCACTTTCTTATTGCTATTCAAGTCAGAAGGATGATACAAGTCTCAATACATTAAAATCAAGGTGTATGTGCATTTATAAAGGATCTGGTCAAAAACCTGTTTCCTTGCTTTCTTAGTTTCTATAGGTCATCCACATTCTTAGATGGATGACCCCATTCCTCAATTTTCTCCAGTAATTTCGTCTTAGTGTTCTCTATGCTGACATCTGTCTGATTCACTCTTTTAACTCACTCTTCAATTTTTAAGACTGCTGTGATTATGCTAAACCTTCCAGATATTTCAAGATAATTTACCTAAATTTATATAATAGGAGCTTAAAAGTTTAGTAAGTTAAGTTTGTCAGTTTTATGTATATATTCATTTGTGTCCTCTTTGTCAGTCTTACATATCCATTGATTCTTAGGATCAGGGTATCTTTAATATTCTTAAAGCCAACACTTAAGACAAAAATCAGAATATGTGCAAAACTGCTAAGCTATTGTGGTTCTCAGATTCCTATAAGGTATTCAGACTTTAGAAATTTTAAGCAAAGGGATCTCCCCTGTGGCACAAGGAGTTGAATGCTGCACTGTAGGGCTTCTACAGCTACTGCAGAGCAAGATCCATCCCCGGCCAGGGAAGGGACCCGTATGGCATGGCAGACCCTGCCTGCCTCTCCCACTGCTCCCCATAGAAGTGTACATCAGTGGATCTGCCTGCTTTCCTGCTGCTTTGTCTCTGGTGACTCATACACACACACACACACACCACCCCTCTGGCCTGTACCCCAGTTCTTGTGTGCATAAATAAATAAAATCTTTTTTTTTAATTCCTATTACTTTATTTTTTAAAGATTTATTCATTTATGCATACAAGAGTGGGGGTACAGGCCAGAGGCGCAAGAGGTGAGAGGATTCACCAGAGATGGAGTGGGGAGCAGAACAGACAGATTGACTGAAATGCACTGCTGAGGAGAGCAGCGGGCAAGGCAGGAGAGGTCTGCTGCGCCATGTGGGTTCCCTCCCTGGCCGGGGATTGAACTTGTGCTGCTGTGCTACAGATGCTTCATAGTTTAGAGCTCAACCCACTGCGTCATTAGGGAGGCCCATAAATAAAATCTTTAAAAAAAAGAAAGAAAGTTTAAGCACAAACTGGACTGGAAAGATGTCAATTTTGTCAGCAGTTTTCTCTGCCATTCTTCCAAGAGCATATCTACAGAGCATGAACTCTGGTAAACCAGTGTGTAATGTTTTCCTTTTATGTTATCAAATTATAAATGATCATACCATTTATTAATCCCAAACTCAACAAGTCACATGCAAAGATTTTAGCTTCTTGTATTTCTTCCCTTTGGCACTAAACTGACATCAACTAAGCTTGTTAGAATGTAATCTCGATAGAAAGGGGAAGCTTTATATCCCCTGTATCACCTAATGAAGGGTGGTGCCCAATGGGGAGAAGATGAAGGAAACTGCAAGAAGGCTTGAAGAAAAGACTTAGAGGAGGCACATGGAGCAGAGAGACATAAGAGGTTCTACGTGCTTCTTGGCCTTGGACTTGCACCAGGGATTTGGGGGAGATAGAAGGAAATATTTGGAAGAAATGTGGATGAGAAACTTGTTGGGCAGCTGACAATGGAAGCTGATACCATGACTATTATTATTTTTCTCCTTTTGTCCCAGACTTGTAGGGGAACTTATGCCCTTTGCTTACATGTCCCTACCTGATGATAACAGACTTGAGGTCAGCTTTCAAACCTCATTAGCCCCATTTTGGACCAACCCTCTTTGGCTGGGCATTTACTCACAAAGTGATGAGGATGGGTAACATTCATTGCTTATTTGGAAACTGTTATCCTTTCTTCTCTGTGTATGCACAAAAATCCTTTATTAAAGTCCTCTTACACTAGAAGAATGCTTTGTCTCTATGTGGCCTATGGAAGAACCCATTTAGGGTGTGTATGTTTGGGGGTGGTTCACAGAGTACCCCTCTGCCCACTAATGAGCTCATTTCATTTTTAAAACATAACACTTCCCCCCTCTCTTTAAAGTATAATAATAGAAACTTGATTTGAGCTATTTTCTCCTAAGGTCTTAGAAAACTGATTTGGACGTCTATCTAAAGTTTCATGTCTACCTTAAATTTGAGTAAATTAATTCAATGAAAACAAAATTGTACAAAGCAAAAAGAGCACATATCCTAATTGAATTTAGCCCACAGGCCATACAATATCTAACTTGAAAACACTAAAAACTATCACAAATGAATGAACTAAATAAAACAAAAATAAATGTTTAGACTATAGACAAAATTAGTGTTGACCAAAAGGGATGTGAGGAGTGGACAAATTGAGTAAAAAGGGGTCACTTGTATGTTGAAGGATGAAATTAGTCTTTTAATGGTGAGCATAATATAATATATGTAGATGCTGATTTATAATAATGTGTACTATAAATTGATGTATATGTATATATGAAGTTTTAATCATTTATTTCAATTTAAGAAATTAGAAAAGAAATTTACTAGAAAAGAAAAGCTTTCAGTTCATAATAGACATGAACATAAATAAATTATACCCAACTTAAGTATAGACAACCTTCAAGAGACTAATAGATAACATAAGAGCAAATGGCCTTTAAGCTGCCCCAGATCAAGTTTCTTTATCATTGCAACAAAGAAAATGAATAGACTATCACAATCAAAAAGGTAATGATAAAACTTGGAGCTCCAAACAAGAACCGTCACACTATTTTATCTTCCTAGACTAGAAGATTGTGTTTATACTTGCTATTAAAACATAATTGATAAAAAATAAATAAAATTACTAGATATAGAATCACAAATATCAATATGTTCAGGATAAATGTCCACGTATGTATAAAAGGAATAGAAAGTTAAGATTTAAGTGGTAAAAAAGAACATCAGCAGGAATTCTGGTAAAATGAGACCTAAGATCAACTAGTTCCCTTGCTCAAAATTATGAAGGATCATCATACCAAATACTGATTGGGTATTTGAAATACATAATAAAACATTATAATATATTGGAGAAATTAAATCAGTTTTGCAGTATATGCTTCTATGGGAAAGGCAAAATTGATAGTAGTAACATTACCTAGAATGAGTCATGAAGTGGCATATTTTTATTCTCTTGAATATAATCTATTAATGAAAGTTTTATATATACATTTTTTTAACTTTGGAAAAGACCACAAGGAAGGCAGCATTTTTGCTAAACTGATATAGATTTTGTATTTTACTTATATGTTTATAACTCTTACAACAGTGATGAAAAAGGGAAAAAATTATATAATATCATTTGATGATTTTCTAAAATTTCAACTATTTGTACATATTTTAAAAAGTTGGAAAATTAAGTTTTGTTAGAAGTATTTTCTACAGAGTTCTAATTTTCTATCCATACTAACTTTCCTCAAGGTATCTCAGAGTAAATCAGAGATAAAGTATAAGGCAGAGGTTATGTAAATTACATTATTTCTTCCTCAGTTCCCCATTACCTGAAAATAATTTATTTTATCATAGAAACTATTGCAAGTAACTTTTAACGTACTGCCAAATATATTTTACATATAAATAACTTGTCAATCTAATAGAGAAACAAACTATACCTCACAGTAATGGATGAGAAATCTTGAACTAGTCAATGAAAATATGATCTTTTTTGAAACACACAGATAATGATAGACAATGGGATGGCATCATATTGGATTCTAGTTTGCTCTTACATATTATTAGTACAAGATTCAATAAAAAGAGTCTTGTTACAGTTATTAAAATTTTATGGTTTGATTTCCTTTGAATTTGATACTTTTCCAGTAAAATTGGGAACAGATATAAAAAATACAGCCACAGAAATGCTTTATACAGATAATTATCTGCTTAGGATGGTTTGCTACACATTATTTTTATCTTTCATCCACTTCAAACTAAGTTTCTTACTATTGAACTGAAATTATTATTCTGTCCATATCAATCAGAATAATTTCTGAATCATTCTTATTTTCTCATAAAACAGGAATTGTCCCTACATAGCCCCCAAATATCTCCTACATTGGTTATTATTTTGAGAATGTGCAACTCATGGGTTTTGATCAATCAGTGCTAGTAGCTAGAGTAACTCTGCCACTTCCCAGCCTGTGTGACTATAGCAAGGCTCTCTGTAAGCTGGAGATGAGCTCCCAAATCTATGGAGACAGCAAATAGATTAACTGAGGGGTATCACTGATGTATCTGATATGATATCTTGTTAAGATCACTTATTCAAAAAATTTAATTTATTTTCGTTTCTCTTCACCTGAAATACGTGACTCCAGTTTTATCTATTCCCAAATGAAATGCCTAGCTTTGATCCCTCCCTTATTTAATATTATCTCAGTGCCTATGTATTTATTGTTCGTTGATTTATAATATCCTTTTATATACATTTTGGAACAGGTTTTATATGTCTCATCTCCTTGTATCACTGCTTAAGATTAGAAATTGATAAATGGTGATGGTTGAAAATTATGAAAAGAATTAACAAGACAGGAAACAAAACATTTTTCTCATTTATATTCCTAATAAAAATAATGTTTACCATCAATAAGTGAAAATTATATGTATAACACTACTCAGTGGAATAAATATTAGTAGCATTCCTTATTACTTACTTACTAAAGACCTTTGACATCTATGTATAACAAGGGCCATTAATGAGTTTAGAACAATTTCCTTAAGCTTAAAGGTCAAACACAGTACTGGATTGCAATTCTTTTTCTTCTTTGAGATTTCTGGACATAAGATTAAGAATAAATTTTTAAGATAGATGTTATAAATATTAAAAACAAGAACTCAGAATAGTGAAATAAAATTTTCAAAGGTTATAGATTAAGCAAGAGAGGTAGACTGTCCATCCAAATTGATATAACCTTTCTATTGATCAAATTGATTCAAACCTTTCTTATTATCAAACTCACATCTCCATCTCCTCTTTCACCATTTTCTTTGGGTCTCAGGGCCGCTGTTTGTGCCTCATAGTTTAAAATTCCTTCTGCTTAGAATGTGATTATCTGCAGAGCTCTCAAACTTACATAAATTTCTAGACCATTCCTCTCTAGGTTTGCCTTCTGCTTTTGCTGCCTATGCTTCTACTCATGAACTGAGATCTCGTGGGAGAAACCACAGAAACAGATTTTTCAGAGAGGAATGGCAATGGGCGGTTGTAACAGCTCAGATATATAGCCCCATTGCGAGGGAATTGCTATTTCACTGCCAGTCACACATTACAACAGATTTTAGTTAAATCAAACTCTGACATGATTGGAACAGAAACCAAATGAAACATCTGCCAAAACAGAAATTGTGTCAAACTCCTAAACAAGGAAGAATGTCACTAATGGGTGTAACATCTGAACAATAGTAAAACTAGCTTTATAAAGTTTCACAAAATTCTCAATGGATTTTTTTTGTGCCATTGGGCAATATTTTTCCTATTCTTTTTAATTCTAATGTATGAATTGTTTCCCAAATGTATGTGAAAGAAGTAAGTTGCAGTATCTGAATGTGACATAAGATCTAATTTAATTTAATTCAGTAAAGATGTATGCCATTCAGGAAGAAATGGGAACCCACAAGCTAGGCATCTGGAATGCATTCTGCATTAGTTAAGTTGTGTCTAGATGACTTTATACTTCTAGATAAAAGCATAACTTCACAGAAGAGCCAGATGATTTACTTAATTTTTTTATTTGTTACAAACTTTTGTGATTAACTGGAGAAATCCTGTGACAACAAAAATCAAATATGTCTCACTTGGAATTGTTGTATATCTCTCTATCTATAGATTGATATCTCACATTTCTTTTGGTGTGTACAATAAGAAAGCAATACCATATGATTAAGGGGTTATGCATCGCACTATGAAGCATCCACAGTCATTACAGCACGAGTTTGATCCCTGGCCAGGGAGGTGACCCACATGGCGCAACAGACATTTCCTGCCTTGTCCGCTCATCCCCTCAGTAGTGTACTTCAGTCAATCTGCCTGTTCTGCTCACCACTCTGTCTCTGGTGAATCCTCTCACCACCCACCCCCCCACACCTGTGGCCTGTAACCCAGCTCTTGTATACATACATAAATAAAAATCTTTAAAAAGTAAGTTCTAAGAACAGCTGACTGAGCTAATCACTCCCCTTAGCCTAGACTTATTCAGTGTTGTATGATGACTTTCAAATCTCTAGGTGGGATTTGCCTGACAGCAATACTTATAAGAGGAAGAGAAACTGCCTTCTACTTATGTCTGTATTTTCAGGAACAAGGAAAAATATTTTAGCAGGTTTCCTTTTATTTTTATCTTGGATCAATCGGCCCTCCAAAACCAACTACTAATAAGGGTGAAGTGATTACCAAGGTTGTGTTAGACTAACTATTCAAGGTTGATCTATAAGATGGGGAATTGACCCACAAGATCATCACAGACATCACAGGGTACAACCTTTTGTGAACTTGGAATCATCACTGTGAGATGTAAAAAGCAGCAGCAGAGTACAAAAGTTTGAAAGTAGCAGTTTTGGTTGATGAAAATAATAACAGATGCTCTGAGCAAAGATTTTCTTTGTTCAGTTGATTTACATAGTATTTGAAGTACTTAAGAAGGGGTGCAAAAATCAGTACAGGTATTTGCTTTGCAGAATATAGTTGGGTTGTACTTTATCATTTGCGGCTTTGAGAAACATAATCACCAATGATTCAGTTTCCTTGTCTGAAAAATGATAACCTTTAATAATAATAATTGTCCTATGTAATAGTCATTTATGTTTTTATGATAGATAAGACATTTTCTGAATTCAGTGAGCTTTTACTAAGTGTTTCTTACAAACACTTTACTAAGTGTTTCTTGAATATACAACTGCATAAATATAAGGTGTTTTATATTTTTGCACAACATTATTATTTTGTTATATTAACTGTACTTTTTATTAATTCCTATAATCTGTTAAATTTCAAACTCCCAACTATAAAAATAAATATATAGTCACATAAATTATTTTTGCTATTCTTTTTTAATCTTTGCCTGAGTTTTTCTAAAAATTAAAATAAATTATAATGTTTTAGATCCTTCTAAGTGTAATACCTTATCCTGCCCAAATATACAAAACAATAAAAATGGAACAAGAAACCATCCGGTATTTTTCTCTTGCCTTCTGACTTCTTTCACTGAGTATAAGTCCTTGTAGCTCCATCCATGTTTCTATAAATGGCCCTAGTTTATCATTTTTGATTTCTGAATAGTATTCCATTGTGTATATGAGCCACATCTTCTTGATCCAGTCATCTACTTTTAGGCATCTGGGTTGTTTCCAGGTCTTACCAATTACAAATAGTGCTGCAATAAACATAGGGCTACAGGTGCTCTTTTGGATCAGTGTTTTTGTGTACTTTAGGTAGATCCCTAGGAGTGGGATTGCCAGATCATATGGTAGTTCCATCCCTAGTAGACTGAGGAACCTCCATAAGGCCTTCCATAGTGGTTGGATTAACTTGCATTCCCACCAGCAGTGTAGCAGAGTTCCTTTTTCTCCACATCCTCACCAGCATTTATTGATGTTCATTTTTTTGATTTTGGGAGGAATGTGAAAGAACAACAACTACAACACAAAATTAAAAAGAATAAAACAAAAAAATAAAAGAGAAAGCTCAAGGAAATGGGCAATTACAACAAAAAACAAACAAACAAACTCAACAAAATCAAAGGTTAAAGATAGACCAAAGGGAACATGTGGGGGGTAGAGGGAGGGTAGGGCAAATTTGGGGATGAGGGTAGAAAGAGTACAAGGGTCTAGGTGATGGTGCACAGGTCAAATGTGGTGGGAACACCCTGGGCACTAGAAATGTTGTCAAATACAATTAAATAAATCTAATGAGGAAAAAAAAAAAAAAAAAAACATAAAAAGAAANCCCTGGGCACTAGAAATGTTGTCAAATACAATTAAATAAATCTAATGAGGAAAAAAAAAAAAAAAAAAACAGAAAAAGAAACACAATCACAGAAGACTACCAAAAAAAATAAACTTTCTCATCTTCTGTCTTTATTTTACACTTGTAATTTCTTCTTACATACAATTCTGCTTCCCCAACCAAAAATTTTAAAAGCCATTGCTTACAAGTCCTTTTTATGGACTCAGGAGGTTACAGAGAGCATATTAAGTCCTGAACTTTCTGGACAAATCACTGTTGTTGTTATTGTGAAAGAATTTTTTTTTTTTTTTATGAGTAGAGTTTCACAGCTCATAAAATTCCCTTGTAGTTATTTTCATTTGGATTCTAGACTTGTGTGCTTTGTTCAGCAAGGCTAATGTCAGAGGCTCTTCTCAAACTGAGCAACCATATCCACAAAATTAGTGAACAAAGTTTACTTTTCTGTCATGCACTTATCTGAATGGTTTCAGGATATAAACATAAGGAGCCAAGAGGAAGTTCCCTACGGACCTGTATATTACCTAAACAATAATATGCAAACTGCAACTGAAAAGAGAGAAACTGACTATCAAAGAATTAAATCTTTACATTTTAAGTGAGTCTGACTGCTCTTTTAGAGTGGCTGATCACTGCTAGAAGTGAGACTTCAGCATGGACCTTTTTAATAGCGCTTGGACGTTCTCACTTGACTCAATACTACCTGATCAGACTCTCCGGCTCTGCATAACCTCAATTATTACCAAGTTCTACCAAAGCATTCATTCTGAAGTGCAAATCTTGGGGTGAATTAAGTGCATACCTCCTTGAGGAAAACATATTTATAACTAAAAAATGTTGATAGCTTATTTTCTGTTACATTCCCAATATGTTTACTTTGTCCTCTTTTCATTAATATGAGATAATGTTTCCTAGTATCTCTGTCTAGCCCAATATCCTTTCCCCCAATTTATTCTGCATCAAAGCAGATTAACCTTCAATGAGTTATCATCATTATCATAATCATCAATTGCATTAAAATCCTTTATATGTTAATCATAATATAGGTGATTCACATGAGATTCTACTTGCACCAGCCATGAACAAGCTGCACTATTAGTCCATTTACTAGTTTATTAAAGAAAAACTCAGAAAATGACAGAAACTTTCCCACAATTATACAGGTGAAAAGTGACAGAAAAAAAGATTTAAATACAAACCAATATGACTCAAAGTCCCATTCATAGACATGACACTGAAGATGGCATGTTGAAATTAAAAAAGAGGGACGTACCTCTTTCAGAGAAAATGCTATGGTTGAATTGAACCATAATACTGCTCTATTATTAAACAATTCCTATGGGAAGGTAGCTTGTACTCATGACTTTATATCACCCACAATGAATAAATTGAGAAGTTATAAGCAGATGTTCTAAATTGGTCAACATAGTTAACTTATATACAAATAATTTATTGGTGTATCTGTTGTATGATCTCTCATTATGTTAGTTGATCTGAGACATGATATTAGCAAAATGAATGTGAACTAATTAAAATTAAATTGATTATTGATGAATTCCTTAACCAACTTATGGAAGCTACTTTTAAACTATGATGCCACCTTTTATATTCCACATTGATTATCATGACTGCTTTATGGTAACATAAAATTGCTACAAATTCTGCCTAACTGCTTTGAAGTTGCTCAAAGTTTTGTTTTGTGCATGTAGAAAATCTTCTGTTGCTATTACAACTCCAAATTGCAAATACATAAGCATAACAAGATAATATATTTTAGAATGATGAGTTTCTCAATTATTATTTTAAAAATAAGTGCAAGCAGGTAAAAGTGTTTCCTCAAGAAAGGTTTTGTATTCAAATATGTTTTAGACATCCCACATAAACTACCCCTATCTGGGTGACACACAATGAATATTAATATGATGTAGATTCCAAGAAATTGAATCAAACTAATCTTTTCTAAATGATAGTTTCTAAAACACACTTGACCATGGAATGCTCTATAATTGCTGTGATATTATTTCACTTTTCTTCTTATTGCATTTAAAATCTCATGATGCATATTTTAGGAAGAGCTATGCTACACATTTCTTTAAACATAAATGCCCTCTTCAAATGTGTGCCATCTGTGAATACATATTGAAACAGTACAACTGGATGGTTTTATCCTCTCAAAAATATAAATAGTTTATTTTGGTCTGAAAGTTCTTCCCCATTTTTGAAATGTATTTTCATAAATAAACTCCTTGTACTTTATCATTTATAATTTAGCTAAATTATTCCAGGTTGCATTGTCATACTAAATAACAGGAGTTTTCCTAATCAACTTTCTATTTTTGATCATATCAGACTTTGTCTTGGGTGACACCACCGTTCAGCTACAAGTAGAGTAGGAGATATTCATTGTTGCTTACTGTGGGTCTGCAGCTACTACAGTTTGAGACCGTATATCAACTCCCCCTACTTTATTGATCTAATTATTTTCCCAATGATTTTAAACAAATTTATTTCACATGATAGAGGTGTGTGGCCTTCTTAGAGGTGCAAGGGTTAAAGTTTCAGTGTTATCAATCTATTGCCAGCCACTGCAGCAGGAGTTCAAACAGCAGCCAGGGAGTTAAACCATATGGCACAGCAGACCTGTCCTAACTCACCCACTGCTCACTTCAGCAGTGTACTTTAGTAGACCTGACTGTCTGGCTCCCTACTCTGCCTCTCGTGAGTCCTCTCACTGCACCCTGCCCCTTGCACTTCTGTTCTACACCAGGTCTTGCTTTTATTTATTGTGTTTTATTTATTTATGCATAATAAATAAAACTAAATCTTCAAATTATAGACATGTGCATTGACTAAATAAAATAACATCCAAAGAATTTTTTTCTAAAATAAAAACATGGTAGTCTTACAATGGAATATTCCTGCATCATATTTCTACTCAATAGATATACCCCTCCCCAGACTCCATTTAAACAGCAACATGTCTTCCAAGAGTAGTAAAATATCCCCCATATATCCAGAGAACATAGAATACAGAATATAGAATGAGACAAGAAGCCAGACTATATAACACAAAATGATTGAGTAGGTTCAAATTCACATGTAAAGAATATAAACTTTCCCTTCACTCCAGAATTTTTTGGACTTAACTGTTTATTGTTTGTCTACAACTAGAATCTAAATTAACATTTATATATTACTTTTTTTAAAGAACTACCCCTGTATTGTATTGTAAGATTTTTATTTTATTTATACATAGAAGAACTGGGGTGTAGGCTAGAGTTGGTGAAGGGGTGATAGTATTCACCAGAGACAAAGTGGGGAGCAGAACAGGCATATTCACTAAAATACACTGGTAATGGGGGCAGCAGGTTAAACAGGAAAGGTCTGCTGTGCCATGTGTGTTAGTTCCCTGGCCTGTGATTGGATTAAGATCGTTTTGCTGCAAGAGGGTCATCACTGTGGTAGAGTGCTGTAACTCAGTCCCCAGACCATCAGGGAGGCCCCTACTTCCTTCTTCTTTAACATAAAGATATAGTGTTGAAAAGCAATAAAGGGAGCCTCTTTGGAGGCCTAATGGTTAAGGCACCACCACTGCCAGAGTTAGATCCCTGGCTGGAGATCTAACCCATGAATTGCAACTGGCAGAAGCAGTGTTGTGCATCTTCAATACAAGTTAGTTGTGGCAGTTGCTCCTCAAAAACCTTTCATGTAGCAGTGTACTGCCTGAATCGTAAAATAAACCAATCAAGTATAAGCTGCAAGTTAATTAATACTTCATTGCCAGGACTCCACCTCTCACCACAAGTCAGTGGTGGCAAAACACTTTTGTATAAATTGCATTTCCTAAATTATAAAACAGACCAATCAAGTGCAGAATTAAAAAATAAACCAATCAAACTGGGAGGCACCTTAAACGTAAATATAAGCCAAAGTCAAAAAAAGTCTAAAGCACTAATTCAGGGTATTAATCAATTCAGTGAAATCCATCAGACACTGGAGGAGCAGACAAAAAAAAAAAAAAAATACAAAAAAACAGCAGCCCAGAGAATGAAGTGGTCCAGAGAAATGGTCACCCCATGGAAGAGCCCCTGCAGGGTGCGGGGGGTGCTGGGAGGATGGATTAGGGGGGAAGTCCTGAAGAGGAGAAGACAGTTCCAGTCTCCAAAACAAAGAGGAAAGCTTCCAGCAGCAGCCCACGTTTTTTTTTTTCTTAAAAAAAAAAAAGGCTGAAATACTCTGCAAAGACTAGACCTCAGTCTGTCTCTAACACTAAAAAAAACCACCAAAGGCCTGAGCCTAGTGTCTCAGGGCTGTTCACTGTTACTCACAAAAGCTATAAACTGGGTGTCCCTAAAACCTCCTCAACAGGCCACCTAGTAGTCATTGCTACTAGCCAGTGCTTCCCAGCGCTCCTGGTTATCAGCAACTACCAACACTAATATTATCTAAATAAAGCAGCCAGCCTCTTAAAAATACATTAGCGTTTTTGTTTCCCCTGCTTATAATTAAACCCCATGGTTGTTATTCCTACAGTCTAAAATCTTTGACAATTATACACATAAATAAAAACCCATAGATAGTGACTTACATCAGGCACTGTCCTCTGTTAAGCTATAGCCCCTATTGCTATAGCCCTTAATTCTGGTTTATAACCTTTTAGCCTTTTAAAGCTTTTTTAGAAACTCTCTAGCTTCAAAACCTTCTCTACTGCCTGTTTCAATATGGCGCAGCAGACCTCTCCTGCCTCACCCATTGTTCCCCCTAGTAGTGTTTTACAGTAAATTTGCCTGTTATGCTCCCTATTCTGTCTCTGGTGAATCCTCTCCCTGCCCCCTACCTCTGGCCAATATCCCAGATCTTTTACACAGAAATAAATTGGAAAAAAAGAAAATCAACAAAGAAAAAAAATGAAGTATATATTATAAAACTTTATGTATAATATTTTAAAAATTTCCTTGGCTGAGGTCTTTTACTACTTCATTAATGTATTATAAATGTACATTCAGTACGTAACTATGTGATCTAGTATTTAAAATGTTAAATATTTATATTTATGCTACAATAGTATGTCATTCTTAATACATAATTTTATCTCTTGTACTAGTCAAGATTCTTCAGAAAAACAGAATGAGTAGAATACATACAACAATATTCAATACCTTATCTATTACTTACCTATCTATTTATCTACCTACCTATAATCTATTCAGAAGTTCGAAGAACTTCAATTGGAATCCAGAGACCTAGGGAAACTGGTGATGTGTTTCCACTGTGAACCCAAAGACCTAACAATTATGTCAACCCATGGTGTAAGTTTCAGTCTAAATGTCAAAGGTTTAAAACCCAACAAAATCATTTCAATCTGAGATTAAAACAGATAACAGACAATTGTCTGAGTTCAGCCAGAGAATGAGAATGTCCAATAAGTCAAGTAGATGGTGTTCTATTCAGATCTTTTTATTCTATTATTTATTCAGATAATTTTATTCTAGTCAGGTCTTTTTATATTTTATTTGAATTCTACTCATTGTATTCTATTCAGACATGAATGACTAAATGAAGTCCAACCACATTAGAGAGGGCAATCTGGTTTAGTAAAGCTATTGATTAAAAAGTTTACCTCGTCTATAAACACTCTATTCATACATCACAAATAATGTTTAATCAAATATCTGTATGCCACTTGACCCTGTCAGGTTGAGGCTTAAGTTTAATGATTGCCATATTTATAATAGATAGAGGAGTAAAAATCTCCTCTGAATCATGTGACAGCTAGATACCTAGGTTTATCATTCCTTGTTAGAGGAGGTAGGAGTTTATTGGGCAGAATGGATGACACTCATGAACAACATCCTTGGAGAACCTCACTACTGGCCTTGTGGGGTTCCAGGGCTTCTGAAAAGGTAAGAATAATAAGAGGCAGAGAAACTGTGTGGATTCTACATCCCTCCATTCTATAGGCCTATCTTTTAGAACACAGTATGAAATCAATGCTTTCTTGACATATGCATGTGAAATGAAGGAGTGCGTCAACTCTCATTTAAATGGACATGTGATCATAAAATTAACTAAGTGTATAAAGTAAAAAGTTATGATAATGATTAGCTGCACATCTTTTCCTTCTTCGTAAAACTATTCTACATTCTTATGTTCTGAGTTGTGCTTATAGATTAGATTCAGTTGCTTAATTTACCTTTACAAGATGATGATTATTCATTATTTCTCAATATTTCCATTGTAAATTTAGTGAGGTTAAATATATACTTGTACTTGAAGCTGTATTACTAATTTTTATATGGATGAATTTATTAAGGTCAAATTAGTGCAAGCAAATTATTCACTAGCTGATGTACATTTCAAGTTGAAGTGTTAGTTATTATTCATATTAAAATTATGAATAATTTTCCCTGGTAGCCTTATTTCTTTAAAGGGTTATTCTTAGTTTCCCTATTTTGAGTCTTGGTTTGATAAAGTGGTAATGAGTCATTTGACAGGCAAAATAAATGTTTGCCACAATGTAATAGTCAAAGCAATTACAAAAATTAATCACTGATCCATTTTCTCCTCAAAGTTTCATGAAGATATTCCTAGTTCATGATTAAGATCAATCTTTTCTTTCCCTGAAAGTTTATTTCTTTTAAAATAGATATATCACAAATTCTATGTTTAGATTTCTAACTCTTTATAGCTAATTATATTAATTTCCATCTATCAAGAAAAATCACATTTAAAAAATATCCTTTACTTTTACATGCATTCAGTAAGAAATTGTTTATAGAACATCAGTCATATTATATTACACCTACAGGGTACCAAGTTCTCTTGTAGACTTGATGGATGCATCAGTGAAAATGGGAATCTAACACTGGGATCATTAATTTATGATCCAGCATACTATAGCTTCTTACTAGTTTGACTGTAAATAATGCTAAATTGATACACTTAAATGTTGGAAAAGCTTTTCACTACTAAATTTGAATGTTTTTAAATCTGCCTTAAGGAAAAATAATCCCAAGGGGACGTTCTAAATCATATGCCTTACTAGTAAGTTTTTAACAAAATGGGCTCTTATCCCATTATTGAAAAAATGCTTATCACATACTGTTAATCTGAGCCATACTTAAGAAATGTTAAAACTTTGTGAGAGCATATGTGTAGGGTTATATGACAGAGAGCTTACTTATATAGGCATACCTAATTTTATTATACTTAACTAAATTGTACTTCATAGATACTATGTTTATTACATACTGGAAGGTTTTGACAAGGAGCAAAATTATGGTGTCATTTTTCCAGTACCCTTTTATACTTCCTCTTACTTGAATACTGGTGATTTTCATAATATTTCAAATGTCTTCATTATCATTATATTTGATATCATGCTCTCTGATCATTGACCTTTGATGCTACTATTGTTATTATTTGGGGTTTTACAAACCATGCTGATAAGAGATGCAAATTTTAATAGATAAATTTGTGTGTGCTCACTGTTAAGTAATTATACCACAACACTCACCCTCTTTTTGGGCATTCCTATTTTTTAAGAAACAGCAATACTAAAGTTAGGCCATCCCAACCTTCAACAACCACCAACCAGAACAGTCAGCAATCATCAACACTGAGGCGAGCCCCCCCTACCACCAGATAGCTGTTTGTAATTTTCAGCAGTAAAGTATTTTCTGATTCAGGTATATACATCATTTTTTAGATATAATACCTTTCACACTTATAATAGACTATAGTATATTTTATATGCACTGGGAAACAAATAATCCATGTGACGTATGTTATATTAGCATTCACTTCACCGTTATGGTTTGAGATAAAAACTACAATATCTCAGAGCTGTGTGCCTGTAGTCCTATTCTCCCATCAGTGTGGGTTCCAAGGAATGTAACATTCATGTGAGAGGAAAGATGATTTGCAAATGTGGTATCACTGGGCAGATGGGAGTGAAACTATGATGAGTAAATTCAGCATTTAGATAGAATAGGAAAATGTTTCTGAGTCAACAGTGTTTTCGTGAAGGAGTCTTAATTTTTCATTGGTAATCAGCTTTGACCAAGTCAGTCTCCCACAGGATGGGGAATTTGGTAGTACCTGACTGTGGGTGATTAAGTCATCAAATAATGATAAATAACATGAGAGTAAAACTGAATGTTAACATCAAAACAGTTTGGACAGTCATGACTATAAGGTAAGGGATTAAAAAATGCAATAGAACACCAGGGGAAGAATCAGAAAACCAAATAGCATCAAAGGGGAGTCTTTCATGTGACCCCAATGAACATCTTGAAATTTATTTGGGATGCTCCAATCATCTTTCATTATCTTTGTATGCAATAGAACCTATTTATGTTTTTTTTTATATAAAAAAGAGAGTCATTTGAAGACTATAGAAGAAAATTCTAAATCACAAGGAATCCCACAAATTCCACAGATATATTCAATAAATGGTGGTCTCAGAAAGAATAATTGTTCTTGAAATATACATTCATATAATGAGGAGTCGAATGAAGTGCAGGCAAGCAATTTTATGGGTTGCAGACCTGTACTTATATGGAATAACAAGTTTTGTTTTCTATTTTAGCATCAAAATATTCAACAATCAATTTAGGATTTTAGAAACTTGGCCAATGGTCGATGCATGCACAGCATTGTTTTGAAAACAAAATGCAGCCGTTTATGTAGGCTGTCAAGCTTGTTGGTGTATGTAAGGTGTCTGCTGTGCAACAAGGAAGTGGTTTGCTTAACCTTATTCAGTTTCACAGTGCTTTTTTAAAAATTTTGCCTCATTAAAGGCAATTTTAGAGAACTATAGCTCATGGTTTTTTAAAATCTACTAATGACTCTTTTTAAAAAAATAAATTTGGGTAAAAGTAAACAGCAAACCTATGTTGGTTAATTTTAAATCTGCCAAGAATCAACACATTTGCATAGTTCTTTTTTCAAATATCTGAAGTTATTTCTTTCCTTCTCATGTATTGTCCTATGCCTCTAATACTTTTCATTTACTAAGTTACACATCTATACCCATTAGGGATTTTGAGATGTTAATATTCAACATACCAGAAACCCAAGAGCATAAAGAGGAAAGAAGATAGAATAAATGAAATACTAGACTATAAAGGAAAATGTTGCAAATGTCTAAATTGATCTTGAAACTGGATCTTCCTCAGATCTCTTAGTTTGTATAAAAAGAGAGGGCAGAATATGGTACAAGCAAGTATATATATATATATCTCTTGCTTCTTTGAATAATCTTGCTGGATTTCAAATCTAAAGTCCAAAAATCCTAGTTTATGAATTTGATATGTAATTATATTATATTTAATTCCTCTGATATATTGATTTTTGAATCTTCTTCCCACGTTGATCTTTATGTCATTTAATTTTTAAAAGATCTTCATTTGCAAAGCATCCAATGAACAAGTATAGCTTTAGAACTTCTATTTCTCCTATTTAATGAAACCCTAATGACTTTTAATTTTAAATATTTCCCTTTTCCATCAGAATTATTTCCAAATATATTATTCTTCATTGTCTTTGAAGATGAATAAAATGTATGCAGCATTATGTGAAACCTACTATATTTAAGGGTAAGTGATGACCTTCACAATGAGTTTAACTCAAAATTTCAAAAGAAAGTTAGTTTTAAAAGAATTATATTCTTCTCTGTCTTTCATAGGCAATTCAAAGGGAACAGATTATTTTCTTGCCATCTCTGCTCCCACTGGCCAGAGTAAATCAATATTATATTGTTAAGGAAGAGTTGTGTTAGTTTTTTGTTTTTTTTTTTTTTTTTCTAAATTGGCTCATATATTATGGTAAATTTCTACTTTCAACATCATTTATAGGGATAGTTAGCAAAAGTTATATTTTAAATTAAGGTCATCCTTTTAAATTCCAAATCCATCACTTCTCTCTCCTTAGGCAACATTCTTAACTAAAGAAATCACTAAACCTAGTAGAATTTCAGTTTCCTCCTATAAAATGGGGATCATATTATCCGTCCCTAAGATTGTAGTGAGGATTAAATCAGATTGCACATACAGGGTTTGACAGTTAGAAACATGAATTTCCAATAAACGTATTAACAGTTTTGCAGATGCAAATTAAATGCAAATTTAAAATATACTATAAGTAGTGAAAATAATGAACTGTAGTTATAACATAAAGGAAAATAGAAATTACATCAAGCATCTTCTTCTGATCATAATGGTGTGAAGCTAGAAATCAGTGGGGAAAAAGAAAAAAACAAGAATGTACAGACTAACAAAATAAATACCTCTGGGTTAACAAAGAAATTAAAGGAGTTATTTTGACAAAGGAGCTACAGCCATACAATTCAGAAAGGAAAGATTCTTTAATGAATGATGTTGGAAAGCTGGAGAGCCATTTTCAAAAAATAAAAAATAAGAATCAGCAGCTAGATTGTTATTTAGCTGTATACACAAAAATCTAGTAAAAATAGATTAAAGTATTTGTTATAAGACGTGAAACCACAGCAAGAACCTATAGGTTATATACTCAGCCCCAACCTCAAGGGAAACAAAAAATAAAATATACAAATGGACCACATCAAACTAAATGTGAGGGGCAGCTCAAAACCCCCAAACCTGCCTACTCTAAATAGATTTTGCCATCTGCTGCATCAAGACAAATATACTCACGGTGCATAAGATATTCAATAAAAATAAATTTTAATACAATTAGTGTGTAATAGAGAGATAATTAAAGTGCAAAGAGAAAGAATATGGTTAAAATACTTTCCAAATGAAGCACCCAAAGTTAACCATCTCCTTGTTGGTAAATGCCCAACCAAACTATTGGTCCAAAGCAGGGCCATTGCGGCCAGAAAGCTTGCCACATGTCTAAGTTACCTTCTGGTGGGGACCCATAGGAAGGGGCTAGGCAAGACTGAAAGGAAAAGAGTACAGTCAAAGTACAAGTCAAGGTAAAGGTTATCATTGTCAGCCACCCTACAGTAACCTCAGCAATGGTTTTGTCTTGAGTCTCCTTCCATATCCCCTAAGTCCCTTGTACAAGCCCAAGGCCTAGAAGAAAGCACAGCTTCTTCACACATCTCTCTGCTCCATGTCTCTCCAGTCTTCTCTCTCCAGCTCTCTCACTTCTTCCTTTCCCCTTGGAGCCTTTTACCAGTCTTTTCTAGCTAACTTCTCCTTAGTGCTCAGATCCTCCCTTCCATGGGTGGGGCAAATAACTTGGGAAATCCCCTTTCTATGGATAACAACTGTTAACAATATCATTGAAACAACATGAAGCAAAACAAATGTGGATGAGAATGTGAAAAAGAAGGAACACTCATTGTCTGCTGATGGGAATGTGAGCCTCTTATGGAGAATAGTATAAGGATTAAAAAAAAAAAGAAATAACATATGAGTCAGCACCATCACTCCTAGGTATTTATCCAAAAAAAAAAAAAAATGAAAGCACTAATGTGAATATTTTATGCACTCCTATGTTCATGGAAGTTATTCTCTGCCAAGAAATGGAACCAAACTAAATATCCATCAGCAGACACTAGATAAAGAAATTATGGAACATATACTCAATGGAATACTGTTCAGCTATTTTTTAAAAGATGAAAGAGTGTCTTATGGGACAAAATAAATGGCAGAGGCAGTGTGCACAGATTGTGTCCTTTAACTGGAATAGAGGGAAAGCTCAAGATGGCTCTTCCGTCTGTCTACTCCCCAGAAAGTATTTCATCAGTTCTCTAGAGGTGTATTAAATTAGATTCCTGACCTTCAGAGCAATGCTTTAAGGTCAGCAAACGAACCTCTTTTACCTAATGTCTGGGTACCTCTCAGCAGTGCATCTTTGCCAGGTGTCTGAGCCAAGAGCAGGAGCTGTTTTTGAGTTCTCTACAGTCTTCTTCATCCCCACTGATGAGAGATATCTTGGTTTTCAAAGTTAGATGTTTTGAGAGCTCATCTTGCAGGTATAGGTCTTAAAAGGTGGGGTTCTGATGTGGGGTTCAAGTCTTTCACTCCTCAGGGAGAAGCTCTGGGTTTTGAGTTCCCTCCTGATTGTAGGTTGCAGTTCCCAGGGCAGGATTTATGAAGAGATTCTATCCCAACCTTTCCTTCCTTCTGCGGTATATTTTTTTCCCCACATGCCCAGTATGTAGGAGTCACACAATTGGTATTTAGATGATTATAGAGGCAATCACTCCATGAGTAGCTGTAGATTCAGTGTGTCTGTGGGAGGTGTGTTCAGCATCTTCCTACACTGACATCTTGAATAAAGCCTTGTGCAAAGCTTTTGACATACAAGGCAGAAAGGAAAAGATACTCAAAATCAACAGTTAGAAACGCAAATCAAAACAACAAGGAGATACTGGTATAAGGATACTAAGATATTTCTTCAAAAAGTAAAATAAGCCTTCTTAAGCACGTGGGTATTTGGAGGTCTCATGCACTGCCGGTGGGAGTGTAAAATGATGCAGCCACATGAAATACAGTTTGCTGATTCCTCTATAAATTAAACATAGAATTACCATATGCCTTAGAAATTCCACTCAAATGTTTGCCAAGGGGAAGAAAAAAATATGCACACTTGTGTGTGAATGCCCATGTCAGTTTTAATCACAATAGAGAAAATATGGAAATAACGCAATTGCCTATCAACTGAAAAATGTATGAATAAAATGAGTCAATGTCTATACTATGAAGCTATGTAATTGAAGGGGTTGTTGATATGTTACAACACGGATGATATTGAAAACAGAATGGCTGGAAGAATACAGGCATAAAAGGCCACAAAACGTAAAATTCCATTTGTATAACATTTCCAAAAGAGTCAAATCTATATAGAAAGAAAATTAACTAGTGGCAACAAAGATATAACGACAAAATGGAGAATTTGGAGTGACTTCCAAAAGGTACTTAGGATAATTGAATAACATTGTATATGAAAAAAACATGTTGTACAATTCAATTTTATGTAAACTATGTGATTTTATTTAAAGTTTTCTTCAATACCGATTATGAACTAAAAAGTACAAAAAATGAAAAATAAAACTACTAACTGACTATTGTTTTAAATTTTCTTTATCTTTAAACAAGCTGATTGAGATATATTCTGCTGTGAATCTCTGAGTTTATTCTATTCGGAATTTGCTGAGTTTCTTTAGATGTGTGGAGTAATATTTTCAATTAAATATTGGAAGTGTCTAGTCAATGACTTTTTAAAATAGCCTTTTTCTTCTCTCTTTCTGAGATTTTCATTTTGCATATGTTGGTATACTTAACACAGATCTCTGAGGATCTTTTCACTGTTTTTGCTCCTTTTTTTTCTTTCATTTCTGAAATAACAAGATTGCATAACAACAGTTTATCTTCAAGTTCACTGAGTACTTCTATTTGATCGGATTTGTGTGCTCAAATTATCAAATTGAATATTTATGTTTATTTTATCTTTATTATTTAGGAAAATATAGTCACTATTTATGTGTGTGTGTATTTCTTTAGTTTTAAAAAGCCTATTTAAAATGACTGATTTGAATTATTTTTGTAGAAACCCCAACATTTGGGCTTACTCAAGGATAATGGCTATTGATTACTTTTTCCTTATTTATGGGTCAATTCTGGAACTTTTCTCATCATTTGCATGATTGATAACTTACAAGAGGTCTTAATCTCATCATTTTTGATGATGCCATCCAACACTTTCTTACATAATTTTATGAACAAATTTATCTCATAAGTTAATTTTAAAATGCATGCTTAACTTCACGTTACAAAATTTCTAAACTTATGTTAAATATGGAAAAACTAAATCATGTTCAGGAAATATTATAGAATATATTTACAACCATTTTCTGATTTTCTCCAAAGAGTTCATAGGTTTAAATATATATGTGTGATTATCATATTTTCACTGAACAAAATCATGTTTATTTACTTGACCACTATGACCAGCTATTATAAAATATATCTAGTGCATATATTTATTCATATAACACCCTTATAATCCTATTAAATAAAGATAATGAAGGGTTGTTATCCGCTTCTTTCTAGATTTCTAAGTATTATTCTGACCTGAAATTTTATTTATTTTATTTTTATTTTTTAAAGATTTATTTTCTTGAGATTTATTTATTTATGCATATAGGAGCTGGGTGCAGACCAGAGATATAGAGAGGGATAACAGGATGGACCAGAGACAGAATGGGGAAGAGAACAGGCAGGTTGACTGAAATACACTGCTAAGGGGAGCTGCAGCAAGACAGTCGAGGTCTGGGGCACTGTTTGGTTTAACTCACTCACCAGGGATTGAACCTGGCTTCCAGTGGCTGCTGAGAGCTTTATAATACTGAGACTAAACCCCTTGCACCACTAGGGAGGCCCCTGACCTTTTATTTTTAATTCAAATGGCAATGGCCAAGTACAATCTCTGGCCAGGGAGCTAATAATCTATGTGGCACAGCAGAGATCCCTGTCTCACCCACTGCTCCCCTCAGCAATGTATTTCAGTAGATCTGCCTTTTCTCCCCACTTTCTCTCTCTCTCTGGTGAATCCTCTCACCCCCCTCCAACCCTACAGCTCTGACTTTTACAGAAGTTCTTCCATCATGAGTGCATGCATGGATGAGTGCATAAATAAATAGATAGATAGATAAATAAATAGATAAATAAATCTTTAAAATAAATAATCATTTCTCCTAGTGGACATTGAATTTCATGTGAACAGAGATATGTTCCCAGTAATTATCATGCCCAAACCCTTTCACTGTAAATGCTCACCAAAAACCTAAAGAGATGAATCACATAGAAAGTAAAAATACATCATTATTACTTCTTAATGATTTAATCATACATAAGTTTTTTTTAATTTCTTGGAAACTTTTAAAATATATACTATCTCATGTTCCTCTGATAAAATTTTGAATAAATGAATGCATTTGCAATCTTATTTTATATCCATTTCTTATTCACATTTTGATATTGTTTTTACATTACAAAGATTTAAGTTTATTGCATGAAAACAAATACATTGAATATATTCATAAAATATATGTTCAAATAATATATTTTGTAAATCAGGTTATTTTTATAAAAGGTATATCATTCTTGCTTTTTAAAATATGTTTCTGGTTTATCAATTTTAAATTAATATTCATAGGAATCTTTACTTCTCAAGTTGATTTATTTAGGATTATTTAAAATTATCATTATTTCATACAACTGATATTTATCACATATCAACTCTGTGCCAGACCATGTTGTAGTTGGTATATAAACAGGAGAGTTATGAAAAGTTAAGTCCTTGCCTTCCCAAAGGTTACATTTCAGAAGGATAAATTTTAAAAATATAATAAAAATATACAACCAAATAACTAAAAATCAATGACAATTATAAGAAAAGTAGAGCGGGATAAGAAAAAGACAAGTGAAAGGAGAGTGAGCATTTTCAGTAAGACATTCATCTCTAATAAAGGTAGGCATTTAACTGGGGATATAGTGTGTGTGCAAGTTCAGGTCATGAAAAGATCTGGGGGGAACTGACACTCAGTCACACCTACAGATACAGAGCAAACATCTGATTACCTTGGGGATACATGTGTACAAATTCTAAAGACTGCTTTTTACTATAAACAAAACATCCAATTAAAAACACCTTGGAAGTTGAGACATTTTCTTTTGTCTCAATTCCAGAATCCACTTGTCTACCCAGCAATATCATTGTGAATTAAAAGTCTTTGTATTTAAAAATACAGTCATTTGGGGGATGGGTGGTGTTTTCTCCCTCAGTGTCCCAGCTTAGTTACAGACTCTTATGCAGGTAGAAGCACATCATTTTTCCCAAATAAGGGAAACAATCTTCTCCTGTATCTCCGTTGTATTAGCAAAGGCAAACATTCTCAGACTTGCAACTGTATACTTTTAAACTCCAATTGACCAGGTAGGGAATCAACAAGTATTCCATAGATGGGGAGGAAGTGACTGGGTTAATAAATGCCTGCTATTTTTTTTCAGTCTCTTTAGTAGAAGACAGACTCTAAATAGTCAAGGGCTTTGTGTGAGCATGCATATTTGTATGTAGAACAGTTGGGTAATCAGGAACAACATCTGTCACAACTAAATATTTGTATTTAATGCTGGAGCTAAGGAAAACCTTAAAAACCACCAATATTTACCTTAGAAAATACTTCTTCCTCATTTACAGTTCATGAAATATCAAGTAAATGAAGCTTTGCTGAAACCCAAGGAAATAGAATAATAAGGATGCTTCTCCTATAGCAAGGATGCACTTCATTGTATGCTGTGTTTCCCAGAGTTGAATAAAGGAAATTGATTGTTAGGAGGAAATTTGCCCAAAAAGGCAAGAAAGGACTAATTTACATTATCAAATAATTAAAAGCTTTATTTTTTCAATTAGAACTTTACATCAAGTTTTACTGTACTTAATAAATCAAAGCTTGATTCTTAAAATATTTGCAAGTGTTAGTTTTCCACTCACATTATCATTTAGAAAATAATTGTTGGTATATACTAGGTAAGTTAATAATGCTAAAAATAATCTGTTTTAGAATTTCAGAGGGAAACATTGTTACCATAGAATAAAGGGAGGAGGACAGGAATCCTACTACTTTAAAGAGTTGCATTTGCATTTTGTTTATATTCTACTTGATTTTAAACTGAATATGTACACATTTAGACCAATATTCATATGTTTCAAATATCTAGATGTCTGGAGTCATTTTGGGATAACATTACTCAAATCATAAAAGCATTAATGGAAAAGAATATAAATAAGGAACCATTAACCATCATTTTAGTATAGAATCAGCAGAGGATAATAGCTTTTTGCATGAGCATCTGATACTCTCTGTTCTCCCTGGAAGCTGTTTTCAGTTGGGATATTTCTGGTATGAAGAAGAATATATAACTTTCTGGTAATCAGCTATAAGCTGTATGCTCTGAATGAATCATTTTCATAGAGGAACGATGAAGCCCATGTATTTCAGGATAGAGTTTTAGGTAAATGTTTATTCCATTTTTAATGTGCATGACAAATGTAATTCCTTGTTGGCTTTTTAAAATAGTTCTCCCTATAAAAGTCTTTATAATCACTATAAGCTAAACTTAAAGATGAAAAAACTCTCCCAGACTATTATTGTTTAGGTCCCTGGTTTAGCAGAATGAGCAGAAGAGGACAAGTAAATGTATCCCATTTCTTCATTCCATGATTTCAGTGTTGACTATTTCTTCCTCATTCTGTGTCACCCATCCAAGTGTACTGAACATCTTGTTCTGAGATACAGCAACTAAAGAGGAAAAGAATAAAATAGTGAACGGTACCCAGCTTCTACTCTTATAAACACCTAAGTCATCATGCCTAAATCTGAACGTGAGGAAGGGACTGCTGATTAAGTAGGTAACAGAAAACAGGAAGCTATCTCAGGGAGAGGAAATTAAGGAAATCTTCCTGGATAAAGTAATAGTTCACCCAAACCTTAGAATGTGAAGAGAAGTTCATTAAATGAATGAGAGGAAGCAGAAAAGAGTCTGGTGAGAAGAAGAATACAAGTTGGCGCCAATCTTCAATGGTTCAACTTAAAAATTTTCAACTTTTAAGATAGTGTGATAGTGAGAAACATTGCACAGAAACCATACTTCAGATTAAGTTTGTTCTTTGCCTGGGCTAGTGGTCTTTGGTAAGTGCTGCCTATTGATAATGGCTAGTAAAACCCAGGACCATGAGAGGAAACAACTAAAATAGTATACAAATTTTCTTTACTGTATTTGATAAATTCATCAAGATGATTAATATTATTATGAGAAAAACTGTGTTAGATGACTTTGCCCATTTGTGGGCAAGTGTGAGTCTTCTGAGCAGGTTTAAGTTTGACTAGGCTGACCTGTGATATTTGGTAGGTTAGCTGGATCAAATGTATTACCAATTTACAGTATTTCAATTCTTGATGGATGTATTGAAATGTAACTCCATCACTGAGTCCAGGAAGGTCTGTAGATGTACAATGGTGCCTTGTACTTGGCAAAATGAAAGGGCACCCACCTACCAATGTAACACTCATATGTATCTACATATGAAGGCCCTTTCAGGAAAAAGTTTGCAAAATAAGATTAAGAACATTGCCCTCAACAACCCATTATAAAAAAAAAAAGGCGCTCCATGCTGAAGTGTTTGCTAGAAACAAACAAAAACCTCTCAGAGGGAGACTGGCATGAAATGTTAAGAAGGGAGAGTATATATGAAAGGTCTTCTGACCAATGCAGGATATCTGCCTTCCTCAGTCAGATGCTCACCAGAGCCTGGGCAGGGATTACATAAAAGAAGAACACACCATGAGTTTTCGATTAAGAAATAAACAAATGTGCAGAAGACCAACTCTGAGTATATTAATAGGCATGGCTATGTGAGGAGGAATAGGAGGGGATGATGTTGGTAGGTAAGATTATATTTCCTTGATGTAGTGTTAGTGTTGCATCTTTAAAACTTTGAGACTGGTTTTTAAAGACTGGTTTTATAGTTTTGATGTCAGCAACATAGAATTAGTTATTTGACACTATTCATGCATAATAATGTGTCCAGTATGGCACCTTGTTCTAGAACAGCACTGCAAAAATGTGATGCTTTCTATGTGGGGCCATAGAGAAATTTTAAAAATGTTCCTTTATCTGGTATCTTTTAAGATCTTTTTTGGTCAAAATACTAGTGAACTCTGTTATTCTTCAGATGTCAACTGAGAAAAACAACATATGTAAGTGTTCTCTCTGTAAAGACACAGTTTTCTTGTAAAGACAGGGAAGGATTTTTCTCCATTCTGTCTTCTTTCCCTTCCCCTCACTGCCTCCTCCTACTCTTTTCCTTTTTCCTCTTCTTCCTCCTTCACTTCTTCCTTTTTTCTTTCAGATTTTTTTTTTTTTTTAGGATTAGGATAGGTATGGGAGACAGTAGAATTAGGGTATGTCTTATTCATTGTATTCAGTTACTTGAGTACGTTTCATTGTTGATAAATTGTAAATTTTGGAAGAAGTGGCAAGGTGGGGAGTGCAAAGGATGACATGAAAGACATGGTGACAGTTCAGAAACCAACAACAAACAGAAACATACACATTTTTTTCTGATTATGAGATCTATTTTTCAGAAAATATAGAAATAAATTTCAAAAAGAAATACATTCAAGTATGTAACTCAAATGCAAACATGCCAATCACAAATTTCACTTATTTGTCCAATCTCTCCCAGCTTTCCTTTTCATTGAACTCATAGAATGCATAAATTGTGTGTCTTGCTTTATGATTGAAATGATGTAAACAAAACACTTTAGCACAATTACTGAAACAGGGAAGTACTATATAAAAGTTTGCTTTGATTAGCACTTATCTTAGATCATGCCTGATTTTTTTTTCTTTTTGCATATGCAAGCTTGCCAGATATTATTATGTTGTAATAATTTATTCTTTCCAGTGCGGTAACACTAGGATCTTCCCCATAAGGTATCACCACCAGGGTACCTGCCACCAAATAACCCCAAATCACCACGATAGTCCATTGTGCTTCCTTCCCTTTTTTGCTCCTACCCTTCCCCCAATTTCTCCCTCATTTGGATGTTTCAGTTCTATAGTCAGTTTTCATGGATTAGTTTCAACATTATCTTTCTCCAACTTTCAATTTGGTTTCTCTACATTTCACGTTAGTGACACCATCTGATTGTTAGCTTTGTTCTTCTGACTTATTTCACTTACCACTGTCTCTTCCAGCTCCAACCATGTTGCTACAAATAGAATGACAATGTTTATTTAATGCCAAGTAATATTCCATTGTGCATATGTAACACATTTCCTTGATCCACTCATCTATTTTTGTACATTTAGGTTGTCTCCATATTTTGGCTATTGTAAATAATAATGCTATGAATATAGAAGTACAAATCCTTTTAAGTGAGAGGTTTTTGTTATGTCTTATGAGCAAATATCTAGGAGTAGAACTACTGGATCATATAGTAGATCCACTTTTAGTTTTGAGAAACCTCCATATTTCTTTCCATATGGACTGGACCAGTCTACATTCCCATCAGCAGTGTGGGATGGCTCCTTTTTCTCTCATCCTCACCAGCACTTGTTGTTTGTGGTCATTTTGATACACACTGACTTTGTGTGAGGTGGTATCTCACTGTAGTTTTGATTTGTGTTTTCCTGATGATGTGATCAACACTTTTTTTTTATGTGCCTGCTAGCCAACTGTCTGTTTATTTAGTTCTTTCTTTCATTTCTTGATTGGGTTATTGTTTGTTGTTGTTCATAGATTTTTGGTATCAGTCACTTGTCAAATGTATGGTGTGTAAATATTTTCTCTCATTCTATCAAGTGTATAAAGCTATTCAAAATCACAATAATACTATAAAATAAGTTATGTGATTACCTCATTTTCAGAAACTGAGGCATAAAGAAATTAACTAACTTATGTAATGTTACATAACATGGGGCTCATGGTGAAGACAGGAATTTGACCCCAATAGTCGTTTCCATGGATTTCTCAACCTATTATTCTGTGACTTTGTATCAAATAAAATTGACATTCACACTGTAGTAGACCTCATTATCATCTACTATTATAGCATTTTAAGTCTTCTTTGGGTCATAGTTGGCTATTTTCCGTGGCAGCCATACTTCTTCCTAGAATGCCATCCAAGGATCCTCAGTTACTTGTCCAGTCACCAGGCCAGACTAGTTGGATATAGAGTGAGTATAAACATGTTGCTATCATGGTTTGAGCACTTCCATCAGGGGTGGTGTGAAATTCAATAGGTTGACACAGCACAAAGAGAAAACTTCTCTCATCACATCACATGTTCTTCAACAGAGCCCCAGAGGGCTGAGAGCTTTTATGCAAAGATTATAAAATAAGTGCTGCAAGAACTCCCAGGCTGTTTACACTTCATAGGCATTGAATATGCTTTACATATTTCATTTGATAAATAACTCAGAGGACCTCTGTAAGCCACATATTATCATCTAATTTCATAGCAGAAGAAACTGAATCCCTTGGAGGGTAACATGCCCAAATTTAGATAAAAAGAAAACAAGAGTAGGAGTTTAAAGTGCATAAGCTTGTGGCTTATTTATTCTCCTACCTTGCCTCCACCACCAGCGTGAACCATCTTGCAGTGACCAACAACATAGACATGACCATGAATGATTTAATTTACACTATCATTAAATTTATAAAGATGAGAAAAGCTAGACTTATAAAAATGTAAACATTTGTTGTAGATCCCTCCAGCAGTATGAGTGTTGAACACATCATACAAAGAGAAAATACAAAGAGGGAAGAGTTATAGAACTAATGATAGTTTTCCTCTAGCTGCAAAATCTGGATTATTTAAAAGCTAGAGAATCTTATAAACAGTACTATGTTAGTATTTTAGAAACAGTATGCTCCCCATTTCCAGTTCAACTAGAACAACATCCAGTTCTCAATGGGTAATTCCAGGGGAGCAGCAAGAGCATCACATAGTTTTCACAAGCAGTGTGGACTTTTACTCCAGAGTTATTTTTTTCAAGGTTTTACCTTTTCCATGTATTAGCTTTTTGTCTAAGGAAATCAACCCATACCTCAGTCTCATCATCTCTAAAATGGAGGGAATAATATTTTCATGAGGGTGTTTGTGACACAGAAGATGTAAAATAATGGGCACAAATATCAAAACAGGTGAGTCCTCAGCCATCTTTTGGCAATCAAGCCTTTTCCATGTATAATTCCAAACTTTATCTCATAAAAAATATATTCTATTTCTTTTCAGTCTCCAGAGGATGGTAGTTACTTTTTGGAATGTTATTCTCCATAATGAATGACCTCTAAAACAATAC
The DNA here is from genome assembly GCA_019455555.1 of Galemys pyrenaicus. Taxonomy (NCBI): domain Eukaryota; kingdom Metazoa; phylum Chordata; class Mammalia; order Eulipotyphla; family Talpidae; genus Galemys; species Galemys pyrenaicus. The sequence continues at coordinate 3,303,965 of JAGFMF010011399.1, forward strand.
TATAAGCCAGACTTTCTGACTTCCTTCAAAAGATGGCTGTTTATCCCAGATATTTCAGCCTAGATATCCATGTCAGAAATGGAGCCCAGATTTCAGCTTCTTTAGTGGAGACAAAGAATAGCATATGGTGCCAATTAAGAAACAGTAGGAATGAAGCATTTCTCCCCTATTTTCAAATCATAACAACTAGACCAACTGGTTTATAAGCAAACAAGGTTTGCATTAGACAGGAGTAAGTGTAGACCTTCCCCCACCTCTCCCAGAGAATACAATTGAGGAAAAACAAATCACTTTTACTGAAGGTAAAGACTGGCAGCCAACAGAGTGACTTTGACTGATTCCTTAATTGACAAAGAATAGTCAGGTAGTACACAACAGGGATAGTCCTTGGCAACACTGTTATAATGAAGTGTGTTATCCATATTCTGAAACATATTATGTGTGTGCACCACTTTTAAGCCAATTACACTATATCCAGTACCATCAAAATTGTGTCCTTTGGATAATATGGATATTTTATCCATTTTATAGCTTGATACATATGAAATTATTAGACAGCTCTTCCAAGGGAGGTTTTACAAAGGACATTCTTCGCTAAGGACAGAGGTTAACACCACACACCACTTATTTGCTGTGTGACCTTAAACATGAAACTTAATGATTTGGCATTTTCCTCATTTTTTAAAAGTAATAAAATTAAGTTTCAGTGGGATAAAGTCAAATGAACTAGGGAATTTCACACAGAAAAATCTCCAAAAGAGGCACAATCAGTCAGTGGTATGCTGGAAAGATTCCCAATCTCCCCAAGTGCATTGCAACCTTTTCTTTCTGACTCCAAGTTTGTTGTTTGAAATCATTCATTTGCAAGTGCTGTAAGTGAGGATCAGAGGAATTAGTTCTTAGACAATTTCTAGAGCTCCACTGCATGCAGTTTACCCAAGCGACAGCTCTCCACCTGTGCTTTATTCCTCAACAGTGGAAATCTTGGCCTTGATTTTCAGGCTTAGCCAGAAGTTATAGGCAAGATATTTTGTGAAAAAAGAGGACTTTACAGGTATTATAAAATTGCCACTCACATTTGGGCTCCACTTAATGAAGCCCAATGTTTTCTAGAAACAAACGTTAGTGATAAAACTAAAATCTGAGATAAAATTGACAAAGGTTGTTTATCCCCACACTTGCAGAAGATAATTCATAAAATTTTGAGCAGATGCTAAGATATTAAGGAGAGAGGTTTAGAGAAAACGGTAGAAAACATTGAGACAGTCTGATAGGAAATGTTTTATTTTCATGGTATTTTTGCTCTTTGGGGACTTTCTTTTTATTTTCTTTAGATACATATGGTAGTTCTTGGCTAGAAGGGGGTGAATATGAAGTTGGGGGACAATTCAAAAGATAAAAGGTGGGTCTCCCTCATGGCACAGTGAGTTAAACAATGCACTATGAAGAAAACCTCAGCCACTGCAGCATGAGTTTGATCCCTGCCTCCAGCCATAGAGGTGGCCCACATGGCATAACAGATCTCTCCTGCCTCATCCGCTGTTCCCCTCAGCAGTGTTTTCCAGTAGATCCATCTGTTCTTCTCTCTACTCTGTCTCTGATGGATCCTCTCACCCCTCACCTCTCTGGCCTGTATCCCAGTTCTTGTATGCATAAATAAAAAAAATCTTTTAAAAAATATATAAAAGGTTTTGCAATATAGGAGAAGAATTTTTCAGTGATTGTCATTTGGGGGAGGAGCTTGTGGTGTTAAATCACCAAAATGGTCCTTATTGAGGGGGTGGTTGCATGGAAGGGAATCCTCAGAGAAAGCAACGCTGTACGTGAACATCAGAAAGTATACAAAGCTAGATGAGCAGGGTACGTACCAGACAAAATGTTTTTGGAATCACACTGAAAATTTGTGATTTTAAGGAAAAAGACAGGTGGCAATATGAAAAACTGAATTCAAAGTTTGAATGAAATATGGATTATTTTAACACAATTTCCATGAAAGCAGAAAACTCTGTTCCTAACCCTATACAGAAATCTCTAAATATCCTCATTTTATAAATAAATTCTTATCTTACATACTCATTTGCTAGCACTTTCTCAAATTAAACAGTTTAGGACACCTGAACACATTTCCTGAATTGATGACCCCTAACTTTTCTCAAAAGATCACTATTGTAACCTCCCATCCTCTTGCATGGTATCTGTAAGTACATCAGCGACTGATTTGTTCTTACATTGATTCTTTGATTTTCTGGAGTCATCACTCTGAGTCTCATGAGGACCAACTTTTTCTGCCTCAGATATTTCATCCCATGATACTATTATTTATAGCTGAAATTTATTTTACTTCCTCACTAAAGAATGTATTATAGTAGGGCAGTTCCTAAAAAAATTAAATGTATAAATGATGATATGATTTAACAATTCCACTTCAGAACATATATTAAAACAACAGTAGCAGAGTATTGAGGAGATACTTGTTTACCCATAATTATCATGGCATTATTCACCACAGCCAAAGGGCAGAAGTCACCTGTGCCCACCAAAAAATATATTAATATACAAACTGAAATGTATGTACAGTGGGATATTCTCAACCTTAGAATGAAGAGTGATTCTAATTAATGCCCCACATGGTGACCCTCAAGGATATTATGCATAGTGAAACAACCCAGCTACAAGAGGCAGAGACTATAAAATCCCACTCATATGAGAAACCTAAGTAATCAAAGTTACAAAAACAGAAAATAGAAGGGTGGGCTCCAGAGATAGGGGCAAAAGGAGTTTCAGTTTGGGAAGATGAAACTGTTCTGGACATGAGGCTGGTGTGATGGTGGCACAGCTATGTGGTCTTACAAGTTTTAGCAGATGTCTTACACGTTCCTGGTCACTTAGGTTGCCTCACTGGTCCTCTGCTCTAACTTTTCCCTCTACCTTAGTAAAACCCCATCTCCTCAGCCTCTCCAATGGTATCTTTGTCTTCCCCTTTCATTACTCTTTCCCTAATGAATTTCATGGTAGTTTTATGGTGGGATTAATTCCCTGTATGATTGAAATGTTGACAGGTTTAAAAATTGAACCAGAAATGTTATTTTCTATTTTTTTAAATATTTATTTATTGATGCATATAAGAGCTCAGGTGCAGGACAGAGTCGCGGGAGATGAGAGGATTCACCAGAGACAGACTGGGGAGCAGAACAGGCAGATTGACTGAAACACACTGCTGAAGGGAGCAGCGGGCAAGGCAGGAGAGGTCTGCTGCGCCATGTGTGTCCCCTCCCTGGCCGGGGACCAAACTCGCGGTGCTGTGCAATGGATACTTCACAGTGTGGCCGCTCAACCCACTGTGCCACCAGGAAGGCCCTCTTATCTTCTATTTTGTAACCACAGGCTAATTTTGAAGAAAAACAATACTACCTTTTTTGATTCACTCTTTTATTTTACTTGCTATGGCACTTTTTTCTTCTTCAAATTTGAATCTGGTAATTTATTTAAAACATATAATCTAGAAATTAGATTTAAAAAAAGAAAACTCCTGAAATTAAATGCAAGCAAATTAAGTCCTATAATTTCAGAAGAGAAATATTAATTGAGTATTTATATCATGGTGTGTTAGCTTAAAAGATAATTAGCTCCTTTAATCTGCAGGTGTCTTCTGTATACATTTAAATGTTAGATATTTATGACATGAAGAATGCTGTGTAAAGAATCATAAATACAAATCAGGGTTTATTTCTTCCCTAAGATTTATAATTGAATTTGCTTTCATTTGCAATTTATATTAAATAAAATACCCCCCCCATAAAATACTAAGCATAAATTGCTTCACAATTTGCTAACTCTACATAAAGGTTTAACTCAGCAAATGAAAACAATCCCTTCCTCTCCAAATAGCAAATGATGCAATTAAATAAAATTAACAAGCCAGCATGCAAATTGTAAAATTAAACATGTATCTTGATAAGATTTTAAATAATGTTTAGTATAATATATTCACTTTGTAATGTACTTACTTTGTTTATTGTTTTCTGTTTCTTATAAATATTTCATCGCTTTGTTAGTTAATTACAGTTTGCTTAGTGATTTCTAAACACATGCATTAATTAATTCTCTGTGAGCAGAAACATTATGCTTATTATTAAAGATTGTTGAGGCATTCTCTACCGTACGGTAATATCTACATCTTGAAAAATATATCTCTATGAAAATAAAGTTAACCCCATATTTATAGAGACTATGTTACCTTGCTTGAATACGACATACTTCCCTCATCAAGTTCTGTCCTACTAGAGAGTCTCAGCTACTCAATCCTGGTAGTTGAAGGGCTTGGCGAAATTTTACATAAAGGAGTAAGAATATATTTTTTTTTACATTGTTGGTTAGATCATATTTGTTGTAATTCATTATTTCTATCATGGCTGCACAAAAGAAAACACAGACAATATGTAATCAATGAGTCTGGCTGTACTCCAGTGAAACTTATTTATCAACATTGGGTTTAGAATTTCATATAATTCTAATATATCATGAAATATTATTCTTTTCTTTATGTAACTCATATATTAAATAAACCTCTTTGGTCAAGAATACACTAGATTTAATTATGGTAATTAGAATAATGATAATAGTCATATATTTTCACAGGATGGCATCACCATTTAATTAATCAACTAGTGTTCCCATTATATTTATAAGCAGCATACTTACAAGAGCTCAGAACATAAAAAGCATGCAATTTTCTTTGATATTTATTGGTCCTATGATTACATAAATGTACAAGTCCATAAGGTTTTCTATGACCAAGAAAAATAGATGTCTTTATGTTCTTTATTGTTCTTTTCTCCTATGACATTCATGTCACAAATAACAAAGGTATATATAATTTTGTATTGTAGATACACAATTTTGCATGTGTGCACTATTAATTATTGCATTTGTTAGATATGTACCTTATATATTGTTGAGATATAGGAATTAATATATAGGTATTGCTATCACAGTCTTCAGAGAGAAAGAGAAACCTGAAACAGAGACATTTAATGATAGACAGTCAATGAATGCTAGTTGTAGTGCAATTAATATTATTCAGTATTTACTCAGTTATCATCTCTTCTTCCTCATCTCTTTTTATTACTAATTACGAAAGACTACCGCCTTTACATTGCAGCAAATAAGAAACTCTAAAGACATAGCCCCTACTTATAAACCATCCAGCAAAATCATATATTGAAAACTACAATAATTTTCTAACAATCTTTATCTTTGTAAATATTTCAGTCACTGGCAAGACTTTCTTCCTAACTAGGAAAAAGTTGGAACTCTATATGTCTTACAAGATCATGATTTAGGGATAGGACATGGAAGAGCAGGTGGGGGAAAGAAGAATGGTAGACCAATCACTTAAATAGTCTTCTGGCTCATCTCCTATACGTGTTGTTAAATCCATAACTCATGAAACAGAACGGCAATTTCACTTATATCCTTAGAAGATAAAAGAGAACACAAATTAGAACTCCTTCAGAGCAAATTTGCCAAAATTTAATTGACATAACAGTGATGAGAATGAAATTCTCATCATTTCAGATCATTGAAACCATGGAGAAGACAAAGAATGAGAAAAGTAAGTTACATTTGTAGCCATTATGTTCAAGGGAAAATCACAAACATCTTGACAACTTGGGACTTTTTATTTTCCACTACAAATGCTACCACTTGCAGAAATGCTCACAAAAACCATGAGAGTGTCTAGAAAGAAAATATCGGTCATCACTGAGTAGCTGATCAACTCACTCGGAAAAAATCTCCTTCCTTGGACACCCAGCGCTACATAAATACTCAGAAGTCTATGATTCTTTTGATCGTGAGTAAGACAGTTTCCATTTGGAGCAAAATTTAATAATCATAATTAGAAAAACACAGATTACATACATGAAATTGTGACTGTTTAGGTTAATATATTACAGAAATAAAACTAAAATTCAGAGAAAAAATGTGATTTTCCATAATTACAGAAACAGTTTGATTCACAACTGTATATATACATATACATATATAATTAGATAAAGCCTAATTACACATTTATATGCATGCACTTATCTAAAATTTATAAAATTTTATATTATTCAAAATAAAAAGAGTAATTTTTTTTACTTTTTTACTAGTAAAGGGCAAAGAAACATAAAACAAAATTTTCTACTATTTAAGGAGAATTTTCAAAGACATCATTAATATGAAGTCTAACAAGTTATTTTTTTCCCTTTTCTTCTTAAGATAAAGCTAAAGATCATCAGCCAATTGTAAGGAAGGGTATAATCTATGACAAATGACAACTTACAGTAGAAAACACAAATAAATGTCTCATCTTTGTTTTGTTTGGGAGAACTATATTGTTTCTGAGGTGAAGGGGAAAATGTAGGCCACTAAATTTGTTCCTGGCTATTGTCAAGGTTTCATATGACTTGACAGAGAATAGGATGGTCATATGGTTTGTGAATAAAAGAATGATTTGGGAAATTATAAAATGCTTCATTTAATCTAAGTGTATCAATTCTGATGTAAACCAACCAGGAGCAGTGGGCTAGCCTTAGCTTATCCCTCTGGTAACTTCAATTGACAGATTTAGGAGGGATGTAGCATCCTCTGTGGTATTACATCTTCCAAATTATTTGATGTCATCTGTGTGATAATACAAATAGGTCATTTAAACAACCTATTTGAACTGCAATGAATAACCTAAAATAATCCCCAAATGTTAATCTACAGACTCACTTTAGAAGAAATACATTTTAAAATATTTTAGTAAATTCGTTATAAGCATAATAAGCATTTACATATAAACAGTATCAGTCACACAATGGATATTCTTCTAAATAGACTGTGGAAAAAATAGTATGACAAACTAAAAAAAAAAAAAACACTTTGGAAACACGTTTTATGCAGGAAAATATATCAGTGTATCATTACTTTCAACTTCTACATTGTGATAATAAATACTTCAAATAAAGCCTAAAGAAATTCTAAGTGTTACTTAACCAAAGGCGGCTCTTGAATCCATTCTGTTTGTACCTCTTTAAGCACAATTGAATGAAACAGCAGTATTAGATCATTCCTGTAGTGGTGGTGGGGGAACAGGAGGAAACTGAAACTATTTTTAAAAGACAGAAGGTATTTTCTTCAAAAATATTTAAAACACAATAGCCAGTATTTCCAGGATACAATAGAATATAACTTACTCTTTTGCAACTTTACTAGTCTGGGTAGGTGCACCACTGGTTCTAGCAATTTGAAGGAGAATTTTGGAGCCCTTGGCATAATTTTCACAGGTTTTAATGGTAACCAAGGGAAACAAGCTGGCAGGGAGACAACAATCAGAGCCCCCTGTGAATCTCTGTAGCTCTTTTCTCTAGACTTTCTCTGGCATTTTTGTGCTTTTTCACTCTCTTAGCTGTCTCTCATCCTCTTGTAGCCATGCCCCATAACTGAATAATGTTGTCTTTATATCCCTGAACTTTGGGGTCAATGTTCACACACCCTGCTCAAGTGTCCGTAGTCAGACCCATATGCCCCACATCCATGCACCCTCTGCATTAACAAGATCAAAGATGCAGGTGATAGCACAGAGGTGAATGGTGTAAAAGCCTGACCAACTTTACTTAGACCTACCCCACAATATAAAGAACCAAGAATATTACAACTTTTGTGAGAAAAAAATCAACCGAGGCCAAGATTGGAATAAAACAGATATTTAAATTATCTGATAAGAGCCAAATCAGCTATTATAAAAGAATTTCAACATAATTACAAATTATTCATAAATATATAAGAAAACATAAACATATGTAAAGAAATAGAACTTATAAAAGAAGAAACAAAGATTACAGAATTGAAAAATAATGTAAATTAAATCTCACTGGCAGTGTTCGACAGTAGATTGTATATATCAGAGGATGAACACAGTAAACTTGAGGGAAAATTATTATAATTCACAAATCATAAAAAAAATAGAGAAAATGTTACTTAAAAAAAAAGTGTAAACATTTTTGAAATCAGGGCACCAAAGGAAATAGCATGAGCTAGTGGCTGTAGGGTTAATTGTAGAGATAGTTGAAAATATCCCAAATTCTTTTCAATATGCCAGCTTATAAATCCACTGTTCTCAATGAACACTGAATTACCAAACTGCAAAATATTTCTTCTAGGACTCATCAACTCATCAGAAGTGAAATCCTGAAAACTCAAGAATAATACACACACACACACACACAAAATATATATACAAATATATATGTATATATCAATGTGTGTATATATGTATTAAAGAAGATAGAGATAAATAGAACTTTATTCATTTAAAAACAAACAAAACATACACCAATTTAAATGACAGCTTTCTGTTTTTTTGTGTGTGTGTTTTTTTTTTTAATTTTAAGCCAGGAAGTTAGAAGGGACCAGCAAAAATTATTTCAAGTGCTGAATAAAAAACATTATCAACCATGAATTCAACAAAATTCATATTCAATAGAAAATATATTGCAAAAATGAAGGGGAAATTGAAGCATTATAAGATAAAGGCAAAATTTAAAAATATATATAGCAAATGTACCCTTAAAGATTGACTAAAAGGAAATTATTTGAACTAAAAATAAGTGAGAAAAATATATCATGAAAAAAATGAATAACAGAGGAATAAAAATTGGAGGAAATACAATATTGATATGCTGTCCTGTTCCTCACAAAATGTAAACATAATTGTTGATGACTGAGACAAGAATATAGTCTTGATTTTAAGACAATAATATTTAAAGTAAAATGGTAAAGGTTTTAATGGATATGAAATTTTCATGCTGTGGTAAAACATTCATACAAATACTGTGATGTCATATATATATATATATATGCATACACACACACTACATACTGCAAAACCCAGAGCAACCACTCTGAAATGAAACAATTCTCAGAAATACTAAAAAGGGTCAATGAGATCTAAAAACAGACAGAAACATTGAAGAACACCATGGAAAGCAAGAAGAAAACATAACAAGAAGAGTGGGAAGCACTGGCAGGTCATCCTGCTGTGAGCAGAAGCACTGGGCACCATTGCTAAAAGCCAGGGATTGCTCCACCCCCCACCTTTGGAGCCGAGAATGAGAGAAAGTTCCATGGCTGAGTGGGGACCAGCAGGATACCCTGCACAGAGCTATTACAAGGCTTCTGCTGACCCTGAGCCCGGGATCCAGAGCAGAGTCAAGTGGGGCAGAAATCCTTAAGGCGCACACCCTGGCATCAGGACCCATTGCTGAAAACTAGGATTTGAAATATCCCCTATCTTCAGAGATGAGAGAAAGGAAAAGCTCCATGACCAAGCAGGAACCAGCAGGATACCATGTGCATAGCTGAGCAGGACATCTACAGAACCCAAGTTCGGACCTGGACCTGAGCAGGATATGCTGAAGCAGGATACTCTGGTACCTTGAGTGCACAGCAAGTACACTGGGCACACACAGCCCCTGTGCCTCTACTGAAGACTGGGACTGCACCCCCTCCCCCTCAGAGCTGAATAAATAGAGAGGGAGGGGAACATTAGGGACAAAGCCCATTAAAATATCCACAGCATCACTATCCATGTGGAGTTTCAGAGTAATAGTGTTGGAACTCTGTGAACTTGGTCTGACTACCAGGTCCCAACATCCCAGAAGGAAAATCCCAAAGAAATGCCCACCAGTACCTGTGATACCATTTACCAATGCATAGAAAAATTTAGAAAAGTAGCAACAGGGAAAAGAAAAAAAATACATACAACCAAGTAAGCTCTCAGGGGAAGAACACACCACAAAAAGAAAATCAACTATCGGAACTCAACAACAATGACATGAAAGAGGAAGAAATCCTGTTTGCCAGAGAGAGAATTTAACATTGCTATGATAAAAAAAAAAAAAAAAAGATGGAAAGAGGGCCTCCCTGGTGGCGCAATGTGTTAAGCAATGCACTATGAAACAGACCAAAGCCACTGAAGCACGAGTTGATCCCTGCTGCCGGCCAGGGAGGGGACCCACATGGCACAGCAGATCTCTCCTGCTATGCCCGCTGCTCCCCTCAGCAGTGTACTTCCGTTGATCTGCCTGTTCTGCTCCCCGCTCTCTGTGGTGAATCTTCTCACTCCCCGCACCTCTGGCCTCTACCCCAGTGCTTGTGTGCATAAATAAATAAATCTTAAAAAAAAAAAATGGAAAGAAGTCAAAAGGAAAAGAATGATATAAGAAAAATAATCAAAAATCTGAAGAATGAAGTAGAGTCCCTAAAGTGAGAAATGAAAGAAATGCAGGAGATTAAAAAATTAATGGAGGAGCTAAAGAACTCTGGGAAAAGCAATGAGACCAGAGAAGATGAAATGGAAGAAAGAATAAGTACCTTCAAAGACACAGAAATAAAAAGAACCAAAACAGAAAAGTAAAGAGAAATATAAAGGAAAAAGAATGATGAAACACCTTGAGAAATATCAGACTCCATGAGGAAAGGAAATATAAGAGTTATAGGAATCCCAGAAGGAAAAGAGAGAGATCAAAGAAGGAAAAATAAGAAATAAAAAACAGGAATCCCAGAAGGAAAAGAGAGAGATCAATGAAGGAAAAATAAGGACCTCTTAGACAAATGGAAACTCAAGAATTTCATACAAATAAATGTGCATTCCAAAAAATACTAAAGAAAGTCCTAAAGCCAAAACCAACAGAGAAATGATTAAGAAGAACAAAACAAGGAATAAAATTCACTAAAAGATAAACAAAATGGCAAAACAGATAGCAACTTATCAATATTAACTCTGAATATAAATGGACTAAACTCATCAATTAAAATACAGAGCTGCAGGCTGGATTGAAAAACAGAACCCAAACTTTTGCTTCAGGAAATACATTTAATCACAAAATACAAACACAGATTGAATGTAAAAAGGTTGGGGGGAAAATCTTACAAGCAAATGACCCAAAAAGAAAGCAGGGACAGCTGTACTTATATCAGATAAAAATAGACTTCAAACTAAAAAACTTAAAAAGAGACATTAATGGTCACTACATTATGATTAAGGAGAAATAAATCAAGAAGATATAACTCATCAACATATACTCACCAAATGAAGGAGATCCAAAATATATCAGACAATTATTATCATCTCTAGAGACATTAGATAAAATATGTATGTAGTAGGAGACTTTTAACACACCACTCTCAACAATGGATAGACCAACAAGACAAAAAGTAAACAGACATTAAAGCTCTAAACTTGTACCTAGACCTCCTGGGCTTGACAGACATCTATAGAATATTGCAATCAAAAGAAGTCTGAGTACACAATTTTTTCAGGTACTTATGTATCATTCTTCAGGATTGATCACATTGGGGACACAAGACAAACATTAACATATACACTAAGATCGAAATCATACCAACTATCTTATCTGACCATGAAGGTATCATACTAGATATAAACCACAAAAAGAAGGTAAGGAACCCTCCTACATCATAGGAGACCTTCTACCGGTAGTCCACTGGATCAAAGAAGAAATTAAAAAATACCTGAAGATAAATAATGAGGACAAAACTCTACAAAATATTTTGGACACAGCAAAAACGGTTATAAGAAGAAATTATATAGTGATACAGACTCACATCAAGAAACAAGAAAGAGCTCAATGAAATAACATATTCTCCCACCTTAAAGAACTGGAAAAAGAACCATAACAAAAAAATCCCAAAAGTTAGTAGAAGAAAGGAAATAATAACAAGTAAAGGAGAGATAAATGAAATAATGTTAAGAAACTGATCCAAAAGATCAATAAACCAAAAGTTGATTCTTAGAACAAATAAACAAAATAGACAAACCTATAGCCAGGCTAAGAAGAAGTCAGAAAAGACTCAAATATATAGGATCACAAAGGAAAGAGGATATATCATAACAGACACAGTGGATATCAAAAGAATAATCAGAGACTACTATAAATAGTTATATTCAAGCAAGGTCAACATTATAGAAGAGATGGACCAATTCCTACAACTTTACAATCATCCAAAGCTAGATAAAAAGACATAGAACACTTAAACAGTCCAATAACTAGCAGTAAATTGAAACAGTAATCAAAACCCTCCCCCAAAATAAAAGACTAGGACCATATGGCTTTACAAAGTAAGGAACCCTCCTACATCATAGGAGGCCTTCTGAACATTCAGAAATGAAATGGTGCTTATCCCACAAAAACTCTTCCAAAAAAATTGAAAAGGTAGGTATACTGCCAAACACATTTTATAAAGGCAACATTACACTAATACCAAAACTGAATATGGACAATGCAAAAAAAGAAAGAAAGAAAAATACAGGACAATCTCTTCAATGAACACTGATGCAAAAATTTTCAGACTCCAACAATACATCAAAATAATTCACCATAACCAAGTAAGATTTATTCCAGGGAAATAAGGATAGTTCAGTATCTGAAAATCAATTAATGTAATCCAACACATCGATAAAAGGAAAAATAAAACCATATCAACAGATGCTCAGGAAGCATTCAACAAAGTTCAACATCCATTTATAATAAAGGTCCTCAAAATTCTTGGGATAGAAGGAACATACCTTAACATAACAAAGGCTATATATGACAAGCCATAACCAATATCATTCTCAATGGTGAAAAGCTGAAGACCTGTCCCTCAAGATCTGGATCAAGACAAAGATGTCCACTGTCACCACTGCTTTTAAATATAACACTGGAAGTCCTAGTCAGAGCAATAATTAGACAAGAAATAGCTGTACAAGGAGTCCAAATAGGGAAAGAAGAAGTAAAAGTTTCATTATTTACAGGCAATATGATAATATACATAAAGAACCCCCAACAACTCTACAGAAAAACTAACCAAAATAATCTGGTTAGTAAAGTAGCAGGATACAAGATCAACACACAAAAATCAGTAGCTTTCTCATTCAATCAATCAGCCTGAGAAAGAAGAAATAAAAAAAATTTATAATTGAAATAAAATATTAAGTTATAAACCTAGCAAAAGAGGTGAATGAACTAAATAAGGAAAACTATAAAACACTGTTAAAAGAAATAGAAGACAAAAAGAAATGGAAAGACATACCTTACTTATGGATTGGAAGAATTAACATTAACAAAATGGCCATCCTACCAAAAGCAATTTAGATTCAATACTATTCCAATAAAAATTTCAATGGCATTCTTCAAATATGCAGAATAAATATTAATGTAATTCATATGGAGACACAAAAAAACTCAAATAGGCAAATCTTTCCTGACTAAAAAGAAATGGAATGGATGTATCACAATTATGGACTTCAAAATAAACTATAATACCATAATAGTTAAAACTGCATGGTACTGTAACAAAACAGGCATAACACCCAATGGAATCAAAAAGAAAACCCAAAAATAAACACACAGATTTATGTACAACTAATATTTGACAAAGTAGCAAAAATATACAATGGAAAAAGGCAGTTTTTTCAATAAATGGTGCTGGGGAAATTGGACTGCTATATGCAAAAGAATGAAACTAGACTACTGCCTCTTACCATGCACAAAAACCAACTCAAACTGGATCAAAGAATTAGATATCAGACCTGAAACTATAAAATATATAGAAGAAAATGTAGTCCAAACTCTTCATGACATATACCTTAGGACCTCTGTGTCAATACATCACCTAAAGCAAAGAAAGTGAAGGAAAAGGTAAATAACTAGGATTACATAAAATTAAAGAGCTCTGTACAGCAAAAGAGATATTATCCAAAAGTAAGAGCCACACCAGTGACTGGGAAAAAAATTTTGCTCTCCGTAGACCTGATAAGGGACTGATCACAAAGATATGTAAAGAATTCCCATGACTCAACAAAAACAAGGTAAGCAATCTGGTCAAAAAATGTGCAGAAGAGCTTAAAAGACACTTATCCAAAGAGGAAATACAAATGGCCAACAGGCATATGGAACAATGTTGACATCCCTCATTATCAGGGAAATACAAATTAAAACCACGATGAGATACTACTGGACACCAGAAAGGATGGCACATATTAAAGAAAACAAACAAACAAACAAAACTAGCAACTACAAATGTTGGTGAACATGTGGTGAAAATGGAACTCTCCTACACTGCTGGTGGGAATGGAAATTGGTCCAACCACAATGGAAAGCTGTATAGAGTTTGCTCAGTCTACTAAAAATGGAGCTACCCTATGACTCAGCAATTCCAAAGGACACAAGAGCATTAATACAAAAGAATAAATGAGAGGTCTCTATTGTTGTAAGGACTTAAGCAACTTACTATGAAGTATCCGCAGTCACTGCAGTAAGAGTTCAATACCTGGCCAGGGAGGTAAATCACACAGCCCAGCAGACCTCTCCTGGCTCACCCGCTATTCCCCTCAGCAGTGTACTATAGTCAATCTGCCTGTTCTGTTCCCCACTCTGTTTGGTGAATCCTTTCACACACACCCCACACACACACCTCTGGTTTATAGCCAGTTCTTATAGGCATAAATAAATAAATCTTTAAAAAGAAATACATGAACCCCAATGTTTATCATAGCACTATTTATAATAAATAAGACTTGGACTCAACCCAAATACCCCCAAAATAGGTGAATGGATCAAGAAAATGTGGTACATATACACACAATGGAATATTATTCAGCAATCAAAAAAGTAGTGCTATTCACAAAAACATGGCTGGAGCTTGAGGGGATTATGCTCAGTGAAATAAGTCAGAAGGAAAAACAAAAATGCTGGATGGGCTCAGTTATAGGATGAATACAGGAGATCATGGAAAAAAGCCATAATAATAACAATAACACCACCAAAGACAAAAAACAACAACAAGACAAAACAAACATAAACAGACAACTACAAATCAGAGACTTTCTGCAGAGAAAAGGGAGGGATTGGGATCAAGGCAGAAATGTCAGGAAGAGCATAAGGGACTATGGCGATGGTGCACAGGTGACTTGGTGGTGGAAATTCTATGGGGACTACAACTATTGAAATGTACAATAATATCCTAAATAAAGTCCTATATGGTAGACATCAGCATAGTGGCAGGGTGTACAAACAATATGACTTGAGAATGGACTTCAGAACCATCAGCAACTGATGGAACTGTTAGATAGAAAGTAGTGCTACAGATTACAGAAAATCCAAATAATAAAACCAGTCATACACAGAATAATTGATATGAATAGAATGTGTTAAACTAAAACAGAAGAATACATAATAATTTCAGTGCCCATGAACCATTCCTAAAGATAGATCATATTCTGAGCCATACAACTATTTTCAACAAATTAAGAAAAAAAATCATTCAAAAACCAGACTTTTAATCATACTATTATAAGATCATAAAATAGTAGCAGAAGACAATAGGAAAAAAAAAGATAAAGATGTAAAAATTGAACTATACATTCCAAATAATTTATGTGAACAAAAGAAAGTCTAAAAAGTAAACATGAACTAAATGAAAATACAGTATAGAAAAACTACATGATGCATGGATAAATATATTGATAGGGAAATTCACTACCCTAAGTGCTTCATCTAAGATCAGGAAAATATTAAATCAATAATCTAACATTCTCCTTCAGAAAAAGTGAAAGAAGAAAACAAATTAAATGAAAAGCAAGAAGAGAAAAGGGAATGGTATAGAGAGAAAAAAAAACTTTACTAGAGAAAATCAATGACTCACAAGAAAACTTACTTTGCAAAAAATTGTCAATAAAATTGATAAATTTCTGGCAAGAATTGTAAAAGCAAAAGCAAAAAAAAAAAAAAAGAAGGAGGAGGAGGAAGAGAAGGAGGAGGAGGGGGGGAAGAGGAGGAGAGAAGAAGAAGAAGAAAACAAACCAAATTTAAATATCACACGAAAAAAAGTGCAACATAATTTATGTTGCTAAAATTTGCTAAACTAGATATACAATCAAGCAGTTGAAAAAAGTGATTACTAGATTTAGGGGATTCTAGAATATGAGAATATTAGAATCTTATGCTAGTAAAACTCACAAGTTAGAAAAAAATGGAACAATTTTTCAAAAACTAACAAAGCATGAAACAGACAACCTGAAAAACCCTATAATCATTAAAATAATCAAATTTATAATTTACATTTTCCTTAAAATAAATTTCCAAATAGTTCTCTTTTAGAATTCTATCAAGTATTAAAAAAATTAATATCAATTTATATATTCTCTTCCAGAAAATATAAATGGACAAATAATTCCCAGATGAGGACAATATTAAATACCTATTAAAACAGTGCAAATATTATACAAAAAAGCAATTATTGACCCATAAATGAAGTATGAATTCAGAAAAGAAAAAGTCTTCAGAAAGATATTAGCAAACAAAATCAAGCAATTTATTAAACCAATTATACACCATGAGCAAGTATTATGTATTTGCATGGTTATCTCAACATTCAAAAATTTATCAACATCATCTATAATATCAACATATTAAATATGAAATCTCAAATAAACATAACAGTTGATGCAGATAAAAGCAATGGATAAGAACCCAATCTCCCTTATGATAGTATAAAATTTCAGGCAATTTACCAGTGAGAGCCACCTCCTCACCTTAATAGGATCTCCTGGGGAAAAAAAAAAAAAAACTAAACTTAACATCACATATAAGGGCAAAAAATGAACGCTTTTATGTAATCTTCAGGATTAAGGCTGGAATAACACTTTATTTAACACAGTAATGGAAATTCTAACCACTTCATTAAGACAAGAAAAACAAATTTAAAGTGCATGAAGATTGGAAACAAAGTAATACAATTTACCACTTTACAGACAATGTGGTAATTTGAACAGAATAGTTCAAGGAATCTAAACAATTCATAAATTACAAGAGTTGAGCAACTATTGGGATACAGGATGTAGGCTCAGCACACAAATATCATCCCAATAGTCAACAAAATTTCTACTGAATATGTGGAAACTAAAATTGAAAACATAAAACCATTTGCATAGATTTTAAAAATGCCAAGATTGATGACATAATTAAGAAAAACAGAATGTATGTGCCAAATATAACAAAATGTTAATCAAAGAAAGCCTAAGTAAAGGAAGAGATATAACAAATACATTATAAGATTAAATATGGTACAGATATGAATTCAGTACAAAAAGATGCATTATGCTCAAAATTCTTTTTAGAAAACTTCAACAAATATTTTGTAGACGTTGGCAAACTTATTCTAAAACTTATGTAGAGAAGCAGATACTAGAATAGTTAAAATAAAATTGATAAAGAAATACAAATTTGAAGACTCACATAACACAATATTAAGGTTTATTATACAGCTACAGTAATCGAGATAATGTGGTATTGGTAGAAGACAAAAGATAAATCAGCTAAACAGAATAGTGAACCTAGATGTAAGCTTGCATGAATATGCTCAATTAATACTTGACAAAGGGAACAAAGCAATTTAATAGTCAGAAAATAGCTTTTCAAAATATGGAGGATTTGGAAATCCACAGCGCAAAGCAAAAACAAAATGTCAACTGAAACCCCATATGTGTCATGAACGTAAACAAATACAAGACTATAACTAGTTTTTAAAAAAAATATAGGAGGAAATTTCATGAATTAGGGCAAGACAAATAGTTCTTTAGACCTGACATCAAAAACATGGAAATAGAAGGAAATATTGATAAAAATGAACCTCATCAAAATTAAATAAAAGCTTTGGTCTTATAAAATTCATACAAAAAGTGAAAAGGCAACTAAGGACTGGGCAAAATATTTTTGTAAGTCACATCCAGACAAAAGATTATTGTATAGTGTCTATAAAGCACTCTCAAAGCTGAAGAGTTATAAAAGAAACAACCTAATCGAAAAATAGTTGGTCTAAAACTTACATAGTACATTTCCAATAGTATTTATATATAATTACTTATATAATGAGGAAACCAATGGTAAGTCAATAAAAATAATGGGCAAAAGGAATGTTTTTGTCAGTTTCCTGAAATTTTTATTTTTTTATTAATTAATTTATATATATATATATATATTTGGTATCAACTGTAGTTCCCATGGAATTCCCAACATTATTTCACTAGTGCACCATCACCTCAGTCCCTTGTGCTCTTTCTGCCTTCATCCCTGTCCCTCTCCCCAAGCCCAACAAAGTGCCTCTAATTTGTCTTTTTCCTTTTGTTCTTGTGTTGTAAATATTTCCTTGAATAAAGATACTCTAATGATAAATAAACACATGATATTGTTAGCAGGCTGCAGCTGGCAGGAAGGACATCTCTTGTTCACCTGTAAGTTAGCTGTGGCAGTAGTTCCTCAGACACCTTTGCTGTAGCAGTGTACTGCCTGGAATATGGAATGTTGCAATTGGGTGAGAGCTGTGGGTTGATTGATGCTTTGTTGCCAGGACTCTGTCTCTCACCACAAGTCAGTGGTAGCAGAGCACTTTTGTGTAAGTTGCACTTCCTGAATTATGGAACAGACCAATCAGTGCAGGATTGAAAAATGGACAAATTAGACTGTGGGGGTGCACCCTGAAAGTGAATATAAGCCAGGATGGAGGGAGCCTGGGGGACTCATTCAGAAGCATTGATTCCGTGGGATTTATTAGACACTGGAGATGCAGAGTGCCGAGAAAGCAGCAACCTGGAGGAAGAAGGGGTCCAGAGAAGCTGCAGCCCCAAGGAAGAGCCCCCTGCAGAGGAAGAAGAGAGCCCTGAAGAGAAGAGGTTTCCAGCCACTGAAGAAAGGAGGGAAACCTCCAGCAGCCACCCTCTGAGGAGGAGATAGAGGCTGAAGGGCTCTGCAGAGACTGGGCCTCAGTCCTGTCTCTGACACAGATGGGAAGGAGCACCAAAGGCCTTGGACCTGGTGTCTCAAAGAGCTGTTTGTTATTGGTATAACCCAACAACTCACAAGAGCTGTTACACTGGGTGTCCCTGACACCGCCTCTGCAGGCCACGCAGTGGTCATTGATACTGGCCAGTCTGCCCAGCACTCCTGGTGACCAGTGACTACCCTTACGGATGCTCTCTGAATGAAGCAGCCAGCCTCTTGTGGATACATAGCATTTTTGCTTCCTCCTGTTTGTAAATAAACCCCATGGTTGTTGTTCCTGTAGCCTGAGGTCCCTTGCAATTGTGCGCGCGGGTGAGAACCCATAGACAGTGACCTGTATCAGGTACTGTCCTCTGTTAGGCTATAGCCCCTGTCGCTACAGCCCTTGATTCTGCTTTGTGGCCTTTTGAACTTTTGGGGCTTTTTAGGGGTGCTCCCTGGCCTCAGAAGTCCCTCTCTGCCCCTTGTTTCAATATTAGCTATCAGGGACCTACAAACTAAAACCACAATGAATTAACATTGCACACCTGTACAAAATGGCAAATTTATTTAAAAAATGTTTACAACACCATATGTTGACACAGATGTCTAAAAACTAGATTATCCATGCAATGCTGCTGGGGATGTTAAATGGTACAGACACTCAAGGAGAGTATGTAGCATTTCTTCCTAAACTATACCTGCAATCCCTATGATCCAGAAATGTCGCACCAGTACATTTACTGGAGAGAAATGAAAACTCATTTTATGCAAAAACCTGTATTTGAATGTTCATGTGAATATCTCTATATCATTTA
Organism: Galemys pyrenaicus; assembly: GCA_019455555.1. Lineage (NCBI taxonomy): Eukaryota > Metazoa > Chordata > Mammalia > Eulipotyphla > Talpidae > Galemys > Galemys pyrenaicus. The sequence goes on from JAGFMF010011399.1 coordinate 3,323,634, forward strand.
CCTACAACCATCATCTATAATGAGCCATTAAAATTTCAGCTTAAAAAGTATAATTTCCAGAAAAATATACTGCTATATTTGCTTGTCTGAGAAATTTAGAACTAAAATAGATCTCCACATATAGTGGAATAAAGGGGGAAAAGTTAAAGCTAGCAAAAAATGTGTGTGAACAATATTGAAAATGGATGATAGGAAAACCCTACTGAAATGTTTACACCTCATCATCCAAATTAATAGCATCAACAACAGTAATAACAGTTGCTTGTAATGACAGGCACTGTCTTATTTTTACTTGTAACACTAAAATTGGGGTAGGCTCTCCTGTCTGTCATCTTTATTTTACATATAAGAAAAATAAAGCACAAATAGACTAAATAACTCCCCCCAAATAAAAGCAAAGTTGATGTGTTATAAGTGGGATGAATGAAAAAATAATAATTCCCTATAACTGAACAGGTCTAATGGCTGTCATTTCAAGTTGTGTATTTTCAGTATGAAATACTAATTCATGAAATAATCTTGCTTAACTACCATGCCTATTTCCTCAACTCTGGTCATCTCTTAGAGATGACTTAAATACTAGTTTTAATCTCCCCATAAGAAGATATATTATATCTTCTACTTTCAACACATGTCAATAAATGATAATTTCTATTTATTTTACCAGGAATTATTGTAAATAAAGCATAACTTACCTAATCTATATAATGTAAATATAGTTTAGTATTGAGTATCTTGAAATATCTGTTGAGTTCTCTCTATGCAGAAAGTTGAAATCATATATACAATCCATCTAGCTGTCTGTCTGTCTCTCTGTAGTGGGGAGATCAGGGTGAGGTGCAGGGATTAAAAAGTTCACCAGAGAGTGGAAAACAGAAAAAGGCAGATTTATTGAAATACCCTGGTCAGAGAAGCAGCAGGTAAGAAATGAGAGCTCTGCACTTGAGAAATGAGAGGATTTCTGGCTCCCTTTTCTAAGAGGTTTCCATGAGCCTTATCAACTAGTTAAAACTGCATTAAATAAAGTTTTATTAATATCAACAGTAGATTTAAAAATTATTAGAATGACTTAATGAATGGACAGCACTGCAACTAATCATTTAGTAGACATTTATAACATGCAATTTTTTTTTATAACTGGGAAGTCAGTTTGTGTCAGTTAGTGCTGGGTTGTCTGGTTTTGGGTATTGACATTTAACACAGAATGTGTCCTGGCCTTGATTCTTCATTCCTGGTCAAAATAATCAGTCCAATGGCCTATTTTCCATAGCAACCTTATAAATTCATTTTATCTATTTAAACCTCTCAAACCTTCCTGCTGGTCAGGGGTGGAACCCTAGATTTTAACCTTATTAAATGATGTCCTGACTCATCCATCCATCCATCCATCCATCATTCCATCCATTCACCCATACCCATCCATCTATCTAGCTATCTACCTACCATCCATCCATCCATCCATCCATCCATCATTCCATCCATTCACCCATACCCATCCGTCTATCTATCTAGCTATCTACCTACCTATCTAGCTACCTACCTACCTACCTATCTATCTATCTATCTATCTATCTATCTATCTATCTATCTATCTATCTATTCCCTATCTATTACTTATCTATTACTTATGTGACTTATCTTAGTTCACATCTGATTTTTTTACCACTCAAGCTGAAGGGAAATCTAATTAAACCACCTTACTACTCTCTACATATTTTTTTCCATCCTCTTACTTTAGCTCTGATTCTTGTACACCAGAGGTAGTGACATGTATGAAAAAAAAAAATGCTCTAAAAGTAGCTTCCAGAATATTGGTTTAGAGAGAACAGCTAGTTGGTGAGAGGAAGGTTTGATTTCACACAGGGGAGTGGGTGGGGTGGGAAGAGTTGGAACCAAGAAGGGGGAGAATGGCCACTTTGTTCACCTCTACCCAAGTCAGTCCATTGACTCTTGTACCTAGTATCAGTATAGTAGGGAAGCTATAGGATGGCTAGTTGTGCATCTTTTTTTATTTCTTTATGTGTGTGTTTTATTTTTGTCAAATAATGACTCACACAGAGGCTTTATTAAAGCTACACAAAATAAAGGTTTATTAATATCAACAGTAGATCTAAAAGTATGGGAATGACTTAATGAATGAATGGCACTTCAACTTATGTCACTAAGTAGAAATTTATAACTTACATAATTTGTTTTGTTATGAAACAAATGTGGGAGAAGTTTTAAATATATTTTTAAAATAGCATGTTGATTTTTATGTTAATTACTTTAACTCCCTGATTGTTTAATGTTTTGAATGTCACCCCTGGGTTTTCTTTGATGTTAAAGCATTGACATAATTGTTGGGATTCAAATGTTAAGTAAGGGAAATGATTGCTTATCATCATCAACCATTATTGTCAATATGAATTAAGCTCTTTGCATTATCTAGGCATTTAACAAGAGCCTAAGGGAATCAGACCAAGAATAAACAAGCTTTGCATATGTTATAAAAGGGAGAGATGGGGATGCTGAGATGAAGAAAAATCATGTACTAATGGCCTTGTGTGAGCAGGATGTCATGGAGGGCAATATTATAGACTTGGAAAGCAAAAAACACAAGACATCAGGATAAAATGTGCCAAGAAAATGTATTTGAATATCAAAGTCTTGCTAGATTTACTACATATGTTTGGGTTGAATATTCTTTTTGTTTAGCTGTAAATTCTAAGTATCATGGGTCTATTAAAAATAGTCTATATATCTAGGAAAGGAAGGGTGAACTAATAATGGGTAACTACAAAGTAGCTGGGTTTGTGTCAGAATTCTGTGGAGCAAGAAAGCTAATTTTTCTCATAGAAACTATAATAGAGTAAAAAGACTGATATAATTTCATAAATCAGCAAGTGGTGTGTGTATGTGTGTGTGTATTAGATATAGACATAAATGTAGATTTTGGAAAATAAAATACAGTATGTTATCAGAGTTTACATTAAGAAGATTTGATCTTGTCCTGACATTAGGGATAAGACCTGACAGTTCACACACTCCTATCTTAGTTATAACCATTCTATTCCCTGAATCCACCTCTTTTTTGTTATTGTTGTTAATTTTTTTAAAGATTTATTTATATATGCATACAAGAGATGGGGTACAGGCCAGAGTCCCAGGAGATGAGAGGAATCACCAGAGACAGAGTAGAGAGAACAGGTAGATCCACTGAAATACACTGCTGAGGGGAGCAGCGGTCAAGGCAGGATAAGTCTGCTGTACTGTGTGTGTCCCTTCCCTGGCCGGGGATTGAGCTCTCACTGTTGTGCCACAGGTTCTTCACAGTACAGCACTCAACCCGCTGCACCACGAGGGAGACCCCCTGAATCTGCCTCTTATCCCACTCACCTGAACTTAAAAACAAAATAAAAAAAAAAAAAAAAACAACCACAGCCCATTATCTCATTCTGTTAAAAATTTTAAGTTTAAATTTAATTATTTTGTGCCACACTTAATGAGTAAATGGGGATTTTTGACAAAAGCAATAGTAATTTCATTACATTCATGTTTTTTTCAAAGTATATTTAACTTTCTTGGTCAATTCATTGTGATATTAGTTAACAGAAAATATGTATAAGTCTAATATGCATAATGCATTAATTTGGTACATTTATATGTTAAAATAGGATTGCCACCATAAGGTTAGTTTATAGTTCTATTGTGTCACATAATTATCTTTTCTTTTTTATAGTAATAGTATTTTAAGATATAGTTTGGCAAGTGGGTAAACCCAGAAATAAATGCCTGCCTCATAAGTCCTCACCCACAGGCTAAAGAACACAGGATAAGACTACAGAAAGGAGAAGTAAAGAAGAGTTTAATAAGGGGTAATTTTCATAGAGTTGATGGGGAAAGAGAGAAAGCTAAAGAAGGATGAATGCTATGGAGGTTAGCTCTGAGGTATGGGTTGATCTCTATTCTCAGTAACATAAGCTCCCTCCATCTCCCTTGCTGTGTCATCAAGAAGCTCCTGCTGCTTCTAAAGTAGTGTGGGGCATGCAGATGACATGCAGGTAAAGCAGCAGCCCTGCCCTCATCTTGGAAACCTGAGATGCCTCCACTGCCCTCATCCTTGACAGTGACATTTCCAAGTCAAATGGCCAGGATCCAGAGATCCATCGGCCTGGGTCAGTTTTGTCTTCTCACTCAACACAACTGACCACCTCCCTACTTCATCTTTTCTGGCAGCTCCCCAAACCTGGAAATCTGATTTAGGAGTGCAGAGAGCTATAGTGAGATGTCCTGAGATAGAAGGATGGAGAAGAGAACATAGATTTCTGCCACCCCAATTACCTACCAGGTCTGACTTCACCCATACCAGTCTGCTTTAACAAATCCCCCACTTCTGCTTGTTTGTTTCTTTAGGGATGAAGTTAAATGTGTGGGCACTAGAGGTACAGAATCAAAAGAAAGTCTTTTCTGAGGTTTCTGTGTAGTCAAAGGAAATTGCAGTTGGTTGCAAGGTTTTGTAAATGGATAATCAGTGGGGCAAAGTGTCCAATTTTTTAGAAACTAGTCATTCAGTTTCAACAAAAATAATTTAAAATCTAGCAATTTACAAGCAAATAGCAAAAAAAAATCAGGAAAATTCAAAGGAGAAAATAAAAATGAGAAAAAAATTATAGTTATCTTTTTAAATCACTTTCTTTGCACTTTTATAAAATGGTATAGCAAATTCATTTGCAAATTAATTTAATTCCAATCCATTTGCTCTCTTTTTCATAAATTTATAGGGCAGAATAACCAAACAGAAATTTGTTGGCTTTATTGGAATTTTCTACAAGGGATATTAGACTGAGCTCTCAAGAATCAGCCCAGGGACCTCCTGGTGGTCTAGGGGTTAAGCTCACCACTATCTATCACTGCTATGGTCTGAGTTGGATCCCCGGCCAGGGGAGCAACATGGTACAGAAGACCTCTCCTGTCTTACCTGCTGCTCCCCTTAGCAGTGTATTTCTTTTGTGTTCCCCACTCTGTCTCTGATGAACCCTCTCACCTCCTACACTTATGCCATATAGCCCAATTCTTCTACTCAAAAATAAGTGAAAAAATTTTAAAAAATATATATTATTTAAATATATTATATATAAATATATGTTTACCTCCAGTATTCCATTCCAATATCCCTTAAATATATATATGTGTGTATATGCTATATATATATATATATTTTATATATCTACCTAGGCTTGCATGAAAAGGGAGCAGGTCATGGTATGGTCTCTACCTGAGATTTCCATTTTTTTGAGATTCCTATGGCTTTCCTTCCTCTAGGATCTCCAGTGCTGCCAATGGAAGTAAGGTTTTCCACTCTCCATGGACATTTTTGGAAACTTACAGGCAAAATTACAGACTCTCTTCTTGACTCTGGGACTCTGATCAATGTTAACTCACAGAAACATTCCAATTAAACCTAAGGTAATGAAACATGTTTCCAATTCTTTAAGGAGAGAAAATTTATAATTCCTTTCTGGAAATTATGTTAAGGTAAGCACATCACCATGAGTGGTAAAAATATTTATTCCCCTTTCATTTTACATATTGCCATGATAGAAACGGGAGAAAAAAATTCAAACAGAAGTAAGCTCTGCACATAAAATTGTAATTTAACATAGCTGAAGATCATTGTCAGCTAAAAGAAAAAGAAAATTATTTGAATCAAAAACATAAAAAAGTATAATTTCAAACCAAAACTTATTAAAATTATGTTAACCTCCAGTATTTCATTCCAATATCCCTTAAAAATGTTTCACTCTTTAGTCCTGCAAATTAGCATGAATCTTAAGATATTATTGATGTCTTTACCCAGTTATTTTCTACAAAAAATATTTTTGAAATTTCCAAAACTCTTAACCAAAATTAAAAATGATAGAAAAACATAAATAAAATGGAAATTTGGTCAACATTAATACTTACAACACTCTGAAAAAAATATGAAAATTGACAAGCAATATTATCTCAAAACACATGAGATGCTCAAAAGTTTCACATAAACTTTAGAACACCAATATTAATATTCATGTACATACCAAGGTTAAACATTTGGCTCTAATTACAAGGTTTCTTATAAATTCCAATTTATCAGATAGGCTAAAATTATCTAATGTCTTTCCCAGGAGGAAATAGAAATTGTATACAGTGTCTCAGGAGCACAATTTAGGTTCCATAAAACTTCCTTTGATCAGTGAGACAAGAGACTACCAATTTTTCCTAATTTAAATGTGTGGGAAGTTTTATCACCATTATTAAGAAAAAGAAAATATTTAATTACCCAACGGTAACAATAAAGCTCAGATTAAACTTTTCAGTGCAATGCTGACCACCAAACACTAACTCAATATTTTGATTCCATAGATGCAATTTTTACCTTGCAAAATAAAAACCTTAATTTCCTGATTTTCATTTTATCTGATGTTTAAAGACTTAGTTTACCTTAGTTTGTTTTTCCTATATAGCATGTACCCAATTCCAATGATGCAGGTAGATAAGAAAAAAAAATAAAAACAAAGTATTATACTCAATAAAACAACTTTATAGACATACATGTTTAAAACTAAGCCATTAAAATTTAGTTCCATGACCAAAAATTATTCCAAACTATGCTCCTGGAAATACTTATAGGAGTCTCCATTATATTTCTGATTCAAAATTGCTATAGTTGCCATCCATAACAGTTTTTATCCTCTAGAGGCCCAAAATAATTAGACAAAAAGGGGAAGACATACACATATTACATATAGCACAGACAGCTCACTTTGTTTTCATTTAACCCATTTGAAATATATTATGTAAATGCAGTTTTCCTCAAATTGAAGTATCCAGGCAATCTGCTCACCTGAACTATATGTATATATCTGCAAAAACAATCTGCAAAAGGACAAAATGGAAAAATCCAAACATTGGCCCATGAAACTTGATCTCATAAAAAAATTAAAGAACCATAAATTAAAAAGCAAAGCCAAGTTCTTTTTATGGAGTTAAAATCAAATTTCCAAAGCAGAAAGGGATGAAAACAGAGGTCACATGTTCTAGATGCTATCTTAAATCCCTTATAAGAAAAGGTTTTGGTAGAAGAATTACCAAGAATACTAATTTATTCAACATCTCAGAATTTCTGATATTTATCTGGAAGTTTATCTGTGTTGTTGTGGAACAAAAGCTGACAAAGAAAAAAGTTATTAAGATTTTTTTTTCTTTTTTCTTATATATTTCAGGTTTTCAATAAGTTCATAAAATGAATGGATCTCTCTTCTCAGTCATCATCTTTCTGACTCCAATGTGAAAACTCCAGGGTTGTATGCCAACAAGTGTGCATTGTTAGCAAACTTCATATGGACTAGAATATTCTTTCTTGAGCATCAGTACTCTGCAGAGTCTTGAGTTTGACTTTTTATTAGACAAGATCTGAAAGGATGAAATGGTTCATCTGGAGGCATCGAGATCCTAGTAAGAGCAAATTTATGAATTACAGCTGAAATTTCACACACACACAAACACACACACATGAACATATATTCTACATAATGTTTGATCCTACATTTCTTTTCTATGTCTGGTGCAATATTCAAAACTGAAGCTTGGAGTGATCTTCCAAAAACAATTTCAAATGGGCTCAAATGTAGCCCACTTCTAGGAGCTACACTTATCCAGAGGAAGATGATGGATAATTCCTGACTTCAACACAAATGGGTTTTTGGTATAATTTTGCTGTATGATTCATTTTCTTGTATGAATTTCTCTTTTGATTCATTTTCTGTTTGTTCCATAGATTGCAGTTTACAGGAAGTGTGTACCTTCCAAATAGTTTATAAGCCATTATTTACTTTCTGAGTGACTTATGAAATAAATTAGGCTCATTGTCACTGCATTGAGTTGGGCAAAGCAAGGAATTATTATCTTCAGGAATTATTTGGCAACCTCCAAATCATTCTCTGTCCAAGTGGGCAATGCATCTACCCATTATGAGAAGGTATACACAAAGATCAAAAGATAATTATAATTTCCAGTGGCACACTTGGGCAGAATCCACTGGTCAGTCTTCAAAAGGGCACTTGTCCTGAAACTGAACTATAGTAGCTTCTGGATGTGAATAATCAGTCTTGGGGATATTCATGGCACATTCTTGGGCAACCTTGAGTGATCTGTTGGCCACCCTATGCAAATTATAGCCTTTTAAATATGGGTATATTTGTTCTAGTGCGACATCTCTCCCATAGTGCAATCACTCATATAAATATTTTAACACTGGGTAGATTAAAGCCTCTAGAAGGAGAATCATCTGAGTTAATTTGCTTAGTGGAACTGGCTGGGATAAAATTTAGTAAATGCCCATTCATGAGCCATTTCCTGTCCTGGTTGGTATATTTGGAAACAAATTGCGATAAGCCCAAGAAAGGGATGAGTGTCCATAGAGAGAAGATGAGCAGCAATCTTAGCCACGTATCAGCTGCTCTGTTGCCTTCTACAACTTCAGACCCATCCCTTTTGTAACCAGGACAATGCATCCCTGCTATGACTGATGGCAAATCTACTGCCTACAATAAGAACAAGATCTCTAGTGGGTGTTGCCTTTGTTGCTGGCTGTGAGAAGCCCCCTTTCTTTCCATTATGGCCCCAATATTCATGTAGAAACATGAAAGCATATTTCAAATCTATGTATATATTTGCCTTCTTATTACCATAAGAGAGTTCTACAGCTCAGGTCAAGACTATCATTTCAGCTTTCTGTGCTGATGTCCCTGCTGTGTGGGCCTTGTCTTCTATGGTGTCCTGCGACATCATCATAGCATACGGTGAGCATCAGCCACCTTTTAGCATGAACTGCTCCTACCTGTAAACAGCTCTCACTCTATCTGACAGTGGCTGTTCATATAAATCTTGTTGACTATTATACAATAGTTTCTAGACAGTTATGAGTTAAGATTCTATCCCCAATCAATCTTCATTGATTGGGAGCAAGGAAACTGATTTTAAAGATCTAGTAACTCACAGCTACATGTTAGAATTATCTAATAGAACTGCTTGATATTTCTTCATGCACCCAGCAGTCAAGCAATTTCTTTTCCAACAATGTCAAAACTTGGTTTGGTGCATAGTCGACAAGGGACTGAACTAAGGTAAATTTTCCTGTTTTGTTCAGAAGGTCACATGTGGCCTGAAAACATAGAAACCGTTTCTTAGTGGTACAGTGGAGTTATTTAGACAGATATGCTATGGGATGCATTTTGGGCTCTAAGAATTGGATCAGCTATCCCAGGGATTATTTATCTCTCAAGCACATAGAGTAGGAAAGATTTTCTGGAGTCTGGAAACTCTAAGGCTCCTGCTGAGATCACTCTTCCCTTTATTTCATTAAAGACTTGTTAACATTCAAGAGTCCAAAACAAATGTTTAGAATTCAGGCGTTTGTGGGTTTAATAGCGTATTTGCTTATTAGCTCTAAGATGTGAATCCAAATTCTACAAAACTCAGTCAATCCTCAATATCTACACAAATGTCTTTAGTTGCTGGGGACTTTGAGAGATGAAATCATTTGTTTTTCTGAGTCATTTGCCTTTCTTAATCCCAAATATCAGGTATGTTACTTGTGCTTGCATATCTGAGTCGTCTAAGGGACCCCTTGTAGCCACTGATAAGTGGTTCAAAACCAATATAGTATTATAGTATTCTCTAGGGAAGAGATGGCAGACAATTAGTAAATTGCCCCCATATTATACAAGGATGACCTGTTTTACTTGAGCAATTCTGAGACCTCTGGCCTGTATTTCCAAAAAAAAAAAAGTTGGGTAATTCTAAAACCTGTGGGAGCACAGTCCAGCAATATTACAAAGTGCTTTTGAGTTCAGGGTGCTACTATTCAGAAGCAAAGAGTAGGTGATCCCAGGTATCTACTGGGATGCAGGAAGAGGAATACTTCAAGTCTAGTAGTCCAGTACTGAGAAACAAGCAAGATTTCCAGGTATAGCAGTAAGCAGGGTATAAGGGTTTGGGATAGTTACATGTTTGTCCTGGACCATTTTAGTAATGGTCCTCAAATCCTGAACAAATCATCACTCATATTTGTTGTATTTCTTTATTAGAATAAACAGAATATTGTCAGGGGAGTGAACTGGCCAAATGAGGCTGGATTGAAGAAATAATTGTAAGTGACTGAATTTCCCTCAGGTCCTACTCTTTTAGAGGATATTGTTTGATCATTGGGCTCTCTCTTCTACCACTTCTATTCTTACAGGGTCTGTATTTTTCACATTCCCAGAGTTCCACAGGCCTAAAACACCTTATTAACTCTTTCATAGATTTTTAGGGGTAGTGCTTCACCTTAAATAAGGGTCATCTGAAATCTCAAGGTATGTTTTTGGGGTACTTATATATGTAACCTCATCTTGGGGTGAGAAAATTACCTGTGCATTAAGTTTACTTAAGAGGACATGGCAAAGAATGGGGATTGGACCATCTTCCACATATTTTGGAAGCTATGTAGAAGTGCCTTATCACCAAATTAGCATTCCAAATATTATAGAAAGACATTTTGCTGTGGTCTTCCCATAACCTCAGCAAGTGGATAGAGTTACTCAGAGTTATAAAGAGGGTTTTATTGATAGGCTTTTCCAGATGGAGTAGAGTCCTTGGAATCCCCTATTCTTCATCTGACAATCCACTCTGACTAGCATTTGTCTCTTTTCCTCACTCTTTGCTTCATCATTTCTTCTACTCTGCTTTTATTCCCTTTTGAAATCTTTGTCTGAATCCCTTTCTTTTCCCACTTTCTCATTCCTTTTCTTCTTTCTTGCTTCCAGCCTAGGAAACCTGTCCTTCTAATGTTCCTCTTCTTTGCAATAAGTATACTGATTCTCATTTAAGAGTTAGTTTCTCCTATTTCCTTTCCATGTCCCTTTCCTGTTCCTCCTAATCTTATCCTATTTTCTCTCTCTGAAAATGTTTACACATATAAGCCTCCTTTCTTCTTTTGTGTTGCAAAATCTAAAGGCAATATACAGCAATTGGGAAGGATTCTTCTTTACAACACCTTCTACCATGGTTAATCTCCTGTTTATATGCAGAGTACTCTGCACAGTGAATGTTATGTTAACATTTGAGCATTTTCTGGAACATCTGGATTCACCTCTATGCAATTATGGCAAGTTTGAAGAATTTTTTCAAGACACTTGGACAGATCCTAATTGGCTTTATTTTTAACCTCCAGAATCTTATTATATCCCTTTTCCTAAGCATTCACCTCTCAGTTAATTAATGCTAATTAATATCTCTGCTAATTAATATCTCCTGCAGCATTCTAGCCTTTCCATTCTCCCATTATTGAAATACCCAATTGGGCCTCCCTAGTGGTGCAGTGGGTTAAGCAACGCACTATGAAGCAAACCACAGCCACTGTAGCAGCATGAGTTCGATCCCTGGCACCAGCCAGGGAGGGGTCCCACATGGCATAGCAAACCCCTCCTGCCTCGCCCGCTGCTGCCCTAGGCAGTGTGTTTCAGTCGGTCTGCTTGTTCTGCTCCCCACTCTGTCTGGTGAATCCTCTCATCTCCCTGGACTCTGGCCTGTACCCCAGCTCTTGTATGCATAAATAAATAAATCTTTTAAAAAAATACCCAATTAATGTCCACTATTGGGACAGTCTCTTCTGTTTCAGTAGTTTCTGGATTCTCCAAGTGAGGGCAATGAGCCTGTTCACTATCCTTCCTTAAAACCATTTTTGCTCATTTGTTAATAAGATATATAGCATGGATTCTATGTCCACCCACATAGGTTGATATGAGGTAAAAATGGAAGCAAGCAAATCAGTTGTCCTTTAAGGATCCTGTCAGTATGGAAGGATGGGATATTTTCTAATATGGGGCATCCACAGTGAATAAGGGAATATGTAATGAATGGTCACAAAGGGATATGTTCTCCTTGGTCATTCAATCCAACTATTAGGAATTGAAAAAGAGGGTATTGTCTCACTCCAGGGTAGTTCCTTTGACCTAATTGTTTGCTCTGTCTGGTTTGAGAAGGAGAAGCAAAGCTAGTCCTATCTTGGTGGTCAGTAAAATGCGATCTATTGCCAACTATGTATGTGATAGCCACCCACTGGGTTTCATGAGTCCCTCCTGGGAACTCAAGAGCAAAACAGAAAAATAAAATGGAATATTTTATTAAGATCATTTACATAGGAGTGCAGGTGAGATGAGGAGCAAGAAATAGAAAATTGGCAAGGGTCAAATTCAGTGGAGGTTGGTTCTTTGGCATGGGTTGATCCAGTCTACTCTCTAGGTAGCCTGCACTCCTTCCCTTTCCAATGCTCCATCGCCACAGAAGCCAATGCAACTTAATATTATCAGTTCTAGGCCCTGCAGGAAGCATTCACATGGAGCACCTGCCTGCCACAACCTTGGAAGCAGGCCATTGAGGTCTTCACTTCCAAGTCAAGTCCATTCCTAAGTTAACGGTTTATTTAGCATGCTGGACTAGCATGTTGTTTAGGACACAGATATTAGAGTTTCTTTATGGTAAGAATTAAACATAGTTAATACATATAAACATTAGCTTTGTACTTAATATAAATATTACTCCAATATAAAAAGGCTTATCTAAAATTCAGAAATTCATTTCTTGAATTCATTTCTTGAATTCATTTCTTGAATTCATCATTAATAATCACTAAAAATAGTTCTCAAATTCAAATTGCAAAACAAGTCCTAACCAGAAATATAATTAGTGATTATAATCCTTTTTATTTTGAGGCACATGGAACACATATTTTGACTCTATGATTAGTCATGAAATCTTCGACAAGTCATTTAATCTCTTTTAAACCTGAAGTTCCTTTCTTTATTTTATATGGTCATAATAATTGAATTTTATACAATGACAAAGATTAATTAATAAGTGAATTGTATAATATTCCCAATAAAAATATAACGAGTATAATTATTAAATGTTATTAGTATTATCTTTCTGTACCTATACCACTATTGTCTTGTTCTCTAACTACTCTAACCCTTTATTAATATATGCCTCCTTTTATAGTTACTAAGATTTTCATTGTGATTATATATATACAGTGATTATATATATACAGTGATTTATATATTTTCATATATATATTACTATTTAAGTGAAGGGACACAGGATGATGGTTTGAAATGATTATCTTATATTTGGTTAGCTATGCTCATTTTATTTTAATGCCCAAAATCAATCATGGCCACAACTTTTTTCAAGAAAGATTAATAAAGATGATTTCTGGTTGAGTAATATGACACTGATGGAAATAAGCCACTTAGACCTTCACTTTAGAGAAAATGCTATGTGGAATATAATTGGCTGAAAGTATCCACCTTTGGATTCATTGTAATATTCTATTTTTATGGGGTACTATGTTTTTATTGAGGTGAAATTGAAATGTAACATCATATTAGGTAAGTATGTTACATTTGATATTTGCATGCATATGCAAAAATGATAATCTCTATAAATCTAGTTTACATCCATCAACGTATAGGTACAAATTTTTCTCATGATGAGCGCTTTTAAGATTTACTCTTAATAACATTTAAATATGCAACTCAGTATTTTTGAATATGTCATCATGTTATATATATCACATTCACAGTACTTATAAACCAATGGTGTTATAGGGAATCTTAAAGATTTTCTAAATATAAGATCATATTATCTGTAAATAATGACAATTTGTTTTTTCTGCATGTCTTCACATATTTTATTTTTTTTTAAGATTTATTTATTTATGCATACAAGCACTGGGGTACAGGCCAGAGGTGTGGGGGTGAGAGGATTCACCACAGAGAGCGGGGAGCAGAA
>JAGFMF010011399.1:3337563-3364141 GCA_019455555.1 Galemys pyrenaicus
CCCTCCCTGGCCGGCAGCAGGGATCGAACTCGTGCTGCAGTGGCTGCGGTTTGCTTCATAGGTTGTTGCTTAACCCACTGCGCCACCAGGGAGGCCCCACATATTTTATTTTTTATGATTTTATTGGCTAAGATTTCTAGTGCTATACTGAATATGAGTAGTGACAATGAGACTCTTTTTTCTTTCTCCTGACCTTAGAGGTAAAGCTATCAAATTTTCACTGCTAGATAAGGTGCTAACTGTGTGTTAGGCTTATGTGGCCTTTAAAACAGTAAGTTATTATCCTCTATAGTCAATTTTTTATTTTTTTTTCAGTCAGGAATGGACATTGCATTTTGTCAAATGTCTTTTATGTGTCTATTCAATTGATCAAATAATTTTTCTCTTCATTCTGTTAATGTGATATATCACATTGATTGATTGGCAGATGCTAGTGCTATGTTTTGCATTTGCATTGCAGTCATCATATTTCCAGCTAAAGAATTTGTCAGATTCTTTTTTATGATTTCTATGTTAGCTAAAAATTTGAATTTATGTATATACTTCTTTCCTTATTAAGTCACTTTTTTTTTTTCAGTTTCCTTGCATCCTGTTTTATTTCTTTAAAACAGGCATTTTGACTTCTTTATCAACTAAATCACAAAACTGATGTCCTTGAGTTTGGCTGCTGAAGGATTATTATTATCTTTTGGTGATGATATGTTTCTTTGATTTTTCCTTGTAATTTTGGTGGTTGTTTTTGCTTTTGAAACTCTAGTCAACTCCCTCAGTATACACCAGCTATCTTCAGGCAGGAGATACTCTTAAGTGATCCTCCTTATATCTAGAATCTTCTTTGTCCTTGTATGGGTACACTTGCTCCAGTTTCTTTCTCCATTTTGTGGAATAATTCTTAAAAACTTAAATTTCTTCTCTTGATCTTACATTTCACCAGCTCAGCTGTTGGAATGTTCTTTCTTTCTTTTTTTTTTTTTTTCTTAAGGTGGATTTACAACACAACTTAGTGACTTCTTCCTTGCCTGTAAATCCTGGCTTGATTTCTGAGTGCACTCTCTTTCTGTCAGAGCTCATTCTTGCTGCCACTGCCAAGACCATTCAGTGTCAAGACTTCTCAACTCTCCAGTGGGTGTTGGTGTGGATTTGGCAACCAGGGTTTTTAAGGGGTGTTTTATGTATTTGTAGTGTAATAATCCCAATTTATCAAGAAGTAGGTGTAGTTGAGTCTGTGACTTACCAATCTAAAATGAATGGTAACTGCTTTTTAATGAGATATTGATAAACACTAATGTAAAGCAAGGATAAATAAAACCCTAGTTGTTCAGAGAAATCAAAACTCAAAATATTAACAGGTACCTCTGATAATATACCTCTGAAAAAATATAAATACAACAGCTGAAATAAACCAACTAGAGGACCTTGCCCTTTATGCACAGGGGATTTCTGAAACTTTCTCCAAATTTTGGCATAGGCTGCTTGGAGTCTCTGGCTGGGGAAGCAGCACTTCTAGCTGTTCCTGGAAGGGGAATTACAGACACCAAATATTGTGGCTCTTGTGCTGTTCTTTGAATTTCAACTTAGAGGTTTATTTTTTAACTTTTGTAGAAGAACTGAGGTGTATGTTAAAGATGTGAGGGTGTGGCGTGTGGTGAGAAGATTCACCAGAGACAGAGCGGGGAGCAGACAGTCAGATTCACTGAAATACACTGCTGAGGGGAGCAACGGGGAGAGGAGAGGTCTGCTGTGCCATATATGGGTTAGCTACCAGGTCAAGGACTGAACTCAAGCAATAGTGGTGATAGTGCTGAGACTTAACACTTAGGCCACCAGAGAGGTGCCTTAGAAGCAGTCCCTCACTTTGACTGCAATTAAGTTGTATACTTCTATTACTGTAATGTAGATTTTCCCTCAAAAAATCAACTTGTAATTTTACATGGTCGGTTTGAACTGTAAATGAAATATCTCCACCTAAATGGAAATTAGCATGTTGACTTCTGAACTGCATATTCTAGGGACCCATGGGCCAAGACTGGGTCTCCAGATGAGGTCACCCCAATGGTTCCTGGGTTTTCTTGCTAGCGTCCTAAACAGTCAGGAATCACATCCCTTAAATACCTTCATATATCATCTGCCTTTTCACCAACCTCCACCTCTCCTCATTATAGAATTCTTCCCTCAATATTCTGAGTACTGAGGAGAGAAACATGTTTTTACAGCATCCACAGACCTGGGGAATCCTGGAGCTCATTCTATACCCCTCTCCATTGTCTCCAGTGGATAAGTCACTGTCTTCTAGTTAAGCACCAGCTGTTTTGCTTTGGTGGAGAAGCAGAGTTCCAATCTTTCCCAATGCATGTAAACTTTCTCTCTCTCTCTCTCACAAACATACATGAACACACACACACTCATACATGTGTCTTTCCTCAGTAGAATTCTGGAATAACTCTTCACTAAAATCACTCTTCACTAAAGGCTGACTTTAACAAAGACAGTCCTGACAATGGGTATCTACCTGACAATGGGATCATGTCAGCATCCTAAAGGTATTCCTGTCTGCAGCCTAAGAGATTGAGGCTCATTCACAGATATCTGTTATTCCCACAGTCTGCACCATAAGGTCTATCTACTTATCACTCAGAGCATAGTGGGGTGAGACTCCTCCCAGGTCCCTTGTAATATGGTGCTGGATCCCGCAAATCCTTTTTGTTCATGGACAAGTGTCAAATTATAGTTTTCAAAAGAGGGGACAAAACAGCTGTCTTATATTGTCATGATCCTGATGTCATTCCAAGACAGATTTTAAAGGCAATAAAATAGAAAAAAATCAAAGTATTCAGTAACTTCATTCTGAGAGACTGTATAAAAATAGATGATGGATACATCATGTGTGAAAATAGTACTAAAACACACAACCTGCAAAAACTAGCCCATTAAAGCAAAGATTATCACAATAACCAAATCAGAATGCCAGCCTATTAATTATAAATCTGTTTTGTGGGAACTCAGACAGCTTTTCCCAGTAATAATCTAGGAAGTCAAACAATAACTCTTACAACAATTGGCTCAAAATAGCCGACCTTGATTAATAATAGACAGCTTCCCTACTTTTTATATACATTTACATCTTTGAAGCAATGCTAAAAATGTGTTCTTAACTAATAACATAATTGTGTGAATGTTTCATTTCTAGGTAGTTTTCTTCTACAGACTCTCAAACCAATAATCTCTAATCAGGGTATAGATAAAGCTTTCACTATTTTACACTCGTTGGTCTTCCTCCAAATCACCACCAAAACATAAACAGTGATGGCTGACTGCCTTGCTATGGCAAATTTCAAAAACCTTTGTTTGTTATTGTTCAATTAATCTTTGTTTATTTTTGCAATAATTTATATTTTTTTAAAAGATTTATTTATTTATGCATACAAGCACTGGGGTACAGGCCAGAGGTGTGTGTGTGGGGCGGGGGTGAGAGGATTCACCACAGAGAGCAGGGAGCAGAACAGGCAGATCAACGGAAGTACACTGCTGAGGGGAGCAGCGGGCACAGCAGGAGAGGTCTGCTGCACCATGTGGGTCCCCTCCCTGGCCAGCAGCAGGGATTGAACTTGTGCTGCAGTGGCTGAGGTTTGCTTCATAGTGTGTTGCTTAACCCACTGTGCCACCAGGGAGGCCCCTGCAAAAATTTATATACAAGGGGACTATGTATAAATAAGCAAGAAAGATGTAATTTCTGATATCTAAACCCATCTCTATACAAAACATTGAACTTTCTAGAAACTATCCACAAATTAGTTTTAAGATATATGATTCTTTGCAAAATTCAGAGGTTGCTTTGCTATATAGGGACAACATTCTTCACATCTAACAGTGGGAAAGATATGGTTGGTATCATGGAAGTGTGGTTGTGTGGACACTTCTCATTCTATGGTCAGTACCAGTACTCTCATCCCAAGGACTCCAGCATATTCATTGTCGTCTATTCTTGTACACACTTACTTTTAAAAATCATGTATTATGTCCTCTTGAATATGATGAGTACAGGCCAACAGTTGGGATAGTGGGATAATGTAAATTGAATTCCTTGAATAACAGCTCCAATTCTAGGACGAAGTAGAATCCTGAATCAATAATCAACAATCTAGAATTTCCTACCTCTAAATTAACTTTATAACTTAATTTTCCTTGCTCTTTTCCGATGAATTTCTTCAAACCTCCCAACAGCAAACCTTTGGACACAGTTTGTAAATATTCTAAGCTGCTCCCAAGTTCAGCATTGACCCACAGTTCAAAGTATTCTTAGATCAGGCTGAATTTAGTTGAGGGAATAATTTCTGGAAAGTCAGGAGTTCTGATTTGCAAGACTATTTAAAAACTAAAAGAGAAGATGAGTTTTTATCTATTACAAAATGAGAAGTTTACAGATAAATGGCTTAGATGACTCAGATGAGCTGTCCTCCAGGTGAACAAGTGCTAGAGACCAGGGCAGAAAGCAACCCAGCAAGAGAAAGTAGCATTATAGATACCTCAAGCAAGGAAATGTGTCTGAGGTACTTGTACTGAACTATAAAGTGGGCATATGGATCAAGATCCCCTTAGAAGTAAATTATGCTCAGTTGCATTAAGTACCTAAAATGCTTTTAATTGTGACTCTGGAGTTAAGGAACTCATTAGACATGAAAGAAATGAACAAATTTTAAGGAATTTAAATGCTTGATATACTGAAAGATCAGGTCAGGCATCATTCCTTTAGTTCATTATGGGATATTAACTGTTGTCTCATTTAAATTTTTGTACTTCAGTATTTTTTCACTTTCAAAGGACAGACAATGTCCCCCAAAATAAGGGAGGGGTTGTGACAACACATATAAATCACAGACACAACATGCCAATACACAGGGCAGCAGGTGGCTGTAAATGTGGTAGTTATCACTGAATGATGACATAGGACTGAGATTGCTTCAGTCACTTACAGATATACACACTACTATTCAATGTATTTCAGGAGACTAGTTAGGGCCTATCTGTGGAAAGAAGAAACATCTATAGTTTACATAGGGTGTGATGAATTCCTAATAAAACAGATGAGAAATGAACATACATTAATTTGAAGAATACTAAAACTTTTCCTGGATGTGTTGGGAGAAAATGAGAATCCTTTAAATGTGAATATGTGTGTCCACACCTACATCTATGTAATAGAATATATATATATTTAACTTTTAGTTTCTTTTTATTTATTATTGTGTAGAAGAACTGGGGTATAGAGTAGAGGTGCTAGGGGTGAGAGGATTCATTAGAGACAGAGTGGGAAGAACAAATGGATCTACTGAAATACACTGCTAAAGGGAGCAGCACATGAGACAGGAGAGGTCTGCTGTGCCATATGTGGGTTAGCTCCCTTTCTGGGGATCCAACTCAGGTTACAGTTTTGACAGCGTCTAGACTTATCCCCTAGGCCACCAGGGAGGTCCAGTGTGTAATAGACTATAAATATTTACCAGGAAAAAAATAATGTGAATAAAGCTCCTAGCAGCATATCACTTATTTAAGTCATTTTTTCCTTCCTCAGACAGGTCTAGAACTTGCACAGAAGATTCCAGTTTCTAGTCTCTTAATAGGGCCAAAGAACAGGTAGATTAATTTCTAGTTTTTAAGCATATTCCACTTCTTCAGCAGTCTTTAATTAGCACTTATTTGTATTTTCTTTTAATCTGGACTTCTTAAATAGGTTCCACAATAGATTCTACAACAGGTTTCTTCCCAGATAATGGCTCAGTTAGGCAATCAGAATAAATAGGAGATAGCTTCAGGGATTATTTTAAAAAGGGTCTGATGTATACCCTATCCATTTTATTATCTCATACTCTAAATACCATTCCTATAAAGAAAATTAATATATGTGAACCTACACTCCATATTTAGGCTGCATTTTGAAAACTGGACTGAGAGTGGGGGTTCAATTTTGGTTTTATTTCTTACTTGTACAATCAAGGAGAAGTTATATAACTTTCTGTACTTCTGGAATTTAATCTACAGTATGGAAAAACCAATACCTCCTGGAGATTTGCTTGTGTTTGTTTTAAACAAGCATTTTCCCTATTTAATGGTAGTATTGAAACTAGGGCCATGCAGTGTGGATTGCAGGCCAAGACTAACATTATTCTCATTGTTGCCTAATCAGTGTGAGCAGGGTTGTGGGGGGGACACTGGGGCAACGTGGTGATTTTTCCTGCCCACAACAGAAGTTGCTGCCTGTGGGCAGCCCTTTCCTTGGGTGCTAGCTGGTAAAAATGGTCTAATCTGAATGAAAGAGATAGAAGACAAGACAAACAGGATCCCTAGACTCCCAGATCTTGAGACTCCCAAATATCAGCTCCTAAATTTCTTGCTTTCTACACCTAGCCTCCAAAAAAAGAAGACACGGGAGCCTTCCTGGTGTCCTAGGGGTAAGTCTCAATGCTATCACTGCTGTGGCCTGAGTTTGATCCCGGCCAGGGAGGGGACCACATGGGTCAGCAGACCTCTCCTGTCTTGCCCGCACTCCCCTCAGCAGTGTGTTTCAATAGATCTGCCTGTTCTGCTTCCCTCTCTGTCTCTAGTTAATCCTCTTACCACCACCTCAACCCCAGATCTTATATACAAAAATAAACAAATATATTTTTTAAGTGGAAAACAAAATAAATGAAGAAAGGCGAAATTTCAGCAGCTGATCTGCAAGAAGAAGCTGAAGAGCTTTGCAGTAACCAGGAGGCTGAGTTAGCGTCTGGTCCTGCTGCTGCCATAGCCTGGAAAGAGAACCAAAGGCCAGGGCTTGACGATCTCAAAAAGCTGTCGTTTGTGTGGGCCAACAGAGAGCTGTATCTGATCATTCAGCATCACACTTCAGTGCTGTTGCCTCTGTTGTCTGATCCAGAATCCGGTGCAGTCCATCCCTTCAGACTATTGATGTGGATTGATGTGCTATTGGCTCAGCAGCCCTGCCTGTGATCCCCTCCAACTTCGATGAGTTGAATCCTGGCCTGCTATTTGCTGGAAAGTTATGCACTCTAGGCCCTTGTTGACAGGAAGGTATCATCTTGGATAAACAACCTCATGTTTGGGACTTCTGAACACTTGGACACTATACAGAGTGAGATAGCGGGCTACCTATCGTCTTAGAAACTCTTTGGTTCCACTTGTATTAAATAAACCCCATTTAACCCCCTGTGTGTTAATGGGGTTAATTGGGTTATTTCCCCTGTGTGTTAAATAAACCCCATTGTTTATTTAACCACACATTCATTTAACCAGGAACTGGAATGGTTTGTAATTGAGTGCATGGCTGAACACCCACACAGAGTGACCTGTACCTGGGCACTATTCTTGCATGGTTATAACACCCCTATAGACCTATTTCAATACAGACATTCAGTCAATAAATGAACACCAATTCCATGTCAGGTTTTGCATGGGAGTTGGAGTTTGAAAGTGAGAAAAATGCAGCTCTGCCTTCAGGGAACACCTCAAACACTTGAATTTTGAAGTTCAATCACTAGAAGCAGGACACAAAAAGATAGCTTATTTATCACTATTTTGTACCCATGCTCTCAATATTCAGTTGTTTCTTTTTTCTTCTTGTTTGTTAAATTTATAAGATTTATTTTAATTTATTTGTGCATACAAGAACCAGGGTGTAGGCCAGAAATGTAGGGGGTGAGAGGATTTACCAGAGACAGAGTGAGGAGCAGAACAGGCAGATCGACTGAAATACACTGCTGAGGGGAGCAGCAGAAGAGACAGGAGTGGTCTGCTGCGCCATGTTAGTCAGCTCCCTGTCTGGGGATCAAACTCATGACACAGTGGCTGGTGATAGCTTAATAGTGCAGAGACTTTAACCTCTGAGCCAACAGGGAGGCCCCCTGATACTCAGTTTTGAGCAAATGCTGAAGTTATTTAGGATGTTTTACTTCAGAGCTGACTGTGTCCATTACTCTTTCAGTTTCTTCTCTGCCTGCCCACCTTAAGCCAGAATTTTCTTCAATGACTGAACTGTTACAAATGACCTGTGGTGGTCATAATGATAGTAATGGAACTTTTATTATTGTTGTTGGCATTGGTGATGGTAATCACACCATCAATGTTGGCCACAGCAGGCATTTTCGTAAGAACTCTATGCATCCATTGACTCCTCACCACAATCTAAGAGGTAGGTACCACCACTAATTCCATTTGACTGATAAAATGGCTAGGGCCCTAAATCACACAGCAAGTCAGTGCGAGAATTAGAATTAAAACTCATAGACCGGACTCAGAGCGCACATGAAACCAGAATTATCAAAAATGGGGTCTTCAGATCAGCAGGAATCTGACAGAAAAATCGACTCTGAAGCCCCTAGAAGTTCTGCTGAACAAACAATGTCAGTGGGTTACTGTCAAGACATATGGAATTCAGCAAACTCACTATGCAGTTCCTAGATTTATGAAAACCCAAGTCACCATCCTAAACCAACACATAACCCTGCCCAACAAGACTCAGCTAGTTTTGAATCCAGGTCCCTGGAGTTGGTCCTTGTTAGCCAGGAGCATGTGGTCTATGATGAGCATGTGTATCACCTTTAAGTAGGCCTATAAAACTCAGTGTGGCCCTCACTGCTGGCAAGATGAAGCATTTTAATCTAGGTGTTTTTCAAGTTCAAGTGGTTTGCAGTGGTTTATTGAGATGAAATTCTTATCTAGTTAACTATGTCTTATAGATATTAGGAAAATAGAATTGTATGCTTACAATATTATTATAAATTGTCAATATGCAGAGATTATTATTTGTGACTCAGCTTAAGTGGAAGGGGAATTGAGATTGAAACTATTCTTTCCTTAACTAATTTGAGTTCTGTTCTTGGGATCCCTTTACATATTTTGTCCCATTTTGTAATTACTGTCTTAAAACGCTCCTTGACAGTTGTTCTCATGTGATAGTTAAACAAGTAACATCTTACATTCATTTTTGTATATTCTGCCACTTGTACTAGATTGTAACTCTCTTGAGATCTTTTTCAGAATTAGAATAGTACTCTCCAATTGCTTACAGGAATGGATATGAATAATAAATAAGGAAATAAAATGATTATAATATGCTTTAGAGTACACATTAAAGTGATGTCTCTTTTTAAATCCCCTTTTTCTGTTTTGACAATGATAGTATGAATGAAATAGATAGGAGGAAACTGACCATAGGTTATTGAGCAGAAAGGTCTATGGGTAACTGAACTTCTTCTTTCTCATAAATGAACATGGCTTATTAAATATGACAAAGTCATTTTAAATACATTTATAAAATTCCTAAGAGGGTGAAGTTGCAATACATCTACTTTCATTTCTAATATGAGGCATGTTTTCTCAACAGTGGTCTCATAACTCAACATGTGATGTTAGCAATTTTTATCCTCATTGTGGTAGAAAACATTACTGTCAAGCCCCAAAGAGTCATGAAGTTCTTTGCTGAATAGAAGAATTTCAGATAATGCCTCTGACAATCGTTTATTGCCTCTTGTTATTATTTAACTGAGAATTATTAAAATGTTTAGAGTTGATTGCTTCATAATAGTTTAGGACTTAATTTCACTATCATTACCTAAGATGTAGAATAATGCTGTAAGTACTGAAGAAATACACTGCATCTTATTGAATTGATTTAAAAGTGAACAAATATTTAAAGTTAACAAATATGAAACAGAATTAATAGATAACCAAAGTGGAAGAACTCATGAACAAATCAGTTTAATTCTATTATATTTCAGATGAGACAAGTCAGATTAAAGAGCTGATGGAGGGGTCTCCCTGGTGGTTCAAGGTTAAGCATCCACAGCCACTGCAGCACAAGTTTGATCCCCTGCCAGGGAGTTGTCCCACATGGCACAGCTGACCTCTCCTGCCTTGCCCACTGCTGCTCTCAGAAGTAAATTTCAATTGATCTGCCTCTTGTATTCCCCATTCTGTCTCTGGTGAATCCTTTCACTGCCCCCCGCACTCTGGCTTGCACCCCAGTTCTTGTATATGCATAAATAAATAAATCTTTAAAAAAGAAAGCTGATGGACTACTTCAGTGTAAACTAGTTAGTTAAGACTAATCGTATTTCCTTAGGCAATTACTGTGTGCCACATAGGTAAAGTGAGGTATTACTTGCATTCTCTCTTAAGGAGATCAGAATAGAACTCTGATTTAGAGGTAAAATATGTTGCTGAAAAATTCTATTTGTGAACTTGAATCCCATGCAAAAATATAGCTACACATAGCATTTTCACAAAAATAAAAACCCCTAATTTAAAGAAAACTATTGTTATGTATTCTTAAATATACAGAGAATAACTAAAGAAAATACAACTTGGGCCTCCTTTGTGGCCTAGAAGTTAAGTCTCAGTGCTACCTACATAAAGGCCCACCTCAAGGGCCTGAATTGGACCCCCAGCTGACTCACATATGGCACAGCAGATCTCTCCTGTCTCACCTATTGCTCCCCTCAGCAGTGTATTTCAGTAGCCACCTTTTCTGCTCCTCACTCTCTCTATATGAATCCTCTCACTGTGCCCAAACATCTGGCCTCACTCCAGTTCTTCTATACAAAAAATTAAGTAAAATCTTTTTTAAAAAAATACAACTGGTCTTTAGGAAGTTGTCACAACAGAATTACAGAGATTTCCTTGGAACACATGGGGTTAAAGTTCAAGCAGCACATCTAGATGAGTGGATGAGACTTGTGATGGGCAGAGGTAATTGATGGTGTGGTCCACTGGCTCTCAGCATCACTGACAAAGCTGGATAAACTGCTCCATTTCTATTTGGCTAGGACTTTGTGTATCTGGCTCTCTTGCTGTTCCAGCAGAGCCAACGATAGGAAGCTCTGGCATCATTTGCTTTGATTTATTCACAGCAATATGTGAATATGAATTAAGAAAAGATAAAGGATAATGCCTTAAAAGCATGTCAACATTTGAGGGGTGAATAGAAAAGAACCTCAAATACATATGTCTTCCAATTATCAATCTTCTTTTGTCACTACTATATCATGATAGCTGAGGTACTAAGGAAATTGTAATCTGTATGTAAGTACTGGTTTACATTTTTGTATTTGTATATATTAGCTATATTTATGTAAAATAAGCAGAATCATATTTAAATGTGATACCTTCGCTTGTAGTATAATTCTTCAGATTCTAATAAGTGTTTATTGATTAATTTTCACTTTTTCTCTGTAACATGAATACTTCAAAAAACAAATCTTCTTTAAAAGTAAGTTAGCCACACAGTTGAAATTTGACTTAATTAGAGGAGTTGTAGACACCTGGAATATCATAATTATTTTTAGAGAAGTGACTTTATCTCTTCTAATTAACATATTGTCAGGAAAATACACATAATTTAAAAATATACTCTACTATAAATTCCTGAGATGGTGAAAAGCAATGTGCAATCATCCCAATTAACTAGTGAACTTTATTGTTAATATTTTTAAATAATTTAAATTCCTTGAGGGATTTATTTGTAATTGTTAAATACTCTAATGTAGAGAACTAATCACAATTTCAAATTTCATTCAAGAATGCATTAGTTTTTTTATGAATGAGGAATGATGTGAAAAGTGACCTAATGCAATGGTCCAGTTCTAACTTGAATTATGAGTCAACTTGTAACTCTGACCTCTGATGACTTAAGATAGGCTAAGTGGATATAAGACACAAAATAGGGAACTGGACTCTTTCTAAGTCAGTTTTTCTTTATTTTATTCCTCGACCATTTTATTTCCTGGAGGTAAAAAGAAAGATTTTCAGATTAGGGAATTTGATTTCAGGCTAATCTATGATGAGAATGTGTATTATTATCTAACCGTATGGAATCCGCAAAAATTAGAGATTGTGAATACTGAACATTTTTTATAGATCTTGGCACATGGCAAGGAAGTGGTAAGCAGTCATACCATTTCTGTTGTAGTTGTTTTATTTCCTCTATTTTTATTATCTTTGTTAGGTTAGTTTAGCAATTAGATATACTATGAACAGCAATGGTTGGGGCATTAAGGGATTGGTGGTATTTTTTGGACCTATTATTATTGGAACTACAAAAATAGACTATTCAATCTAAGCAATGATGGATTTCAGCTTGCCTGCAGGATTTTGCATTTTTTTTTTCCAGCCTATGCAAAAATACAATGGTCAGATATTTTATCCCACAGTGGTTGAGAATACAGCTTTTGGGCCAGACAGACATTGGTTTGGCCCAACTTTACTATTTGCTTGTGCGGAACAGTATATTTTCCAAACGCATCACTCTAAAGTGACACTGAGGAAGTCTGAATAGATGGTATATTGCATTAATATCAATAACACTATTTCTGGTCCTATATGTTCTTACTGACTGCCTCTACCCAGAAGCAGAGTCTATTTCCTCTCCCTTGAACCAGGATGAAACTTGCCAAACACAATATGGTAAAATGGACATATCTAGAAAAGGGTCATAAAGAACAATACAGATTCTGCCTAACCTCTCAGAATTTTTGCCCTTGAAACGATACTTTGAAATGAGAAACTCAACTAGCCCATGTGGAGATGAGCCAACAACCAGCACCTACAGCCAGACACAAAGTGAGTGAGTCTTCAGATATTCAGCTCAGGCCACAGACACTTTTGGCACAGAAAGGCCACCCCCTGTACCCCATACAAGTTTCTGACACACAGAATGTGTAAATCTGTGAGAATAATAGATAATTGCTTTATGTTATAAAGTTTTATGTTATAATAGATAATTGTTTTATGTTAAATAGCAATAGTAACTAATGACTCTATCAGATTTACTTGGTAAATTTATTTAATGGCTTCACACCTCACTATTTTTATGTGAAAAAAAAAAGTCTTAGGAACAATGTTAGGTTAGGGACCTTATCTTACATTAATCTTTATCTTGAAGAGGCTGAAATAAAATGCATAAAGCTTTATGGTTAACTCTTACACTTCCCGAATAATCTATTTATATGATAATAATAGATATAAAATGGTAAATATATATGCCAAACACTATTTAAAGTGCTTTGGATATATTTGCTTGTTCAATTTTCATAACACTCTGAGATAGGCAATCATGTTAATATGTCCATTTTAGGTAGCTGAAGTCTAGAGACTTTAGATTCCATAACCCCAGACATTTCTGTTCTTCTCTATAAGGGAATTTTTTATCATTTATTGAGTATATATGGGTGAGTCGTATCCTTCCACCCTCAAGGATAGCAAAGGCAGTCCTTGATGACTTCCATTTTGAAAGGCTAATCAACCCAGATATCTGTAGTGTTTTGTGTTTTCAAGATTTTAACATGGAAAACCCTAAAGTTTTAGCTCTAAAAAGATAATGTACAGTGTACAGATGAGTTTCTCACACAGTCATTCTTAAATGTTCAGGGGAATGTGTGAACATGCATCATAGGTTAAATTAATCAGAAATCTTTAAAGCCAAATATATGCCAGATCTAGCACCAACCAGGCACACCAGAGAAGAAGCAGCAAAATCCAGTTTGTCACCTAAGGTCATGTGTGTAAAGTTCTAGTGAAGTGCTTGTATGTGGATTTGGCAGTAAGATAGTCAGTTGCTAGTACTATCTGTAGAGTCACAGCCGGGTTCTCACCCGCTCCCCTCAGCAGTGTATTTCAGTCAGTCTGCCTGTTCTGCTCCCCACTCTGTCTCTGGTGAATCCTCTCACCTCCCTGGACTCTGGCCTGTACCCCAGCTCTTGTATGCATAAATAAATAAATCTTAAAAAAAATAAAAAATTAAAAAAAAATAAAAGTTCCTCTAGTAAATCTTTACCATCCCCTTCCCCCCTGATGGGGCAGTAGCTATAAAAGCCCCCTTGTAAAACTTTACAATTCATAGTCTCAATCTTTATTTTTATTATGTATGCCTTGATTCAACAATGTATAAACTTTATCCTTATTGCAAAAACCACCTGTATGGTTTAGCACCACAATTAGTGATCACAAATGTTTTTTTTTTTTTATATGTTTGCACAGTTAATGGATAAGTGATAGATTTATGTCATGTCTGAAATAGTTTGGCATTCTCCCAAGCCCCCAAAAGATGATTATAAAAAGCCCTGGAAAATTAAAGTTGTTGCTGAGTCTTGGAAGTTCAGCCCCTTGCAAAGCCTGTGAGTGTCTGGTTCAGTTTTACCCACTTACCAGGTCCACAATCCCAGAGATCGACAACTATTACTGTAATTTAGCTGAGACTTTCAGGAGTCTTAACAACATTTAAGGAGTTCATTCTCAAGTAGGAAAGGAGATGTGCCTTACCCAGTGTCATGGATATAGAGATGCACTGCTCTGTCGCAATTCAGGAATAACTAACTGGTTCTGCTCTATTCAGTATGAACAGCAGGCAGCCTCCAGCTTTACACTTCTTCAGAGGTCTGCCTCAGATGCAAAGAGCTAAGTCAAATCTGTCCTAAGGCAATCATCATCCAATTACTGAACAATTTGGGGTACCAAGAGCCTGCCAATGAGCACAAATGCAATGCAGGGTAACTTTCAACAAGCAGCCATTGCCAACCCTTCCCAGTCTCCACTGATTTGGCATAGTAATTGCACTTGAGCTCCATTCTACTTCCACTCCACCCCATTCACAGGGGTATATTCCTACCAAGTTTTCTGACTTCTTCTCAGCAGATGATTTTATAACACCAATCAAACATCATCCAGCTTGCAATCTATTGTAGAAATATGCTCCAAGGAAAGTGGAAGGATATTGTCATATGCAACATTTCCACAATGTTGCTCATCCAGTGTCTTATAAAAAATTATAATTCTTTCCTATACCTCCTTCACAAGACAGCAATTTTTACTCTCAATTTATGTGAAGTTTAGTGCTTAAAAATATTTTTGTGGCCTATGTTACAAAGCAGGTTATCTGGGGGTCAAATGCAAATTCAAACTTACTGACCTAAAAACTGTTCTTTCTGCTAAACAAAATTGCTTTGTGGTTATAAGACTTCATTTGAAAATTAGAATGAATACATGCAATAGGAGTGTACTTATAGTTTAAGTACTTTTTGTTGGAATATAGGGTTCCCCTGTTAGCTCTAAAATATTTCCCTCTAATTTCAGTTGATATTGTTATCATACTCAGATCCTTGACTCTCTGAAACATTCGCTTATTTTATATTTCAAAACATCTACAAGGAATGAGCAGACATAGATGACTGATCAATAAACAAGTCATATATTTATCAATGTTGCATTATATTACAAAATATTATATAACTTTCAGGTGTTTATCATTGAGAAAAACATGTATGTACTATATTAAGATCACCACTAAGAGTCCAAATCTACCCTCCAACTGCTGTTGTTTCCACTTTTTCCCACTGCTCTTTACCCTTCCCGTCTAGTAACCATTTATTAGTTGTCCAGTCCAGGAATTTATATTCATTTATTTATCTTATCTGTTTGCTTGTGTTCTCTACTTCCCCCATATGAGTGAAACTGTAAAGCATTTCTCTTTTCTGTCTGGTCTATTTCATTTTACATACTCCCCTATAGAGCCATCCCATTGAACAGGTGTATTGGAAAATTTGCTGGTTTATAATTCAGC
This sequence comes from Galemys pyrenaicus, assembly GCA_019455555.1. Lineage (NCBI taxonomy): Eukaryota > Metazoa > Chordata > Mammalia > Eulipotyphla > Talpidae > Galemys > Galemys pyrenaicus. The sequence goes on from JAGFMF010011399.1 coordinate 3,353,171, forward strand.
CACTGATGCACGGTGTTACCAAGAGATAGGTTTTCAAGTCTTACTAACAGGCGGTAATATGAAAGTACTGGAGGTTATCTCAAATGTACTTCATAAAAATGAATAATTATTCATTTATTATTAGATTTAATTGTATTTGACATAATTTGTAGTCCCCAGGGCGTTCCCACCATCATTCCACCCGTGCACCACCACCTCAGTCCCTTGTGCTCTCTATGCCCTCATCCCTGTCTTTGTTCTCCCCTTCCTCCCCACCCATGATCCCTTTGGTATATCTTTGACCTTTTTGACCTTGTTGAGTTTTTCTGTTTGTTTGTTTTTTATTGTAATTGCCCATTTCCTTGTGCCTTCTCTTTTTTTTTTCTTCTTTCCAATTTTTTGTTGTAGTTGTTGTTCTTTCACATTCCTCCTAAAAGTGAAGCCATCCAATATTTTTCTCTTGCCTTCTGACTTGTTTCACTGAGTATAAGTCCTTGTAGCTCCATCCATGTTTCTATAAATGGCCCTAGTTTTTCATTTTTGACTGCTGAATAGTATTCCATTGTGTACATGTACCACATCTTCTTGATCCAGTCATCTACTTTTGGGCATCTCGGTTGTTTCCAGGTCTTACCAATTATAAATCATACTGCAATAAACACAGGGCTACAGGTACTCTTTTGGATTGGTGTTTTTGTGTCTTTTGGGTAGATCCCTAGGAGTAGGATTGCCGGGTCATATGGTAGTTCTAGTTTCAGTAGACTGAGGAACTTCCATAAGGCCTTCCATAGTGGTTGGATTAACTTGCATTCCCACCAGCAGTGTAGTAGAGTTCCTTTTTCTCCACATCTGCCCCAACATTTGTTGGTGGTTTTTTTTGATGTGTGCCATTCTTACTGATGTAAGGTGATACCTCATTGTGGTTTTTATTTGCATTTCCCTGATTATGAGGGATGTTGAGCATTTTCTCATGTGCCTGTTGGCCATATATATGTATGTCTTCTTTGGAGAAGTGTCTTTTAAGTTCTTCTGCCCATTTTTTGACTGGATTGTTTACCTTGTTTTTCTTGACCCTTGTGAGTTCTTTGTATATATTTGTGATCAGACTGTTGTCCGTTGTGTGGAGTGCGAAGATTTTTTCCCAGTCAGTTGGGTGTCTCTTTATTTTATTTAATGTTTCCTTTGCTATACAGAAGTTTTTATCTTGATGTAGTCCCATCTGTTTATCTTCTCTATCATTTTTATTGGCGGATGCATCTTCAAAATGTTACTGAGATATATGTCTTGTAGCATTTTACCTATGTTTTCTTCTATATTTTTTATAGTTTTGGTTCTTACGTTTAGATCTTTTATCCATTTTGAGTTGATTTTTGTACATGGTATGAGATAGTGGTCCAGTTTCATTTTTTTTGCATATGATGGATCAGTTTTGCCAGCACCATTTATTGAATAAGCTGTCTTTGTTCCATTGCAGATTCTTTGCTCCTTTGTCAAATATCAGTTGTCCATAGTTGTATGGTTTTACTTCTGGGCTTTCTATATGGTTCCATTGGTCTGTGTGTCTGTCCTTATTCACAGAACCATGCTGTTTTAGTTATTGTTGCTTTGTAGTAGAGTTTGAAGTCTAGGAGCGTGGTACTTCCATTCTCCTTTTTTGTCAATAGAGCTTTGGCTAATTGGGTTTTTTTGTGTCTCCATATGAATTTCATCAATATTTGGTCTATTTCCTTAAAGAATTTCATTGAGATTTTTATTGGAATAGCATTGACTCTGTTGTAAATTGCTTTTGGTAGATGGCCATTTTGATAATGTTGATTCTTCCTATCCATGAACAGGGGATATCTTTCCATTTCTTTGTGTCCTCTTCTATTTCTTTTAACCGTGTTTTATAATTTTCTTTATATAGGTCTTTTGTTTCTTTTGTTAAGTTTATTTCCAGGCATTTCATTTTTTTGGCCTCATTTGTGAAAGGTATATTTTTCTTGATTTCTTCTTCTTCAGATTTTTTTTTTTTTGTGTATAGGAAGGCTACTGACTTTTGTGCATTGATTTTGTATCCTGCTACTTTGCTAAACTGGTTGATTGTTTTAACTACATTTTCTGTAGAGCTTTTAGGGTTTTTCAAGTATATTATCATATCATCTGCAAATAATGATAGTTTTACTTCCTGTTTCCCTATTTGGATTATTTGTATGTCCTTTTCCTGTCTTATTGCTCTGGCTAGGACTTCCAGTATTATATTGAATAGCAGTGGAGAGAATAGGCATACTTGTCTTGTTCCTGATCTTAAGGGGAATGCTTTCAGTTTTCACCATTGAGGATATTAGCTGTGGGTTTGTCATATATACCTTTTACCATGTTGAGGTATGATCCTTCTATTCCAAGGATTTCAAGAGCCTTCATCATGAATGGATGCTGGACTTTGTAGAATGCCTTTTCTGCATAAAAAGTAAAAATTTTTAAAAATCAAAATTTTATATAAAATTCAGATAGTTAACTTCTCTTTAAAGTACTGAAAAATGAGTAATATCAAGTCCATAGCCCCTCTGGTCTGACTCCGTTGGAGTTGAGAAGTGAGCTCTCCATTCAGAAGGACTGTTACTCTCCAGAACACATGTCTGGGTAGCAACACAGGATGTACACATATACGTACACATGTCCAGTTTTGTTCCTTCATTATTTATTTTGTCTTGGAGAATAGGAGCTTATAACCACTTTTTCATATGTGTAATTTTATGTGAAAATGTTTCTCTCGCAGTCTGGCCAAAACATGTTCTTTATTAAAGTATTTTTACATGGTAATATATAGCATAAAAACAGATATGTGAAAGAATATACATATACAACATACACACATGCTATAAAATATAGAACAATCACAAATAAACATGCTTATTCTCATAACTTTTAAGAATAAAACATCTACCCAAATATGTGGTCTCTTAGGTATCTCTGTCAATTGGCAAGAATGAGGGGTACCCCAGTACCCCCAACCTGCCCATTCTAAATGGACTCTGCTATCCGCCATATAAAGACAAAACTTAATCCAGTGTGTAAGATCTTCAATAAAACAACTTTAATACAAGTAGTGTGCAATAATTAATGTGCAATAGAAACAAGATAAAAAGAAAGAATACAGTAACCCAAAGTTACTCATCCCCTCATAGGCAAACAGCCAAATGAGTTTGGACCAAAGTAGGGCAACTGAGGCCTATAATTTTATCACAAGTCTAAGGCACCTTGTGGTAGGGACCCACAGTAAAGGGGCAGAAGGGGCCAGTTGAGTCTGGCAGGAAAATGACAAAGTCAAGATAAAGGCTGTCATTTATCTCTCACTCACATCTGTTTCAAGTGTCTCCTTCTGTATCTGCCAAGTACCCAGTACAAGTTCAAGGTTAGGAAGCAAGGGAGGCTTCTTTTGCACATGTCTTTTGGCTGCAAGTACTTCTTCTAGTCCTCTGCCTCCATCTCAGCTTTTCTGCTTGCCCTTTTTGATTTCAGTCCTTGTTCCCAGCTATTTTTAGCTTCCCTTCCCTATCTAGTTCCATCCTTCCAAAGGATGGGGCAGGGAACCCACACTGTTACAATTAGAATTCAAATCACCCTATTTGCTCCCTAACAGTGTGTGAGCCTTTGTTCTTATTATCCCCTTAGCTATTATTTAGATTACCTGTTTTGAATGAAATTATGCCATAATCTTATTCTGTAACTTGTTTTGTTTTTTCTCTTGATAGTATGATCCTGTGACTTTTCTAAATTGCCATGTGTAGCTAAGTCAATTATTTTCAGTGCTGTATAGTACAATATAGAAAACATATATTATTCATTCTCAGATTGAGGACACTTTGTATAACCTTAAATTTTTATAAAAAATTCAACAATGTTTCTATGAATTTTCTAAGCATATCTCCTTAAGCATGAATGCAAGGTTTTCTCTAAAGAATACAAGTAGTGAGATAATGTTAATATTCATTTTAAAAGATAATGTAAAGTATTTGGAAGTTCAAGCTTCATTTTAATAGATGAAAAGCCTTTGTGCCCAGTTTTGAGGAATTTTTCTGCAGAAAAAGACTAGCTTCTATTGATAACTGAATCAATTATTTGACTACTTCAGTCTCTCATGCCCTAGTTTGGGAGTGTCAGATTTAATTTTCCTTTATTGGCTATCGTTCCAAGGATAAATATCTTCACAGCTGTGTATCTCAAGAACTTTTCCCCTAGGTCAAGATAATCCTATTTTAGGCTTATTCAGTAACACTCCTAAGTCCCAGTTTCTACAATTGCCTTCTGGGTCCTGGGTATCTTGCCCTGGCTCACAAAAATCTAAGATTCAGTACCAGCTACTATAAGTCCCAATTGTCATATGATTCCAGAGAGCTTTTGTTTATTTGCTTATCTGAATTTTCGGTGATTTCTGGAGAACTGTCTTAATAAATCTAAAAGTATGTATGTTTTGTATGTTTTTTTTTCTTTTCTTGCTGTAAAGCAACACATACTACTCAGAGTTTCCAGTCACTCATTCATAACAATTTAATATTGACTATTTATGATTTTATATTTGCATTCATAAGTAAACTTGCTATTTAGTAAAAAAATATTCAGTTTTACATTGTTCTTTCTTGGTTTGGATATCAAGATTACACTGACATATAAAATAAATTGGAGTTTTTTTTAAATATGTAATATCATACTAATCTCTTCCTTGAATACTTAGAAAAAATCTACTGGTTGCTGTATACCACTAGAGTCAAATAATTAATGTTCATATGATCTTTTGGGTCTTATTACTTTTTTTTTAATTAGATTTTTTTTTTCTGCAGTTTGTCCTTCTTACTCAAGATTTCACATGCATCTTAAAACCACCCATCAGCTCGATAAATATTTTGTGAGAATCCCTTTTGTGTCAGACACTGCTCTAGGGCTTAGGCAAGATCAGTGAACAGGGCCCTCTAAGATGCTCTCATTCACAGCACATACATCACAGTGCTCTCTATTACAACGACTCTCCCCTCAGCTTACTATCAGTGTGAAATACATACATCACCACCTCATCCCTAGTCCAATTTCTAGTTTTTGCTTTATAAATTTCCATTTATTTATAAAGAATAAGTATAGAAACACTTGGTTTGTGTGGATCCCATGAATGCTGAATTTTTGCCAAATCATTTAACTATCATCGATCATTTTCACTTAATTTCTTCTATGTACTGAATATTGACATTTAATGGAAATTTGGTAGCTCTTTTGTAAGAGAACTTTCTCTAACCCCAGGTGCTTTTTTTTTTATTCTTTCTGCTATCCATTTTCATGAAGTTGGTCTTTGTATCAATATATTTGCTGTATATCAGGTAATCTAATTAATATGCACTTATTAAAACTATCCTAATATTTATGCATTTCTTAAAGTATAAATTGACTATGAAGACCCTTGATATTTAAAATATTTACACTACTATCCAGAACTAGGTTTAAATTTCAATCCTTCCACTCACATGAATGGCCAAGTTTCATGTTTTTCATCTGTAAAATATGAAAGTCATTTCATGAGATTTCTGTAAGTAGGGTCCTGGTCTTCTAAAATGCATTGGTGTTTCTGTAACAAACAAAAAGGGAGTGCTTCAGTAAGGGTTTATTATTTTAATCAATCCTCAGACTCTTTTGCTTTTCCTACTCCCTTCTGATCTGATTTCACATCTTCATTTGTCTTTTGAGAACCCTGCACCTTACAGTGGGTCAATGAAAACAAGGGAAGCCACAGACATACTCAGAGCTCAATTCAAAGAAGGTTTGGAGAATAAAGGAAGGATTAGATATTGAATAGACATGTTCAATTTAGACAATACAATTATACCATGCTTTTAGTATATCAAAATTGTATATTGCTGACTTCAAGGCAAACTTGAAAGTGAATTTGGTTATCTAATAATTCTTAAGAATCTTTTCTATAAATTATTGAGATTTTATATCTCAATGTTTGTTTGCTTTGTGAAAGTTAAAATACACTTGAAAAATATTTTTCAAGTCCAAGTGCTAGAGAGAAAAACAAATCCATTTTTTTTTTCTAAAGTAGAATAGCATTGAACTTATGTGAATCCAGACTCTTATGATTTGTTCTACACTATAATAGTATGAATGAGCTTAGTGAGATGACCCAGGAAATTTCATATTATTATCACCTGAAAGTCTTGTATCATAAGCACATTACATATACTTTGATGAATAATGGATCATATCCTTCCTATAAAAGTTGCCTGCTCTCCCTCCATGTCTTCAAAAGAATTTTTACCTAGACAAGTACAAATACCTTCCAGCTACAGCCCACTTGGAAGAGTGTCTGTCTCTTCTCCAAGTACTTGGATAATGGAGTAATTGACCCAGAAATGTAATTCATAATTATTAAAATATTTTTAAAAAACAGGCCAAGGGGCCTCCCTGGTGATGCAAGGGATTAAGCATCGCACTATGAAGCATCTTCAGCCACTGCAGCACAAGTTCGGTCCGTGGTCAGGGAGGTGATCCACATGATGCAGCAGACCTCTTCTGCCTCACCTACTGCTCCGCTCAGCAGTGTATTTCAGTAGATTCATCTGTTCTGCTCTCCACTCTGTCTCTGGTGAATCCTTTCACCCACCCACACTCTGGTCTGTACCCGGGTTCTTGTATGCATAAATATATAAATCTTTTAAAAATATCAAGTCATGCAAATTCTTTTTTTTTCCCAAAGATCAATAGAAAACAAATAAGAGGGACTCCCTGGTGGCGCAGTGGGTTAAGCAACACACTATGAAGCAAACTGCAACCCACTGCAGTACAAGTTCGATCCCTGCCACCGGCCAGGGAGGGGTCCCACATGGCATAACAGACCTCTCCTGCCTTGTCCGCTGCTGTCCTCAGCAGTGTGTTTCAGTCAGTCTGCCTGTTCTGCTCCCCACTCTGTCTCTGGTGAATCCTCTCACCTCCCATGACTCTGGCCTGTACCCCAGCTCTTGTATGCATAAATAAATAAATCTTAAAAAAAAAAGATTGGAGTGATTCTTTTATGTAAAAATAAGAACCTGTTGACTATTTTTCAAGAAAGCGCATTAATTTTATTCCTCTTATTAAAGCCCAATATAATTCTCACTGGTACAGTCACCCTTACAAAACACTTGGCTCAGTTACAGCGTGATTCTATGACCAAAGGGTCCAAGAAAACTAACTTGTGCCATAATATTAAGTCTACAATACTGAACTATGGCATATAATAGAAACAACTGACAACCAACAAACTTACTGAATATTTGTAGGTCCTATCCAAAATGTTCATTGAGACATTGGGTACACACCAAAAGGTTGGAAATTTGATCCTATCAAAAATCTCCATTAATCCTACTTGTAGTAATTTCAAAGTTTCTCTATATTTTGTTTTTGGTTTTGATCATTATTATTTTTCTTATTTCAACAAGCATGAGTATAACTACTTCTTAAACTCCTCGTCAGGCATATTCTTCAGAGTTCTGCTGTATAGAGACTCTTGGGTTTTTTGTTTGTTTTATTTTATTTTGTTTTTGTATTTGTGGTATCTTCTACCTGTTCATCTTTATTTTATTGGTTGAGTTTCCTTTTCTAGGCTTGATTAGTTTGCTTTGTACCATGCCAGTAAGTAACTGAGTATAACGCTTAGTTTTTAACCCAGGATCTTCAGGTGTCTATTGTTCCATAGACTGAAGTTTCTGTGCCAGTTTAGATAGCTGGGCACGAGTGCCATTAGGATAGTGGGTAGGACCCCTGGCAGGAGGACACCAAAAAGTCACCTCTAGTGAGAACCAAAAGCTCAAGGTTCTTCATGTGCTGTGAGTACCAGAGGTGGTGGGGTTCCACAGTACCCCTCCTCTTAAGTGAACTCCTCACCAAAACAATTGCATGCCAGCCTCAACCTATAGTCTGAGCTTCAGAGACAGATGTAAAGCTGGGAGAGGATTATGTTTGAGTCAGGGATAAGCTGGGATTTGTTCTCTTCACCTTTTGAATAAGGAGGCTTAGTCTGGTATACTTGCACCTGTTGTTAAAATCCAGATATTCTGATCTCTGATCACTGTATGCCATTAAGTTATGTCTCCAGGAATACTGGGGAGTAACGCAGTTGTTTCTCACAGCAGAGAAACAGGCAGCAGGTGATTGCCTCTTCTGCAAGGAGATGCCACATAATCTAAATGAGTCCTCCTGGGCAGCCCAGACTCTTAACTCTTCCCATTTGGGAACAACAAGCTCAAGCTGACATTCACCACTTCACCCCCTTATTCCTAGAATTCTTTAGTGGTTCAGCCTCCATGCTACTCATAGACTCTGTGTGGCTCCTTCTTCAGCGTGGTCCCTTGGTTCCAAAGTCCCTGATGTAGGCATGAGCTCTTCAGGCAGCAACAACAGAGAGGCCCCATAGAGAAACCACCTCTCTGGGTTTTACTGCCTAGTATCACTCTAAATAAAGTGAATTGCTGTTTATCCTACCCCTTTCTGCAATGTCATACCTTTTGATGCATGTGATCATTCAGGTATCATTTTCTTTGTTTAACTGTAATTTCATTGTAAATATGTATAGGACATAAGCCTGCCATCTTTATTCTTCTGCCATCTCACCAGACCCCAAAAAGACTTTTTTTTTAAAGACTAGCCTATCTCAAGTTTTTCTGTGTGTGTGTGTCTGTGTGCATGTGTGTGTGTGTTAGAGAGACAGACAGAGAGAGAGAGAGAGAGAGAGAGAGAGAGAGAGAGAGAGAGGAGGGAGTTATTTCAGGACAAGAGGAAGACCAAGTAATAGATAAAAACAGATCCTGTAAGATCTTGTATGCTATTATAGGTATTTGACTGTTTTCCTAAAAGTGTTTTATTAACGGTGAAGCCATACATTTCCATTTTGAAACATTCCTCTGCCTCTAGTATGAGAACATATTGAAGAAAACATATTGAAGAACATATTCAAGAAAAACAAATATGGATGGAGATTGACCATCAGATAACTTTTATCCAAAATACACTGTTATTAGAGTAGTGCTATAATTATAATAGAGGGTATGCCATATTCTTAGCTGTAGTTTCTTTATGGAATCAATATCCACACAACAAGCTTATTTGGCTTTACTCTGCTCATGTTCCTTTTAAATGTCTCTTCAGAAAAATAAAGTAACTTTTTTTTCATCACTATTTCCATCTAGAGAATCCTGAAAGGTTTCAGGGTTTCTATTTCAGTCAATTTATCTCAAATATTGTTTACCTCTGCTTTTGTGAACCAGGGAAGTTCTTATAAATTTCAATTGTTCCCACAAGCTTAATCTTAGAATCTCTAGGCAAGCTACTTCCCAGTAGACAGTGGGCTTCATTTGATCCCCATTCCTCTTTATATATTTTAATAGAAATTTTTTTTTATTAATTTTCTTGCATGAAAAAAGTTTCCTTGGCACCTTATTTTGGTGCTTAGGATAAATTTCAGATAAAATCATTTTAAATTTCAAATCAAATTTACAGCATTCCAGGTGTTTCTCTTAAACAGAGAATTGCAGTAAACAAACATGGTCTTTAAGATTCAGAGGAGGAGATTAGGAGTCTCATTGGATTCCCAGCACTGCCTCAGGAGGGTTTTATTTGTGAATTTTCTGCCTTTGTGAACTTCTTTCCCAATTACTCCCAGTCAAGCCAATTCTTTCACTTTTCTCCTAATGAGCTTTGCTTATTTATACAAACAGCTGAACCTGTGAGCTCACAGGTTTAATTCAAATACCTTGTCCTTTAAAAAAATCTGTCTGGACACACTTCACCCTCAATCTAACAACTTTCCCCTTTGGGTTTCACTCTATTCTGAATAGATTGCCATCATTATGTCAGTAACACTTTGTTATATACATTTCCCAGCTCCCTCCAGAAGATTTAAGTATCCTGGTGCCTGAATATCCCACTCACGACTTTTCCCTGCTTCCTAGTCATTTGCTTTCTGATACTGTTACAGGGCAGGGATAGGGGCACCCAGAACCCCCAACCCAAACCTGACTGCTCGAAATGGGTTCTGCCATCTGCCACATCAGGCCAAATATATAATATCTTTAATAGAAAGGAACTTTAATACAATTAGGTAATAATACAGAAGAGACAAAGAATATAGTTACTAAGTGTAGCGGCAGGAAGGCAGCACTGGAGGCAGGTTCAGGATGGTTCTGGGCAGACGGGTCAGGGAAGGAGAGTCTTGGAGCCCTCGGTGGCTTTTCATACTTTTATTTAGTAGAGGTGGCCAGGTACATGGCAGATAGGGGTGCCGGGGGGCCAGGAGTCTGCAGCCCCCGGCGCATCTCACCCTCTCGGCTGCTTCTTCTCTCTCTGCTGCTGCTGCTGCTGCTGCTGCTCCTTCATCAGTTGGTCCTCGCAGTTCTTTCTGTTGGTACGTTCTCACAGTTCTCATGATGCTGCCCATTTAAGCCCGTGTCCCAACTCAGGTGTGCCCACTTGCACATGCCCACTGGAATGCTCGCAGCACCACAGGTGTCCATCATCACAGTGGTGGGAGGGTGGAAAGACCTGATCATTCTCTGACCCTACACTAAGTCAAGCATCCAAAGTTACCCAGACTCTTGAAGGTAAAAGTCCAGCCAAGCAGAACTGGCCCAAAGCAAGGCCTGAAAGCCTGTCACAAGTCTAAAGTACCATTAAGTGGAGACCCATAGAAAAGGGTCAGAAAGGGTCAGACAAATTGGGGAGGAAAAAAAGCAAACTCAAAATCAAGATAAAAGCTGCCATTGTTAAGCTCCCCACGGGTCTCTCACCACATCTGTTCCAAACAGTCCAAGGACCAAAAAAAAGCAAGCACAGTTTCTTCACATTCTCTCTGCTCCATGTGCCTCCTCCAACTTTCCTTGATGCTCTCCATCCTGCTTCCTCCTTCCTTCCTTCCTTCCTTCCTTCCTTCCTTCCTTCCTTCCTTCCTTCCTTCCTTCCTTCCTTCCTTCCTTCCTTCCTTCCTTCCTTCCT
>JAGFMF010011399.1:3364191-3521872 GCA_019455555.1 Galemys pyrenaicus
TCCTTCCTTCCTTCCTTCCTTCCTCCTTCCTTCCTTCCCTTCCTTCCTTCCTTCCTAACTTCCTTCCTTCCTTCCTAACTTCCTTCCTTCCTTCCTTCCTTCACCTCCTCTCTAGCATGTTCTTATACCTGCTCAGCTCCACCTTACTTGTGGTGTGACAGGGATCCTGGAACTTCTCCTTTCCCTGAGGACCACCCTGTTACAATACCTTATTATCTATTTAATATCAATTTTCTAATCCTCACTACTATATTTGATATCAATAAGGTCTCATTTCATAGCCAACTTCCCAGTTATACTTTTTGGACCATAGCAATATAAAATTAATATGTATTCATGTGCTATATCCAATTTATCTTGATGTGTCATTAAATGCCCCATAACTTTACTGGCTTAAACTTATTTTATGTTTGTTTACAGTTTTATTGAGGAGCAAGACCTTGACAGGCAGTTATACTGAAGCTTTGGGAGACATAACGGAAGGATAAGGACTGGGATTCCGGGAGACTTGGGACCCCTGTGGACATAACAAGAAAGAAAAGTCAGTAACAAGTAAAAGTCCATGACACTATTACCAGTTAGTCTGTGTTAGGACATTGGCCAAGGTTGACCAATCAAGAAACTACACAATCATCACAGCTCATCTCCCAGAACCAAAACATGAACATAACTAGAAGGACCCTGAAGTTGTTTTCAGTAGCAGCAATCCATTCGGACCTCCTGTGCAGGAGCTGTAGTTATCTATCTTTGAATAAATCTTCTCAGGTTTGCTCGCTGCTGGCAGCAGTTAGCCTTTTTCTTTGACCCTTATGGCTTTGTTCCCAGGAGCTGGAGCATATAAACTTTGTCTTTAAGTAAGCTACTTTTGACTTGCTTACTATTGCGGTTTGCAGGCAGTGTTTCAATTATTTGTTACACCTCCATTGTTCCATGTTCCTCATATCACTTCATGCCACATATTTAGAGGCTCATCCACAACAACCGCAAAGCAAATTATGATTCAGCAACATGGAAAGGGCTCTGATAGGTGGTTCATCTCTGATCCACGAGCATCAGCTGGGATAACTAAGTATGAAGGATCCACTTCCCAGAATGATTCATTATTTACGTATATAATGCTCATGGGTCCTTGGTATCTTTCTCCTCAGATGATGTCCCATTATCCAGAGCCTCTCTATCATAACATGATAGGATTAAAAATAGAGTCTTGTAGGGTAAAGATTGATCAGGTATTTCCACCCTCCCACTGTGATGATGGACACCTGCAGTGCTGTGAGCATTTCAGGGTGGGCATGCACAAGTGGGCGCACCTGTGTTGGACACGGGCATAAATGGGTGGCGTCATGAGGACGCCAGAACCGTGAGGACCGGCTGACCAACAGAACCGACAGGACGAAGCAGCAGCAGCATCAGAGAGAGAAGAAAGCAGTCGAGAGGATGAGATATGCTGGGGGCTGGGAGGTCTGCCAGCCTCCCAGCCCCCCGGCACCTCTACCTGCCATGTACCTGGCCACCTCTACTAAATAAAAGTATGAAAAGCCACCGAGGGCTCCAAGACTGTCCTTCCCTGACCCGTCTGCCCAGAACCATCCCGAACTCTGCTCCAGTGCCACCTTTCCTGCCGCTACAAGTCACTTATGTAGAATTCAGTTTCTCTGGCATAAATTATCTGGAAATCCAGGAGGAAACTGCAAGGCATTTTCTGACTTAAATCTGAAATAATGCAGTGTAACTTCTGCCTTACTCCACTGGACAAAACATGAGTTTATATATAGTCTACATCCAAGAGCAAAAGAACTCTTCAAGAACAAGGATCCTGACTACTGTGTTTTTTTGAAGGTGGCAGGGAGGCAGGTTTGGATGCTAGAAACCATATACACATCATTATGTGGCAGGAAATATAAATGTATGGCTCTCATTCCTAGCTTCCATGTCATTTACACATAGAACACATTCATCACATACTCTAGCCTGAATTCCTCTATGGGAACTGAGTATTGGTTCTATCAAGAAAGTTGAACCATTTGTATATGGTTGACTGATGCCTAGGTTATCTGGAATAACTTTCTACTAGGGTGGTAACCTTTAATGGAGTAAGGGCACACAAAAAAATGGATATTAGTTGGCCAGGTTTGTTTAATCTTATCTGATGCAACTCAACTGTTCACATAATTCTATATGAATTTTAAGTTTATTGTGACAGATAATACTGACTTCAGTGTAAAATATTAATATCTGGTCTTTTATGAAAAGATGCTAACTCAAACTAGTCAACTTGTAGGGAAAAAATCAGCAACCAAATAAAACTTTTGACACTTGGCAGAAAAATGACTTCTTGATTTATTTTTCCAATTTTTAACATGCCCTGGGTACTTAGCATCAGTGAGTGACACTGAAAGAAAAGAAAACACAAGAACTGGCATTTAAAAGGAAGTAAAAGTTCACCTCATTTTTCTTTAACTCTTATGGACAACCTATCATTCATGTTAGTAATAAATGTGTTTTGAGCTCTGAATTCTCAATTATTTTTCATGTGGCAAACACATATATCAGTCCATTATTTAGATGATACCTTTGGACAATATGTAGAATATTTTTTTCTTGCTCATTCACAAATTTATTCAGCTAGGACTTTTCAAATACTGTTATTTTAGGTACTGTAGGAAGATAAGTTAAAGATAAAAATATTAAGATCCCAGTCTTAAATTTCAAGGCGCATACAAAGCCCTGGACAGGCACATTATGATTTGACAGGGATACTGCGCCTTTTTCAAACACCTCATGTGATAATTCTCTTCAGTCATGATCCACACATGATTTAAACATTATTCAACACAGTTTTAGAAGAGATCATGAGGACCTGTGTGGTTAAGGAATCATGGTGATGAAGGTATGCCCAGAGTAGGAATTTAAATTCAAATACCTTAAACTAGACATGTGGTACACAAGGGTACATCAGGAAGGTATAAGAAAAGAGAAGTCAAAGGCTGGGCCAAACCTAGTATCTTTTGTGGAGCAATTGGGCATCAAGGTAGTCAATAAGACAAGGAGAAAAATTAAAAGTAACATTGGAGCCTTTACTCTCAACAATCAAGAAGTAAAAGGAAGGTACAAGCTCAAGAGTCTTTCTTGTTTCCTCATGAAATGCATTGGGTGAAAGGCAAGTAAATAAGCATAGACAAGAGAAATAGTTTTACTGAATGAGTATAAAGTAAGAAGCCCCACCTCTTTTTGGACCCAGGCAGAAGTTGGTAAAGAGAAAAGGAAGGACTTGGAGGATACAAGTACAATATCAAAGTGGAAAAGAGTGTCTCAGCTGAGGTCCCCATGATAAGGAGACTTCCATTGAAGGTACCTGGGTTAGGAGCACACATCTGAGATAAGCATGACCAATATGGGAGTGGGAGAGCCTGAATCTTTGACTGAAGCTGCCTCTAAAAACTACAATGCTAAGTCTGGTGTGGGGAGTTTTCATCAGCTTTCTCTGATGAGCTTTGCCCGGCAAAGTCTGACAAAGCCTGGGTTGTCTATGGTCATGTTTGAAAAATCACAGGTAGGATTGTTGGCCTGGGGCTGGACCTCCCTGCCTGGGCCATAGAACCAACTGAAGCACCTCCTAGATGCTATCATTGTGTCAGAAAGAGGTATAAATATTGCCAAATACTCATTTTTTTCAAGGGAATTTACAAAACATTTTTATACATGAAGTTATCTTATTCTCAAATATTGTTCAACTTTTTTAAGGTGATTTTTTTTTTTTAATTTTGATACTTTGAACTCAGAGCAATCATGTCTGATTCTCCTGATCCAATCTGACAACCAATAGTTGTAACTGCTGCTTGGAAAGATTTGGCTGAGGGCCACCCTGGTGGTACAAGGGGTCGAGGGCTGCCCTGTGGGGCTTCCAGAGACACCACAGTATAAGTTCGATCCCCAACCAGGGAGGGAAGCCACATGTGCAGCAGATATTTCCTGCCTGGCTTGCTGCTCCCCGCAGCAGTGTATTTCAGTTGATCTGACTGTTCTGCTCCCCACTCTGTCTCTGGTGAATTCTTTCACCCCTGTTCCTCAGGCCTGTACCCCAGCTCTTGTATGCATAAATAAATAAATCTTAAAAAAAAAAAAGATTTGGCTGAAAGGCAAAATTGTGATAGAATACTGGAGTAGGGATTCCCATTCTTTGAGCAGAGATTGATGTAGCATGTGATCAAGTCAGTGTTTTTTAACTTTGTTTCGTCTCTCAATTGAAATTTAGATGATCTTCACTGTTGGACTAGTACTGCATGGACATAGGAGTGTCATCTCTTCAAGCTCCTGAATTCAATTCTCTTTCTGCATCAGAAATGAGATTGCTGGATCATATGGAGATTCTATTTTTAATTTTTTGAGGAATCCCTGAACTATTTTTTCATAGCAGCTACATTTGTCATTCCTTCTGACAGTATGCAAGGGCTCCAGCTTCTCAGTAACCACACAAATACCTGTTGTCCTTTATTTTTCGATAATAGTTATTGTGAGAGGTATGAGGTGATATCTCATTGTGGTTTTGATTTGTTGGTATATACATACAACAGAATACTACTCAGTCTTTAAAAGGAAGGGAATTAGTCAATATGGATAAACCTTAAGTACATTATGCTAAGTAAAATAAGCCTGTGGGAAAAAGAGCAAACATTACATGGTTCCACTTGAAGGAGGTACCTAACAGTATCACATTTGTGGAATCGATATGGAATAGTGGTTTTCAGGTAGTCTCTCTGGGGAGAGAGTAGTGGGATTTTGATAATCAATGAGTATAGTTTGGGGTAAGCAAAATTACTATATTCTAGAGTCCATTCTTAACTGTAGATTACATGTAGTCAACTATAATGTATTGCACACTTAAAACGTATTAAGAGGATTAATCTTATATTAAGTGTTCTTATCACAATATATATTTTTTGAAGTTTTAAAAATATACTTTACCTCACAGTTAACTCCATATCAGTAGGCCCCTGGACTTTCAATGCTACCATTTTTAAGACATGAGCTCTGGACATAAGAGATTTGTCCTAAGGTAAACAATTGCTAGGCGGTTTCTTGTTAAAATGTCATGGTTTTAAGAGTTATAGTTCATCACATTCAAGCACCCTAGGAAACGATTGTCCACAACATGAACTCAGAGGCCCCAAAGTAAAAATGTTTTTCTCTGACATAATAAACATCTCCTTGTGGAACTGAAGATTAAAGGGAGACATTTATTTTACTGGGCCATTGGCTTTATTAAAGGGTACCTGAAATCCCCAGGGTGGTTCACAGTGGAAGTGGCAGTGATATGTTTGTGTGTCTTTAAATATGTACCATTGTGAGTGTCAAGCTGCAAAAAATAAATCTTTCTGAGGAATAATAGGAGACTTTCTGCTTGGGAAATGAATGGACCTCTGAATTACTTTTCCCAGGCTCCAAATCTAAGGGCAGTTTTTGTCTGTCTGTATCTTCCCTCCCACATACAAGATTTCCCATACAGGGTTTCTGCTGCAATGCTGTTCATATCTGTCTCCATTTTACCATCTAAACTCAGTCAAGGTCAGGTATTCTACACCATATTTCACGATTATTACATCAGTCTTCACATTGATCTCTGTGCCCAATGGCTCCTAATTCAAATTATCATGCACATTACAAAAGTGATTTAAAAAGAAAAATAGCTGCAGTATCACCTTGAATATATCCAATGGACCAAACTACCGCCCAAAAACAAAATCTCCTCTAAAAAATGAAATTGAATGTTAGTCAAGGTTGCCCATCTAGACTACCTTATTTATACTTATTACCAAGTTTTTCATTAATTACATATTTCTTTTATATCTTTGAACTCCTGGTCTTTTTCGTTTGACCCTTATTTTTAACCTTACCATAAAATCAATGCTTTAACTCCATGGGGTGCTTTAATATAATTTATTATATTAGCACACAGCAATGCAACATTTATTCATATATTAAATAATCAAAACCCACGTATTATAGTGCTGCACACAGCATCAATCAAAGTTAAGTATATTGACTCTTCTTGAACTTAAAAGATAAATAAAAAGATTGAAAAATAAATACACTTATTTAATCAAAATTTTCTATGCAAATAAAAATATTGAAGTTAAAATAAAAAGTTTTACTATCTTTAAATAAACAAGGGGAAAAACAGATAATTGAAACCTCACTAATGTACTTAGAGGTTAACCAAATCTAAAATCTACTGACTTTTAATATTTAAATATCTTCTTTGTATTTCTATTTTCAGTTATCCTTACTCTTTGTTTTTTAATTTCCATGCTGTAGTAATCAAATTAGATGCTCATTTCCATGCCTTTTTAGAGTTTCAATAATATTTCAATATGTCAAAAGGAAAAGACTAAAATGTCAAGTTAATCACAGTTGTAGATTTTGAAGATGTGAATGTATTGATTCTTTTCTCGCTAGAGGCCTTGATGCACTCAAACCTAATTCACAAATCCAGCCACTGATGGTTTAAAAATAACACATTGTTACATAAAGTACATTGTAGTCACATATTCTACATACATTTTAGGTTTTAGAAGTTGCAATGTTTGCCATGATTTAATTTGTAACTCATTGTCATGATATTGCATTTTTTAATAAAATAACATTTGTTAATGCAATTGAAAATTCCATAAAGTCTCAGTATGAAGAGTAGAACCTCATAGATGTGCCATTACTGGTAGACGATGGTTCAAATCTTCTTGGGTAATTCTCATTGAGGAAACAATTGGCAAATTCACTTTGAGTGCACTCTCAGATCTTCTTGATGTGATACCACCAATAGCGATCATCTGCCATCTTCCTTTTCAACCTCCTTATTTTATGTCATTAGTAGTACAGGAAGACTCCACTCTTTACTGAAAAGAATTTACTTACAATTTATATGCTCACTCCTTTCAAATCACACACACACACACACACACTCTCTAATATCCCTAAAGGGAAATCAAATATCACTTTCATTTTAATTATTATATATTTGTGTTATATGTATATTATTCAACCGTTTTTATAAATACCTTTTACATATTCTGTAAAATGTACCTTTTCTTTCATCTTATTATAAACATATTCCATAAATACCTACAATTGTTACTGTCAGTTTCTATTATTAGTAGGCAGGTTGTCATAGTTGCACCTACGCCACAGATTTATGTTTTGTTTTAGTGTACTCTTGAAATATATGAAAAGTCTTTGAATTCTGGCAATTATAGTATATTCTATGTCCATCTAAGGACTCCAAACTATTCTCTATAAGCCCCTGTTTCCACGCTATAAATACAGGGATACTTTGAGGATATTATAAAATGGTGTTTCGAATCCAAGGCATCAAAAGGATAATACACCATAGTCAAGTGGGATTTATCTCAGGGTCACAAGGATGGTTCAAAATCCAAAAGTCAATCAATGTAACCCAATACATCAATAAAAAAAAATAAAACCATATGGTCATTTCAATTGATACAGAGAAGGTATTTGACAAAGTTCAACATCCATTCATGATGAAGGACTTCAAATTCCTTGGAACAGAAGGACCATATCTCAATATGAAAAAAGGTATACAACAAACCCACAGCCAATATTATCCTCAATGGTGAAAAACTGAAAGCATTCCCCTTAAGATCAGGAATAAGACAAAGATGCCTATTGTCTCCACTGCTATTCAATATAATACTGGAAGTCCTAGCCAGAGCAATAAGACAGGAAAAAGACATATGAGGAATCCAAATAGGGAAAGAAGAAGTAAAACTATTACTATTTGCAGATGATATGATACTATACTTCAAAAACCCTAAAAGCTCTACAGAAAATCTGATTAAAACAATCAACCAGTTTATCAAAGTAGCAGGATACAAAATCAATGCACAAAAGTCAGTAGCCTTCCTACATACAAACAACCAATCTGAAGAGGAAGAAATAAAAAAAAAAAAACTATCCTTTTACAGTTGAAACCAACAAAATTAAATACTTGGAAATAAACCTAACAAAAGACAGGAAAGACCTATTTAGAGAAAATCATAAAACATTGTTAAAAGAAATAGAAGAAGACAAGAACAGCTTTAGATGATACTACTTTATTCTAAATTATTCACTTGCAGATATAAATTGGAGAATCAAGCCACTATAGTCTTTAGTCTTTGCACATTGGTTGAAAAGTTTGAGTCCTGGTTCTAGCACTAGCTCTCTGACACTGGGCAGGTAACCTTCCATGCCTAAGCTTTCGCTCTTTTATATTTAAAATGGGAATAATATTAACACTTACCTCTAAGAGTTATTATAATAATTATATGTCAACATACATAAAGTTCTTAAGAAGTGTCTATCATGTAATAAGTGCCGGGAAACACTTTCTATTTCTACAATTGTTGCTTTGAGTTACAAACAAGGAAAGAAAATTCCCTACCATTCCTTTATATTACTATTTTCAAGGTGTTCTTTCATGCAACTGTACTCTGTTCTTATGAAATGTTTTATTTCCCGCCATAACTTTCTTTTATGATAACCATTAGGATATGAAAGGTAGAGACATGCTCTTAGGTGAAAGGTAAGGCAATACAAATTGCTATGCTTAACTGATTCTAAACAATTAAAAATGACAGATATTAATATTGAACAGAAATTATGTCACTATTTCTAAAATAGTGTAAATAGTACTGACAAATAGACAGGTTTGTAATTCTTAAAAGAAATGAAACATATCAAATATCTTCTGCCCTATCATGCCATATTCAGTTCTGGAACTCAGAATTGTTTGTTTTTATGTTTCTTGGAGGATCTTTATAGACTTATACCTCTTATAATCTCTCCTAAATTCTGTTTGGAGTATTTTCTGGGTACTGGTAACTTTACTTATGTTATTACATTTCATTCTGACAAGAAACACATGAGCTCCAGATGAATTTTATTTTCTAGATGAAGTCGTTGAGGGTGAGAGTTATGAATAGAATTGGATAACTGTAAAGATCATTTACCTCATCATAAGTTGAGCCAAAAAGCCTTTGGACCAAACTTGCACCAACCCTTTGCAAATACAAATGTATTTTTGGCTCATTTTTGGCTCATTCTGCTTCCCTCATTCTAAGAAAGTGGAGTCCATCCTCGGCATTTTGAAACATTATTTTAGATGAGAATCATGTTACAATTCATTCTTTAAAATTTTGGATACCATTTTCCAGAAACCCATGGTCTTTTCTCCAGAATCTGTTTACACATCTGTGCTTCAGTCACTGTAATGATAGTTGGACCAACTTCATCTGTAGTCTGGAGAAACAGCTCCATAAGGGCTATGAATTTAGTGGTGCCTAGAAGTCTCTTTTTAAAATGATATTTTTCGTTTATTCAGTGGCTCTCTAAAAGCCTAACTCTATATGCTTTTTTAATGGGTTACATATTACATTTAAAGCTCAACAATAATAAATAAACATACATATCCTTTCATGACTACCAAACAATTATTTCCTCCCAGAAATAATCATTGAGCCAAATCTCAAAGTATTAGACAATTTCATTGTATAAAGACAATTGTAATCTCTGTAACCACACAGTATAGACTTTCATAGAGACAGTCTAGAAGCATTTTTGAGTTTTCACATTTTTTACTATATAGGTAGAGTGGTACAAAAAAGAAGTGATAAACTCAGCTAATAGGAACTAGTGCGGCACCTCCCAGAGCACCCTTTACTGTGTGGACTCAGGGATAAGTAGAATTTCATTAAACAACTAAGACAAGGGGGTAGTTTAGACTGATCAAATGGAAAGTACAGTGACATGAAATGCCAGAACATGCTTTCAAGCCACAGATCGATATGCGTGGCTAAAATACAAAGTTTTCAGAGTGGTGTGTGTGTGTAAGAGAGAGAGAGAGAGAGACAGACAGACAGACAGACAGACAGACAGACAGACAGAGGCAGAGGCAGAGGCAGAGACAGAGACAGAGAGGAGAGGGAAAGAGAGACAGACTGAGAGAATTCCATTCCTGGAATTCTCTGAAGGACTTGAGAAGGTTTGGAAAGTTTATTGATGAATTGTAAGTACAGTACTGATATGGTAAAATTTAGATCGTAAAATTTCCTGGAAGCAGTTAAATGATTTATTTGCTTCTCTTTGTTTTTCTTGGGGCAATGGACAGTGTATTGGACCAAGGAAGTAAAAAATCTAGGAAAATATATGATGAAGGCATCATGTACACTAACCAAAGCCTAGATACAGCTTTGAGATTATAAAGAAAACATTACAGTGAAGTTAATGAGATAGACAAGAAATAGACATTTAATGATATGTTAGACTACTAGGATAGAAATGTACTTCAGTCAACTATTAAGACTTCTAGGAGGGTATTATCAATTTTGCTTTGTTTAGCTATGGAGAACTACAGAGAATTTCTAGGAGTTCATTTTTAAATTCGAAAATCAATCAGCTTTGTTTACATTCTCTGTAGCTTATTTTTGGGGACAATGGTCTCCCACCTCTAGTGATAAATGAAGAAAAGTCCATCTTCCCTGACCATTGACCCATTGACTGCACTGGTTGGTTTGGCTGATTTGCTGTCAAAAAAAAAAAAAGCATCTTCACTTTTAAAAATATGTCAAGAGGGCCTCCCTGGTGGCACAAGGGTTAAGTTGCAGTACTATGGAGCTATTGGCAGCCACTGGCAGCACAAGTTGAATCCCCAGCCAGGGAGGTGACCCACATGGCCCAGTAGACCTCTCTTGTCTCACCCCCTGCTTCCCTCAGCTGTGTGTTTCAATCTATCTGCCTGTTCTACTCCTCCACACTCTGTCTCTGGTGAATCTTCTCATCCCCCACACCTCTGGCCTGTACCACAGTTTTTGTATGCATAAATAGATAAATCTTTTTTAAAAATGTCAAGAGAAATACCCTGGAACTTTTAAAATATAGAAATACATTTTATTATTGCATTCTTTGCTGGGTTGTCCCCATGAGGTAATACTATCAAATAAATAGCAACTCAGTCAGCAAATATACTTTTTTAAAAGTTTTTAATCATAAGGAGTGTTAAAATCTCTTTAGTAATTTTGGACAAGGCTTCATAAGTGAATACATTTCTTTATGTGTCTAATTAAACACTGAAGAACCATAGCTTTTAGATTTATATTATTCACAAAGGACTCTGAGCACTGCTTACAAATATCTTACCGGTTCTTGACTTAGTTAGGCAGTACTAAGCTTATTTATGCTCCTAGCAGTACAGCTTGTGTCTAACTGGTTTTTAACATAGTATCCTAGAGTAACCCTGTTTAGTCAAGAAGCTAAGGTCATCATGTTAGTTTCAAGAACTAGCATCTGCCCAAAAATGTCTTTGTTCGTTTATATATTTTGACAGTAACAGGGACAAGGGAGGAATCTGTTATAATCTTCAGTGTGGGGATAGTATCATAACTAAGTCTCACATGCACTGTGTTAAATCTTTCTTACATTTTTTTGCCACCTATGTTCCAATTCTTGCAGCTTCCTAAGGAATAATTGACAACTCTCTCCTGAGTTCCAAATGGAGACATAGAATTTAGATGTGATATTTTCAATGAAAAATACTATGTTCTCGATTATATAGACTATGTATATCTGGGAAAGAAGAGATGTATAACAATATGTAAAATATTGAGGGTCAATATATAATGTGCTAATTTAAAATTAGATTAGCAGGCTATTTACTGTTCCTTGAAAATTATCATATAATGCTTTAAAATGTGTATATGATGCCAAACTTGGGTTTCCACTGTCCCTAAATCAAATATTTTCCCCTAGACCAAAATCCTTGTTAGATCAAACAATGTTTACCATTCTTCTCTACACTTATCATCATTCTAAAATGTTATGCTCTAGCATTATGAATTTGATTATCCAGCCTTACTACTCTCTCTTCAGTTATTTCAATTTGGTAATTGAAATTGGACGCCCTTCATTTTGTAAGCTAAAATCTTTTAGAGTAGAGAGGGTTAAACTAAGCAGAAGCAAATACTGAATTGAACAATTTTCTTTCTCCCCTGCAACCCCCTCCTGGGTAATTTACTCCCCAGGTGCATTTCCTAGGAACCTCATGAACTAACTGTGTTGCTTCTTCAACAGAATCTTCTATCTATTCCAAGATAAGGAAAGCAACAGGGCAAGTCACTGCCAGCTGCTAAAGGCGGTGATCTCTAAAGGAACACTTTCTGCTAGGAAAAAATACATTGTAAACTCCTGATGTCTATACCCCCTGCTGCCTCCCCAGATATGAGAATGTGAAACCTTTCACTCCCTTTATGCCTCACATCTCCCCACATTCATGCCTCCTGTATATACACACTGCACACTCACTATTCTGGGAGTTGGCTTCATTAGGCTGCTAACCCAATTGCCAACTCCCTTGGTGGCCACTTCATATAATGAACTCCTCTGTGCAAAGATAATCTCCTGGTTGAGAGTATAGCTTTCTGAGTGCCAGTCACTAACACATAACCTCTCAGGATCTTCACATATGCTGATAGGTTTGTATGGAAAATTACCTCCAAACATATCACACTCACAGTTCTACCTTCCTTATGTGTCTGAACTCAAAGTTCACTTTCTTTTTTTTTTTAAAGAGGTGAGAGGATTCACCAGACAAAGTAGGGAGCAGAACAGGCAAACTGACTGAAACACACTGTGGAGGGCACCAGCAGGCAAGGCAGGAGAGGTCTGCTAGGCCATGTGAGTCCCCTCCCTGGCAAGCGGCAGGGATTGAACTTGTGCTGCAGTAGCTGCGGTTTGTTTCATAGTGCATTGCTTAACCCAGTGCACACCAGGGAGGCCCCAAAGTTCACTTCCTTAATCTTCTATATACTCCTGAACAGTCTGGGAAGAAAACATGGTCCTCTTCAGTAAGTCTATGTGCTTTGATTTTACTTTTGAGTACTTTAATTCCTGAGTGGAGGCTCACAGATCATTAGAGGATGGACTGACTGAGGAGACTTACAGTGTTACCAGAACTCAGCGGCCTCAGTGATGGGAGCCGGCAGGAACAGTGGTGTCTCTCACCCTGCTGCTCTACCACAAGACAGTTGTGGCAGTTGCTCCTCATAACCCTTTTATGGAAAGAGCACTTCTTGGATTGTGGAATAGACCAATCAGCCACAGGATTGAAAAATGGTCCAATCAGCCTGGTGGGTGGAGCACCCGAAAGTGGATATAAGCCAGAGTTGGAGGGAGCCAAAGGGCCCCCAGAAAGAGCCCCTGCAGAGAAAGAGCCTTTGAGGAGGAGAACCCCAAAGAGAAAAAGGAGAGCCCTAAAGAGGAGGAGAAGACACCAGCCCCTGAAGAAGAGAAGACCAGTCCAGCCCCCAAAGAAAGAAAAAAAGAAGCATCTAGCAGCCACTCTCTGAGGAGGGAAAAGAGGCTGATTGACTCTGCCAGAGACTGGGTCTTGGTCCTTTCTCTGAGATTGACTGAAAGGAGCACCAAAGGCACTGGGCCTGGTATCTCAAAGAACTGTTTGTTGTTGGTATAACCCAACAACTCATAAACAGTTGTTAACACTGGGTGTCTTTAACACTGCCTCTGCAGGACCAGTAGTGGCCATCACTACTGGCCAGTGACTGTCTAGTACTCCTGGTGACTGGTAGAGACCATCACTGACATCTGGATGAAGCAGCCAGCCACTTGTGGCTATAGTAAAATTTATCCTTTTTTTTTTTTTTTAAATAAACCCCATGGTTGTTGTTCCTAGAACCTGAGGTCTCTTGCAGTTGTGTGTGAGAACCCACAGATAGTGACCTGTTCTCCTTTTGGGTGCTGTCTTTGTTAGGCTATTGTCCATAGGCCCCTACTGTGTGGGCATTATATTGCTAATGCCCTTGAATCTGATTTGTGACCTTTTAGCCTTTTGGGGCTTTTTGGTGGCTCTCTAGTCTCAGAGCCTTCTCCCCCCTCTGTTTCTATATGGGGCTCAACTGCCTAAAAGTCAAGATAAGATTCATATAGGACAGCAAGTGGTACTAAAACTGAGAAGGACACTACCCAAATAGTTTAGTAGTCACCATTTGAATTCTTCACCTGTGCAAAATTGCAAGACCACTCAGTTTCAGAGAATAACAATAATGGGATTTATTTATCAAACCAGGAAAAAACAAAAAGTTACTGAAGCCAAAAATAGCCACTTACCTCATCCGAAGCAATGTCCAGTGTTTCAAAGTCCTAAACACAAATGCTCCCAAGATGGCATCTTCACACCACTGTGGGCCTGCAGCACATGGCAGCCAGCCTGTAGGCTGGGATTCAACTCACAGAAACAGCAGAAGACACAACAGGAGATGCTCACAGAGCACAGCACAGCACAGCACCAGACAAATGACACTCAAAACAGCAGCTGCTGCAGCCAAACAACCCCACAAGTGGCCACATTCACGCAGCTCAGTGGGACACCTGCCTAGAAGTCTTCACCTTCCCTTCCAGACTGTAACAGCACCAAAGCTGGGAAGAGTTTCAGTTGCTAGGCTACTTGCAGTCTCCGAACTTTTCTTCTTTGAGGTTAGCTGCTGGAAGCATCTCCATATTCTTCAGAGGTCTGCAACAACCTTCTGGAAGATCAGCATGAGGGGGGCAGAAATGGCTCACCCTGGAATCCCTGAAGATCCTAAAACACTGAAATCACTGAAGCTGACTGGGGTCTGCTGCTGCCATCCCTTATGTTCCTTTCTTTAAAAAAAAATATATTTATTTATGCATATAAGAGCTAGGGTGCAGGCCAGAGATGCCAGGGGTGAGAGGATTTAGCAGAGATAGAGTGGGGAGTGGAAAAGGCATATGGACTGAAATACACTGCTGAGGGGAGCAGCAGGGAGACGAGAGGTCTGCTGAGCCATGTGGGTCCCTCTCTGGCCGGGGATCGAACTTGCACTGCTGTGCGGAGGATGCTTCACAGTGAGGAGCTCAACCTGCTGGGCCACCAGGGAGGCCTGTGCTTTATATTTCTTAGGAGTCTCTACCCTCATTGATACTTTGTTCACATTTTCCCTGATGCTATCCATTTTCACCAATACCCCCTCCAGCGGGCACCACTTGTAACAGTATTTGGCTTTAGCCATGGTTACAAGATGAGCTCAAGTTTGAATCTATACTATGCTATCTGTTATTAGTATCCTTTGGAAAATTCATGAAGCCTCATTCGAAAGCCTGTTCAACATATCTGTCAAATAGATTTCTATCATCATCACCATTATTATTATTGTCATATTTTAAGGATAAATGATATTTGAATGAGGAAGATGGGTTAGAGATGAGAGTAGAGGAAGACAAATCAATTAAGATGATTTATGAGGGCCTCCCCTCAAGATATTGCCAGCCACTGCAGCATTTTGATTTCCTCCAGGGAGCTGACCTACATGGTTCAGCAGACCTCACATGTCCCTCCTGCTGCTTCCCTCAGCAGTGTATTTCAGTGCATCTGCCTGTCTGCTCCTCGCTCTGTCTCTGGTGAATCCTCTCATCCCCCACACCTCTGGTCTACACCCCAGTTCTTGTATACATACAAAAATAAAAATAAATTTTAAAAAAGATGATTTATGATTGGCTGAGAGGCATCTGTGTATTCATTTATTCATACAAACCTTCTCATATGCTGTCGGAGAAGGAAAGGTAGCACAGGTTTTTACTGTTAAATTCTCCTTGTCTAGCTGTTTATCTGCCTTAGCAATAGCGAAGGGTAAAAGGTATAATTTAGATTTCCTAGCACTTGACTTAAAGGAAAACAATGGTTGTAAAACACAATATATAAGATCATCAAGTTATGATCTGTATATTTCAAGAATGTGCATGCTACCAAAACTCCCCAGATTTAAAGAAGAAATTGATTTTGACAAATAGCCCTTTGATGGAGGAAGACATGCTCATAAATGAGGCATGTTTTAGACTTGCTCTTTATGTATATTTAAGACAAAACATGGGTTTTTGGAGACCAGTAGTTCACTTCACAGATAAGAAAAATAAATTGGGATTTGCCTAAGGTTACATATAATGTTAGCATCAGATCAAGGGAACAGGTCTATATTCTATTTGGTTCTTATTCTACTTTCAAACTTCATTGCTTAGGCAACTTTGTTACTATTCCCTAGACTGTGACAATGACACAGACCTTCTCTTGTTATCATTGTAGACATATTTACAAGAGTGCTTTAGAGTCATCTAAAGTTAGAAATAAAGACTGGAGAGAGTCTGCATATTTTGGACAAACACATTAAAAATCAAGTATCCTGCCTTTGTGTCCCAGGAGGAGAAAGTCAATGTCCCCATAGTTGCTTTATTTTGCAGGGAAGGAAGAACATATTCATATCTTTTCATTATCTAAATTGTGAGGGCCATAATACTGAGACATCTTGGAAACTCTTGCTTAAGTCACTTTCACGGTCTTATGTACCCACCCTAAGACATTTTGACAGTCGCAATGAGCCATGGAGATATGATTGTTTAAAAAGAAATCCCCGTGGTATTGTTGCAAGGCTTGAATTGCAGTATTCATGGCAGAATTTGTATGAGCATCTGATTACATACTGCAGAAGTTAGACCATTTTCCTCTCTCCCTTGTGAGTTTTCAAAATATTTCTCCAATCTCATACTAGAAGTCAGTTACCATCATTCACAGCCAAATTGGTCATATGCTTGACCTTCACTGTGTTCCAAGGCTGTGTAGCTACTCTCCACAACATTCCCTTATGTATACTAGATTACTGTGAAAAGATGGGGCCAATCTCTTTATCATATAATCACATAATTTAATACTTCCACTAAGAGAACATATTGATTCTCTGCTTACTATGTGTAAGGCTTTGGACAAGGTGTTTTATATGAATTATTTCATTTACTGTCACAAAACCCTCTGAAGACAGGTATTTCTTCTATTTTACGTGGAACTCACTAAGGAATTGTTTGAGTGGTTAGATAATTCTATATGATCGATATCCAGTAGCTGCAGTTAATATGATTTGCCTCCTTTGCCTGATGCTAACATAAGTGAAACCTTTAAGGATCTTAAAGCTGAACCTGTCAAAATTGGAAAACAAGCAGAGGATCTGGTAGGTGTCATTTAAATACTAGAGCATACTATTTATTTCTTAAAATTAGTCATCTAAATGACTCAGTATATTCAGTAAGCATTTAAGGGTTAGTCACCACCTTATTGACATATTTTTTTTAAGATTTATCTTTTAATTTAAATTTATTTAAATGTATTTGACATAAATTGTAGTTCCCAGGGAATTCCGACCATCATTTCACCTGTGCACTGTCACCTCAATCCCTTGTGCTCTTGTGACTTCCCTCCCCTTCTCCAAGATTCCTCTGGTTTGTCTTTGACCTTTTGTTCATGGCCAGAGTTGCCAGGGGTGGGAGGATTCACCAGAGACAGAGTAGGGAGCAGTTTCAGCAGGTGGATCTACTGAAACACACTGCTGCGGGGAGCAGCAGGCAAGACAGGAGAGGTCTGCTGCACCATATGGGTTAGCTCTTTGGCCAAGAATCAAACTCAGGCTGCAGTGGCTGGCTATAGCTTGATAGTGCTGAGATTTTAACCCCTGTGCCACCAGGGAGGACCCCATCACAGATTTAAAACAAGAACTTCTGTTCTGACTAAAATACCAACAAAAAAGAAGATTAAAAAAAACTTGGTAGAAATCAGTTTTGAAATGAAATATTTAAAGTTATTTCTTTTTAACTTTTCTCCTCTTGTTTTGTGGTTTTATAACCTACCAAAAAAAAAAAAAGTCTGTGAATTCCAGTACTAATAATATTACATTTCTTTTCTTCTTTTCCTGAATTTTCCCCTTCTGCATAATGGGATTTCTTTTCCACTTATTCGTCCTTGACATCTTCATTATCAGGTACTTCCTTTAGAAATTTTATTGTTATTTGCAGCACTATTTATAAGATACTTATATAGTGCTATAGTGTAAGTAGTCAGGTACCTGTTGTTGAGATATTAACATTAATAAATATCCAGTACCAAGAAATTTGGTTAAATGGACAACTGATTTCATAGGTGATTATTTCACAAATTGTTTTCCATTGTTGTTTGACTTCTGTGCTAGCTATACAGTTTATGCAAAGAAATTATATTCATGCTCAAAGATAGCATTTTACCTGAATTATTTTGTAGTCATGTTGATACAACTGTTGCCTCAATAATGTGTTTCAGTTTTAATATTAAAACTTAATTATATATTTCAAAACCACTGCCAATATAAAAGTTTTCTTGCCTGTCAAAGCACCAGATATGAGCACTTTAAAAGGTTTATTTCTATTATGTATATAATCCTGTTTATATTTTGAAGTTTCAAATTATAGGTGTAGTGGAATGCATTTTTATTACTCTGTGCTTTGAGAATTCTGAATATTTTAATGCACCCTATTAGAATCGATGTACTGTATCATTACATATTATAGATAAACTCATATACTCTTAATGTGAAAGGGGTTATAAAATTGAAATAGAATAACAATTTTTTTCTGATATCTCTGGTGCTTTATGCACTTCATTTACTAAAAAACATAAAATGGTCAGTAAAATATTTACTAGGACTTTGAAAGTCTCCAAAGGCAGAAATTGAATTGTGTGGTATCTCTAGCTTTCTTTATAACACTTCAACTCAGAATACAATAGTGCAACTATATATGTATATTTTAAGATTTGGGGATATGTGTCCTTATAGGCCAATCTACTTTAATCTACATTAGTCTTATAGTAGAAAACATTTCCAGTTTCTTTAGAATTTTTACACTGTCTCAATGGTTTACTGATAAAGTATTATAAGAAATACTATGAAACAGAAACTCCCTGGTAGCACAGTGGGTTAAGCATTGCACTAAGAAGCATCCACAGTCACTACAGCACAAGTTTGATCCCTGGCCAGGGAGGGGACCCACATGGTGAAGCAGACCTCTCCTGCCTCACCCTCTGCTTCCCTCAGCAGTGTGTTTCTCCCTGTTCTGCTCCCTGCTCTGTCTCTGGTGAGTCCTTTCACTTTCCTGGACTCTGGCCTGTACCCCAGTTCTTGTACGCACAAATAAATAAATCTTGAAAAAAAAAGAATTAAAAAAAATAAATATTATGAAATAAAATATTTTCAGGTAACTTTGCTATTGCTTTATATTAAGATTGATAATATTTTCATATGATTGGCCAGAAAAGAGCAGTTGAACATATATTTTTCTTTAAAAGTTAGTCCTTATAAAATGAGATCATTTTCTATTAGAAAACTTTCCTTTGTGTATTTTTTGTTATCATTGTGCTCCCCAGTTGCTGTGGTCTTTGTGTTCTCCCAAAATTTAAAATTCAAATTCTAACTTCCAAAAATAATGGCAGGAGATAGGGCCTCAGAGAGGAACTTAGGTAATGAAGGTAAATTTCTCATGAATGGGATTTGTATCTTATAGCAGAGACTGGAAAGAGGTATTTTCTCCCTTTCACCAAGAAGCTGTCAGTAACCAACCAGAAAAAGATTCCTCACCAGGAAATCTCCATTGCTGGTACCTTCACCTTGGACTTTACAGCTTTGAGAACTGTGAACAATAAATTTCTGTGGTTTATTAGCTTCTGATTCTGTGTTATAGCTCTGAGTTTTGTTATGGCAGTCTGAAGAGAATAAGACAGTAGCCCTCTAGCTTTTGTGTTGAAAAATAAATGGCATGTTACTAGCAGATGAAGATTTTAGCTAAAATATAACATGGCCTCTAGAAGATGTGATTTAAAGGAGGGACCAAAAGAATAGATGCATATAATTCAATGGAAAATAATACATTTTCAGTGATATGATTTTCTGATACCATTTAGAAAAATAACTCATCAGAACTTGGAAGTCGTTTTTATATTCACTAAGGTAAAAGGCTGGTCCTGGCAGTTAATGAGTTTAACCTCATGCTGTTCATTATAAATTTGGTACATATTCACTTGGCTTTATTTGTTAAGTGAAAATGAAACACATTTTAAAATTGAAAAAAATATCTATAGTTTCAAAAGGAAAGGTTTCTTCTTTCCCCTACAGTCTCACCTATAAGGTAAGCACTATGACCATATGAGGGGGCATGTGAAAGTTTAGTTGTATTTCCTTTTTAACAGCTTTTCCAACATACTACTTATTAACTGATTCTAAATGAAAAAAAAATTAGTTTGTTTCTTGTTATGCTATGATTTCCAGAAATAGTAACTCCATTTTGTTGTGGCTTTTACCAATAAACCTGCCCATTTAGTCACTAAAATGAATGGACTTCACCCACTATATTTTTTTTTAAGATATCCCATGAATTCATTGGAAGTGCTTCTAGGGACTGGGAGTTGTTAAGAGATAAACTGCTTGGTGATTTATATAATCTAAAACTTAGTGAAATTGTCATTGACATCAGAATTTTGTGGTATATTTTCACACTAAGAGGTAAGAGGAAGATAAAACTCTCTTTAAATAATAATTGTTGTAAACCATATTCCTCAGGAACAAGGTTATTTAAAAAAAAATCAAATAAAAATGTAGTCAAATGACTTGCTACAACGGGTCTATTTTCCATAAAAAACTACAAAAATATCATTATTCAATTCAGGAAAGCTAGAGGAATTGGAGGAGGTTATTTTAACATCAGCATTATTTCCACGCAATCTTACCCAATATGCACTTCTACCTTAGCTTTGAAGGTCTCTGTGTCTGTTATCTAGCAAACCACTCAAAATAACTAAGCCTTTAAAAATGCAAACATTTATTTTGTTTATTCTCATGTGGGGTAGCTGAACTCAATAGGGCACTTTCATTTTTCTGGGATCTATTGAAGTTGGTGAGACATCTCTACAAATTTGACCCAAGCTCTTTCCCATGACTGGAACTTAATAAACAGAAAGGTATTCTAGCAGGTCTGTCCTGGGGACAATGGGAAAAATTGTCATCACTGATAGGTGTCATTCTGTAATAGGGTAGCTGTGACAATTCACAGCAAAGGCAGAGGACCCAAATGAGAAACACACTAAAGTTTTAACAACTTTTAATTCACAACTTTTAAAATCTTATCACTTAAAGTAATACCATGGCTGAACTTAGATTATGTGAAAGGAGAAGCCACTAAGTTATACTGAAAACACATGAATAGAGGGCTCTCTTGCCCTCCCACATGCCATATACCTGGGAGTTTTATTCTTTATCCTTTTCTTTTTTTTTTCTAAAATAAACTTTACAAGACAAAAACAAACAAACAAAACCCCACATGAATAGAGTGAAGGGTGAAGAATCAGACCCCTTATTGTAATTCATATAAAATAATCCATCTTCCTATTGTGATTATTAACATCTCCCTTAACTGCTCAATCTTATCCCAGAATCCCCAAAATCTCATCCAATCACATGTCCAGGCACTAAGTCCATGATCTATTTTTTTTTTTAATATAGGTAATGTTGGCTTACATTATTGTTGGTATTTTGGAAGTATAGGATTCCTCCATTTAGGTTCCTCCACTGTAATGCACCCACCAACAAATCACACATAATCCACCACCCTAATGCATTGTGCTTTCCTCTTTGTTCTCACCCCTCCCTTAGCCCCTACTCAACTGGACTCCTCAGTTCTATAGTAGTTTTTTTTTTTTTTGGTAAAATTTATTTATTTATGCATACAAGAGCTGGGGTACAGGCCAGTGGCATGGGAGGTGAGAGGAGTCACCAGAGACAGAGTGGGGAGCAGAACAGGCAAATCAACAGAAGTACACTGCTGAGGGGAGCAGCTGACAAGGCAGGAGACATATGCTGTTCCATGTGGGTCCTCTAGTGGGGGATCCAACTTGCACTGCTCTGCAAAGGATGATTCACAGTGCTGTGCTCAACCCGCTGGAGGCCCAATTTTATAGTAACTTTCAAGGATTATTATTTTTTTAAAGATTTATTTACTTATGTATACAAGCATTGGGGTACAGGCCAGAGGTGTGGGGGATGAGAGGATTCACCACAGAGAGCCAGGAGCAGAACAGGCAGATCAACGGAAGTACACTGCTGAGGGGAGCAGCGGGCACAGCAGGAGAGGTCTGCTGCACCATGTGGGTCCCCTCCCTGGCCGGCAGCAGGGATCGAACTCGTGCTTCAGTGGCTGAGGTTTGCTTCATAGTGTGTTGATTAACCCACTGAGCCACCAGGGAGGTCCTCAAGGATTATTTTTAAGCTTGTCTTTACCTGACCTTTAGTTTGGTTTCCTTATATTCCACATATAAGTGCACGGGCTAGTATTTACCTTTTTATCGTTCTCATTCTGGCTCATTTCACTTAGCATTATTCCTTCCAACTTTATCCATGTTGCCATAAATGGCATGAATTTGTCTTTTTTTACCACCCATATCGCACCTGAATTTATTTTTTGTTATCTCTTAATAGTCCATTTTTTATATGACCATATCTTCTTGATATACTCACCTTTTGTGGGGCTCTTAGTTTGTTTTGTAAATAGTGCCACAATAAACAGGGGAGTGCAACTTTCCTTTAAAATTAGTATTTTTAATTTTAGGGGTAGGAGTGAACTACTAGGCCATATGGAACAACCTCTACACTACTTTCGATAGAATCTGGACCAGTCTGCATTCCCACCAACAGTATAGGAAGGTTCCTTTTCTCTCCATACTTACTGATCTTATTGTTTCTAGTATTGTAGGTATAGGACATTCTCATTTGCCTAAGTCCATGATCTCCTAGTGGAAAAAGGTCCAGATGGTGTTGTGTTGCTCTTGACAACAGTAAGCAAAAAGACAAATTACCTGTGTTCATTCCCTCCAACAAGCACATATACCTACTTAAATATTCTCTAGCATTATAACAATAACACTCCCATTCCCAAAAGAGAAAAATTAAGCAGTTATGCACATGATTCTGAAGTTTTGTTGAACAAATTAGTCAGGCCCTCCATTCTGGTATTGGATTTTCTTGATCAGGTCTTAGTTCTGTTCACTGTGTGTAAATACCAGTTCATTATTTTCAAGATCTCTTGGCTAAACATCTGTATATTCTTCTTTATCTGTTACCATCAGAGGAAGAAATTGGAAAATATGTTCTTTGAACGACAATGTCAGCCTACTTCCCGCTAGATGAATTTTACAACCCCAAGACATTTTTAAATTTTGAATATCTTCAGACTATTTTAGTCCAAACTGGTGGCACTCTTATAAATAAAACTGTATTAGGAGCTTCATATGTTTTTCATGGATTTTGAATACATTCCCTTCAATTATGTAGGAAATCCATATCAATATTTTTAAGGTCTTTCTTACTTGGTTTATTCATTACAATTTTAAGTGTGCCAACCTCTTCTATAACAATGTCTTTTGATTCTCAGAAACACTTCCAACTGAGAGAACAGTAGGGATCGTCTTAATCCCACAAGTGATTCCAATAAGGGTCTGGTAATGAGACATTTGCTTTTGCTTGTGCTCCCTGGAGACATTACACTTTAACTCTTTTACCACGGAAGAAACTGAATTTCAGTTTTCATTACTGTGTACTTCATCTAATTCTGTTCTGCAAAAATATCACTTATTTTATCATTTCATCTTTTTCTTTAGAGAACCCTATCTTATTTTCAACATACTACTTGGGAATATCCTTAATCAATTTCAAAATGTTATGGTTGCATTATTAACTTCTCCATTGTCCTTGGCTAAGTGTTGCCAAATATTTCCCCATCACATAACATGGGGCACTACTTCAATAGCTGTTACCTCACCACTCTTCAATTACTATAAGAATTTCTTGACAACCTAGTACCAAAATTAATACTGTTTATTTTAGTTCTCCATCATTGCAACATCTCACCTCTAGTGCCAACATATATATTAGTTTTGTATCATTGCTAATGTTCCTTTACACCAATTATCCCAAAACTTAGGTATAAAATATAAAGGCATGTTCAGATTATAAGTCTGCAACTTTATTGTGGCTCATAAGTCTGGGTGTTTGTTTGTATGTTGACAGGTGTTTGATTTTGATCTTGACTGCCTCTGTTATGTTTCTATGTTCAGCTAAAGTTTATGGATTTGGTCACAGATTTGAAAATCATCTGACAGTTAGATGAATTTAGAATTATTTCTGTAAAAATCAGTGTTTTACTTGACTCTGCTTCACATGTCTTATCCTCCAGGAAACTAGTCTCAACATGGTAGAAACAGAAAAATAAGTGTAGAACATATCTGCAGGAGTATCTTCATGCCTCTACTATTTCATGGCTGTCAACATCTCTTTGGCCAAAGAAAATCACATGGTTGAATTCAAAAACAAGCCACACAGACAAATGCATTCCACTTTGTAATGAGAGGAGCTGCAAAGTCATATCACACAAAGAATGGATATAAGGAAAGGTGAAAATTTGAGTCATTACTGCATAATATTCCACAGCCTTATTTATTTTCTAGAATTAGCCATTCAACCAGACTACTTAAGGAGGATAAAACCAGCTCATCTACCTTATCTATGAAAACAAAACAAGTTCAATGTGTCTTGAATAGGAGAAAAGTAAATATATGATTAATAATTATGGAAAATTCAGAGAAATAAACTTTAGAATTAACTTTGGTGGTTGATCAATGTCATCAAGAGCCCACTTCTATACACTTCTGATCTGTCAGCTATAGCCTAGATCCAATAGCCATTTTGGTCATAATATCACTGTCAGCTGAGGTGACAGTTTCCCGATTCACATCCAGCAGAAGACAGAATGCTTCTAAACAACATTCAAAACAGTAGAATTATGATTTCTCTGTTATTCCCTGAAAATCTTTTGGTCTAATGTCCACTCCTAGATGCACTTAGATTCCTATCCCACTTATGTCCTCCCTTTGAAGATTAGAGTTGAGCTAGCTTTCCCCAAAAGCCATTTATTCTATAGAAATAACAGTGAAAATCCAAATTCTCAGTTGCCAATTTAACTAGAAAAGGAAAGGAAGGGATAAGTATAGAGTGACCCAGTAATACAGATCATTACGATTGATATGCCAAAGTATCAACAGTTGAATTCCATCATTCTTCACAGAAAACAATTCTCAGAATGAATTTTGTTCACTATTGGAGTTTTGTTATATATCAATTTCTTTCTTATTGTCTTGATAGTTTTAGTTATCAAGGAAAAAACAAGTATAAAAATATTGAGAAACTGTATAAATTTAAGCAATCTTTAGGTAAATTGTTGATCTGACTTTGCTTTACTGTATATTCTTTTAATTATGTATGTATATTTATGACTGAATATCAATATAGGAAGCATGGTAATCTCCTGAGTGTACATAATAAAATGCAGATGTGAGCTAAATATGTCTGATTCAGATGGAAACTGAATACAAGGACCAAGAACTAGCTTTAACAAACAGCCAAAGAGATCCTTCTATACTTATAAATATTAGAACCCAATAATTTTGTGACTTGATTGAGAAACTGAACTCATTAGTTTGGAATATTAGAGGGTAGGTCTCAGCTCATTGGAAATATCACATTCTCTCCTTTTGTTGATGATAATATTTTAGCACATTAAAATTTTACCTTTGTACACTTCAAAAAATGTTGCTAAGAAAATGTTTTTAATGTAGTCTGTTCTTTTTTTTTTCCTACTCCATAATGCTTTTTATGATCATGGTGAACAATTATAGTAAAATCCTTCTTCCACTGCAAATCATTTATGAAAACTGCTTAAGCACCGTCATGTGTGGATTTATGGATTGCTAATTCATTTTGTGGTTTCTGTAAAACTCAGCATAGATTTGACCATATCCGATTGTTACAGTATTTCAAAAAGCAAATTGCTTTATATATTTTGCAACAGGATATGCTCATGATTTGTCAAACATCTTAAGAGTTTTGTTATTTTTATAACAGCTGCACTTAGTTAACATGTCACTCATTATTGTCTGGAATAAATTTGTCCAAAATAAAACTGGAAAATATTTTGTACTTGCAATGTACTTAGGGTACATACTA
Source organism: Galemys pyrenaicus (assembly GCA_019455555.1). Lineage (NCBI taxonomy): Eukaryota > Metazoa > Chordata > Mammalia > Eulipotyphla > Talpidae > Galemys > Galemys pyrenaicus. Next base: position 3,390,171 of record JAGFMF010011399.1, read on the forward strand.
TCCAACCATAAATGCATTATACACATTATTATACACAGACATGAACACAGACATGTACAAAAATACTACTCAAAATATTCTCACATGAACACATTTTGTGTAAAATATTTTTGAGCCCCAGTGTGAAGGAGGGCATGCTCTCTTTTCCCTTTGAGTATCACACTCACCTCTACTATATAATTTAAATACATTTTCAGAAATATTTTCTACTTATTCATTGTAATCCCATATGCTTTATAAAATTATTCCCATGCCTTTTTCATGTTAAAATTGAGATACTGAGAAAAATAAACACATTCTCAAGGATCACAAAGCCAATAATTGACAGCTGTACTTTTAATATAATTGTTTGATTTTAAATAGTTAATATTTTCTTCACGAATACTATAGTGTTCCCATATATTAAGAGAACTTCAGCTTTCTCTTTGTTAACATGACTGTGGTATGTTACAACTGATGAATCAATTTAATTATTAAATTAAGTAAAATTAAATATTAAGTAAATTAATATTAAGTAAAATTAATGTTTTTTTGGCACTTCTTTAAGTTTACCTAGTGTTTTCAGCCAGTTCTTAGCCCCCTACATTTAGATTCACTAGCTCCATCTAGACATGCCAGCATTTCAGGTATTTCTTGTTTTAGACGATCTTTACAGTTTTGAAAATTATCAGGTATTTTGTGGACTATCCTTTAATTAGGATTTCTCTGATGTTTTCTCAGGATTACTTATGCTTGGAGCAAAATTGTGGAAGTGCCATTCTCACATCACATCACATTTTTTGATTATATATTTTGTGTGTGTACACATATACATATGTGTATGCATATATAAATTTATATATGTGTATAACTAAACATGAGTTCATACTAATTTCTCCAACTTTCATCCAATATGTGTAGTTCATTCAAAACTCCCAACTTGCTATATCTAACCTCCCATTTACAATAAGAAAAATGATTTCCACCATATACCAAGCATTTACTTATTTGTTCAATCCCAATATGCATGCTTTCATAGTTGGTAACCTGTACCTCCATAGGAAATAAATTTGTGTGTCATAGTGCTTATTTATGATCCTTGTTATCTTTAATCTTATAATCTCCAGTTATTTCCAAACTAATTAGGTTATCCCGTTTTCATTCACCCTCTTTAATAAGGTATGCAATACATTTGTAATATAATTAGATTCATTGTCACAGTTTGCTTTCTATTCAATAATTCTTCAATTAGACACTATTTTTTTTAAAGTTTTTATGCATTATGTTTGACTCTGTTTTCTCTGTGTTGCTCTTCACTTTGACAAATGCATTGTGGCATGTATTTAATAGAGCAGTAGCATACAAAATTACTTCACAATCTTAAAATTCCTTGTGTTTTACTTAACCATTCTCAAATCCTTATCACCCAGCGATTTATTTTCAATCTCCATAATTTTACTTTGTGAATTTATATCATTTAATGGTTTCATGATGACTATACCTTTCCTACTTGATCTTTTTCACTTAGCAACAAATATATTGTTATGATTCATCCATGTCATTACATGATTGATAACTCACTCGTTTTTAGCTATGAATAGCATCCTACTACATCCATGGTATGGATGTCTTCCAGTTGATTTCTTCGCCTCCTGGAGGATTTCTTGGTTGCCATCAGTTTTGAGCAATTATACATAAAGCAGCCATAAATACTCACATGCAGTGTGATGGTGGACACGAGTTTTAACTTTATTTGCATAAATGCAAAGTATATTGCTGGATTACAATCTTTAGCTTTATAAAAACATTTCAAATGTATTTTCAGAAGTAGCTAAACTATTTTCCAGGCCTATTCCTGGACATGAGAGTTACTGTTTTACTGAATTACTGAGCTCTCACCAGTATTATCAGATTTTATTTTTTTATTTGAGTTTTGCATTATTTTTTTTTCGTTTTTTTTTCTTTTATTAAAATATTTTAAAATTTACATATACTTGCCATTAATTGTAATCCCCATGTATTCCCCATCACCATCTCACCAGTGCACCATCACCTCAGTCCCTCGTGTTCCCATCCTCCCTCAACCCTCCTCCTCCCCTCCCCACCAGGTGTCCCCAGTCTTATTTATTTGTTTTATTTTTTATTTTTGTGGGGGTGAAATGGTATCTTAATACTGATTAAGTTTGCACTTCTCTAGGACAAATTAAGCATATTTTATATGTTTAGTTGTTGTAATCTGTATATTTATTTGGTGAGATGTTGCTCCAGATATTTCACTATTCAAAAATTGGGTTGTTTGCTTATGGTTAAATTTTAAGAGTTTTGCACTTGTTCAGATGCAAGACCTTTCACCCAGGAAATGGACTGTCTTCATTTTCCTAAATTCTTTTATTGGATAAAATGTTATATTTTAATAATTTATGAATTTTTCTTCTGTAGACTTATCACTGTTATAATTAAAAGTTTATCAGCAAAACAAAAGCCACACATTTCCCCGTTTTTCTATACAAGTTTTATGGTTTTGGGCCTCCCAGGTGGTGCAGCCAGTTGAGCGCCACACTGTGAAACATTTGAGGCACAGCAGCAGGGGTTTGATCCCTGGTCAGTCAGGGGACCCACATGGTGCAGCCAGACCTCTTCTGCCTTGCCCACTGCTCCCCTCAGCAGTGTATTTTAGTTGATCTGCCTATTCTGCGCCCCACTCTGTCCCTGGTGAATCCTCTCACCTCCCATGACTCTGGCCTGTACCCCAGCTCTTGTATGCATAAAAAAAAAAAAGAAGTTTTATGGTTTTGAGTTTTGCATTAAGGGCTATGAGACATTTTATCTATTTTTGTGTAATGTGTGTAGTCCCTCTTTTCCTCCCTTCTTCCCTCTCTCCTTCTCTCCCACTTTCTCCCTTCTCTTGCCCCTCCCTTCCTCCATTTTCCTGTGATTTTTTTTTTTTTTTTTTGCTATATGAAGGTCCACTTGTTCCAACACCATTTCACCATTTTTAGAAAAGACTATGGTTGCTTCATTGAATGACTCTTGATTTTTTTAAAAAAAATCATTTTAAGGGCCTCCCTGGAAATACAGGGGTTAAAGTCTCAGGGATACTAAATTGTCACTAAACACTGTAGCATGAGTTTGAGGCCCAGCCAGGGAGCTGACTCACATGGCACAGCAGACCTTTCCTATCTTAACTACTGCTCCTCTCAGCAATGTATTTCAGTAGATCTGCTGTTTTTTTCCCCACTCTGTCTCTGGTGAATCCTCTTACCCTCTGCACCTCTGACTTATACCCCAGCTCTTATATGCATAAATAAATAAAAATAAATATTTTAAAAATTAAAAATATATCATTTTACTATTTTATGGGTCTATTTATAGATTTTCTCTCATATTCCATTCACCAATTTGTGTTTATTTGTGTTAACCATTTTGATTATCATGACTATATGATAAAAGTTTAAGTTACTCTTCTTTGCCCATGTTGACTATTAACTTACAGTGACCCAGACATAAGCTTCTAAAATCCACTCTCTGACCAACTCCATCATCTGATGACTACCAACTTTTTCAGACTCTAAAACTTTGCATCCTTAACTCCCTAACACTGTCCAAATGTCAGGGAATCTAACAGTCTAGTCTAGACAGGAATTGCCCAAAAGCAGAAAGCTGAGTGATTATGAATTAAAAACATTTTTTAAATCTTCTCACCCTCTTTTTTTTTTTCCTTTTGTCCTTTTTTCATGGGAAGGGCAATGTAAGAGTAAATGTAAATGGATTGACTAAATAAATGGCTTGTTACATCCTCAATAATTAAAAAAAAAAATCACAGAAAAAAATTAATGTGATGTAAATTTCTTGAGACTCATTACAGATGAAGCACAATAAGATAAATTGTTTGGTAAGTGATATTCTCAATAAAACTGGAGAAAAAGAGAATAATACCATTTTTTATATTGAGCATAGAGAGATAGGGAAGAGAGACTTGTGTCTAGGTCTTTGGGAAGTTGAAACATAATTAAATGTTCCCAAGATAAATGTCTTTGGCCAAATAAAGAAAGGGAAAACTCAGTTATAGACTGAACAAAATTTACCGGTACAAAAAGCCTGGATAAATAAACCCAAGTTAGATATGTCTTTGCACAATGTAAGCAATGTTTGCAAGCCTATAAATAACATTTGTAAGATATTAAGTAGCAAAATAAAATGATACAGAAGGTCACACTTTCAATAATGATTGAGTATATAAAACCATACTATTTGGTATTACAAAATCATTTATATTAGCTGCCAGAGATGGTAATATTAACAGGGAGAAAAATATCCCATTGTTATTGCTCATACAGAGAAAGCTAGGGTTAAACATTTTATATACATATTTAAAGAAATGCCCAGTTTTTCATAAAAAAAATTCATCATCTTTGAGGATGAAAGATCATATTAATAGGTCTATAGCTTTTATTCTCAAAGTGTTAACATCAAAATCACTTTATTTAAAAAATGCATAGAGTACATGTAGTTCAATGAAATTCATCACACATTCCTATGTTTATTGCAGCACAATTTATAATAGCCAAGACATGGAAAAAACATAAATGTCTCCAAACAAATGAATGGATCAAAAATATGTGTTATATACACACAATGAAATACTACTCTGTGATTAATAAAGATAACCTCTTGCCATTTGCAGCAACATGGATGGAGCTGGAAGGGATTATACTAAGCAAAATTGGTCAAAAGGAAAAAGATAAATATTGCATGGTTTCACTTATACGTAGAATATAGAGGAACCACACTAAAGGTTAAACAAAAGCAAGCTTTGGAAAGGAGCTGACAATGGATCTCTGGGGTGCATTCAGGAGAAAGGGAGAGGAGGAGTGAGAGGAAGGTTTGAAAACAGGAGGGAAAAGTCATATTGTCTATGAATAAGGCTACCAGAAGTAGAATATGGCAAAGGGGGGAGGGGAGTCTAATGGTGGGTTAATGGGGCTTTGGTGGTGGGTATGGTGAAATAACACACAATTGTGAACCTACACCCCTAAGACATCTATTGTTATGTAAACTAATGTTATCTCAATGAATGTAACTCAAAATAAAACAAAATGCATGCATCCTAGAGACTAGTACAATGTTTAATTGGAGACTTTAAATTTAGTCAATTTTAAAATTTTTACAAACTAGAGGACTATATATTGCTGTCATGTTTAGGTATATCCCTCTTTGATCTAGTCATGATTTGCATCATTTCCCAAAATGTTCATTGACATACATTTATGTTTTTGTGAAAAACATGTTTTAGAAAATCAAATCCAAAATGCTAATAAAAGAAGCAGCATTGCAACACTATTTTATTCACTGTTGTGAACAATGAAATAATCTAGAAAAGAAAGGAAATTAATAGCATATGAAACTCTCGTACAGGGGCACTGAGTGTTTTTCAATGAAAAGGAATGTGGCAGAAAAAGATAACAAACCAGCCATTTTAAATATATTCATAAAGAAATAACTAAGAATAAAATATTTTTTCAAAATTACATGTGCTATTATTTAAATATTTATTTCTAAAAATGCTAAGAACCTTTTCATATAGTGAAATAAGTCATTTTCAAAGTATTTGCCCTTTTAAGAACTCCAACCTCCTTCTTTAGTATTTTCTAGTGTGTTAGTGAAAGGCAATTACAATATCTTCTTATATCAGTCCTGCAATAACTGTTCATTTGTGTTGTGTAGAAATTCTTGTTCAAAAATTGCTGGTGGGAAAAGTGGATGGTTACATATAGACAATGAAACTGGATGACACTATAACTCTATACACAGAAGTAAATTCAAAATGGGTTAGAGACTTGGTTATGTCCCCAAACCATGAAAATAAGAGGAAAGCACAGGATGTCTGTTCCATGACACAATGATAGAAATATCTTTGGGGACTCAACCCCTATGAAAAGAGGAAGGAAAAAAAAGCAAATAGATTAAGATAACATCAAGTTAATACAATTTTGGAAAGCTAAATAAAATTTTAGCAAATTAAAAAGAAAACCTACAGAATAGGAGATGATATTTACACATCACACAAAAGGGTAACATACAAGGTTTATGAAGAACTGATTCAACTTAACAAAAGCAAAAACAAACAACAAATTTTAAAAATAGTCAACAATGCTTAATAGACACTTTTCCAAAAAGGATATGCAGATGACCAATAGACATAAGAAAAAATGCTCATCATAACTTCTATTTAAAGAAAAGTAAATTAAAACCATAGTGAGATATCATGTAACCTTGTGAGAAGTAGTATATATATATTAAAAACAAAACAAAACAAAAAAAAAAATGCCCCTTAAAATTGTTCCCAAGGATGTGGAAAAGTAACACTATATACTGCTTGTGAGACTATAAATCTGTGCAGCCATTCTGAAAGAGTGATCTGGATCATCCTTAAAAAAACTGTAATTTGGAAACTGCATGATCCAGCAATCCTTCTTCTAGGTATCTGTTTGAAGAATATAAAACCATCAACTCAAAATTCTATATAATCTACTCTACGTGCTCAGTTTAGAAAATTTAACCCAAACCAACCAAAGACTAAGTTATCTCCATCCATGCAAAATATTATCTTTATGAGGACTGAAAGGGAGTGGGTAGGCATGAATATAATTAGTCATTTTGCAAATAACTGTCTCCATGAGTAACTCTAAAATTTCCCAAAGTAGTCATCCCTAAGACCAATCATATACTTGCAAACCACTTGAATGAATGACTATCCTAAACTGAGAGCAAGCAGAACAAAATAAAAACAAACAAACAAACAAACAAACAAAGGCCCGCCCTGGTGGCGCAGTGGGTTAAGCAACTCACTATGAGGCAAACCGCAACCACTGCAGCATGAGTTCGATCCCTGCCACCGGCCAGGAAGGTGACCCACATGGCGCAGCAGACCTCTCCTGCCTCGCCCGCTGCTCCCCTAAGCAGTGTGTTTCTGTCAATCTGCCTGTTCTGTGTCCTGCTCTGTCTGGTGGATTCTCTCACCACCCCCACATCTCTGGCCTGTACCCCAGTGCTTGTATGCATAAATAAATAAACCTTTAAAAAAAACAAATAAATAAATGAACGAACACTATAGAACAGCTTCTTTGTGACTCAAAATCAAGTTTATATTTTAAAGTAATTATCTTTCAGCTCCACTTTCATACACATGAAAGTTTAAATTTCCCTCTCTCTGTTTACCTTTTTGCATTGCTAATTTATTTATCAGCCTCCAGGAAGGGTTGTTGCATGCCCCTTTTTTGGATAGCTAATGTTGACCCTTCACGTTTTAACTTGGAAGACCAAGAAGGTATGCTCATGCCATAGATTAGACTCTGAGGATAGGACTGAGTTCAATATCATGCTTTGTGGATGTTTTTTTGTATAATCCAACCACAATACCAAAGAAAATTTCCTGGAAAGGATCCGCTGGGCCATTAGTATTTTTAAAAATAGTAGCTTTCACCATAGACCAAAGAGGGTATCTTTAAAAAGACCTCCAAACTAACTAAGCAGAAATGACCTGTAAAAATATCTTGTTGCATGATTGAACTGATTGGAAAATTCTGGGCATGAATAACAATTCAAACTAGAACTCTCATTACCAGCTTTAGTCTACTGTTCCAGTTATAAAAGGAGTTGGAAAATTGCAGCTCACAGGCCAAATCTGGAGAACAGTCTCTATAAGCTTCATTGGAACATATCCAATCACATTCATTTGCATATTGTCTATGGCTACTTTTATACTTCAACAGTAGAGCTGAGTGATTATAATAGAGATTGTATGATTCACAGAGCCTAAAATATTTACTCTCTGGCCTATGATGGAAAAAGTTGTCAATCTCTGACATATTACTAGTCTAACAGGGATAAAAAATGAAAGGCAAAATGCCCACTCAGACATGCTTAATTTGGTTGAATGATTTTTGCTTGTATAAGTCTTGCCTATATCTTTCGTTAATTTCATGTACCTTTTTCATGTTAAAAGTCTTGATGTACTTACATCTTTAACATTTTTTTATTAAGGTAACATTGGTTTACAACAATGTATATGATTCAGAAACATAGGCTCACACCTCTTCGGGTGTATTTACCATCCCACACCCACCACCCACACAGCATTTTCTCTGTCCCTCCTTCCTATTTTCTTCTCTAGCTTCACCTTCTCTCTTTGGTAGTCTCAGTTTTACCATCAGGTATCTTTTACAGGGCTTCCATCCTTTAAATTCAAGCACATTCAGACATATGATAATCAAATTAATAAAAAGCAGAGTTAAAGAACAATGGTTTAAAATTTTAAATATCCAGAGAAAATCAATATATCACCTATAAGTGAGTGCTTAATACTATGTACTATTTATTTACTTGGAAGTTGCATCACCTCTTAATAACCCAAAAATGGATAAAATAACTCCTTAATTGGGACTTTCAGATCTTTACCCTTTTAGGGATTTATCATGTCAATGTTTATAAGCAGCAGATGCCAAGACTAAGTTGAATGTGTAGGAGGTTTATTGTATGAAAATCTGTGAATTGTAAAGAGGGAGAGAGTCGGTGAAGATGTGTGTATGAGTGGGGTGGGATAACATAGGGGTTCTTCAGACTAGATGAAAGACTGACATTAATGAAAGGAAATAATAGAGAATAGAAAAAATCAAACTCTGTTATACCTGCCATGCACAGTCATGGACTTGGACTGGCCTCTGGACTGTATGACCTCAATATGAGTTCTAGCACAGATCTGAAGGTGTTAAGATTGGGAGGCTGTCAGTCAACTGTCCTCCTCACAGTTGGTTCTCCTGGAGAGAGAGCTAAAGCAACACATCTTCATAGCCATCACATTGGATTTCTTTCAAATGAATGCATATTGATTTAAAAATATTGATGTTCTAGAATATGCCACATATCAATCATTAAAATGTTCTTTCATTGACATTTAAGCTTTTAGGCTTCTCCATAATAAAATTCTTAGATAAGAAAAAAGGCCAAAGAAATAGAAGATGGCTATTAATAAGAGCAAAATACACTTATAGGCACTTAGCTACTACTTATCATCCAAATACCTAAGAAACAATACAGACAGACAAAATCTACAGAAAAACTTTCAATGTTATCTCTTAATTCTGTTTACGTGACTCTGCTACATTTGGATTCCTATTTTGGGGGATTTTTATCCATTAATGTAACAATGTTTAACTTCTTTGCATCAAAATGGAGAGAAGATTTAAGTTCCATTTCTAAAATAATAATTATAAACAGTAGAGTATCTCAGCAAAAGACTGTCCTACTAGTGATATATGTACATTCATGTTTAAAAAAAAAGTGCTACTGAAAATTTAGTTCAGAACAATCTTGCAGTCATTGATATAAGACATACTAAATAGAAAAATAGTTACATGTTAAATAATTCATTCTTATTTTCTCCCTTGTATTTCCCCACTAATATAGGAAGTCTAATATATGATATCTCCTCCTGAATGTGCTGCAGACATTTCAATTTTAACTTATTCAAAATTAAACATTTATTTTTTGACCCATTAAAATGTATTTCTTCTCCATTATCACTAAATGCACATCATCCCCTTTAGTTGTTTCAGACAGATTTCTATGATTTATCCATGTTTGCAGGATTCATTATTTCTCAATGTATAATCCAACATAAACCCAAAATATTCAGATTGGATAAAGGTATCCAGAGAGGAAAAAAAGTAAAATTATTACCTTTTGTAGAGATGCTAAGAAAAAAGCTCATTAAATATAATAAAGAACTACAGTAAAGTTATAGACTTCAATTAACATATAAAAACCTGCTGTTTCTATATGCAAAAATATTGAACTATCAGGAAGAGAAATCAGAGAATATTCCTATTTACAATCACATAAAAATATAAAATAACTTTGCATAAACTTAACCAAATATGTGAAAAATTTATACACTTAAAAGTGTAAGATATTGTTAAAGAAATAGACAAAAAGAAATGGAAAGATAATCAATGTTCATGGACTGGGAGAATAAGCACAACTGAAATGGATATGTTATCTAAGGCAATATACAGAATAAGCTCAATCCAATAAAAGTCAAAATACCATTTCTTTCAGAAATAAAACAAAAAAAATCATGAAATTTCTACAAAAGACTAGTATGGCACAAACACTTCTGAGAAGAATGAATATAACTGGAGTTAAAATGATCCCTCACTTCTAACTATGTACAAAACATAATTAAAACATCATGGTATTGTAATAAAAACAGACATACAGATCAATGTAAAAAAACTGGAAGTTTAGAAATAAAGCCACAAAGACAAGAACAACTAATTTAAGACAAACAAGCCAACATCATGCAATGTAGCAAAAGCATTCTCTTTGATAAATGGTGTTGAGAAAACTGGGAAGCCACATGTAAAAGATTATAATTAGAACACTATCTCATACCATACAAAAAAATAATTCAAAATGGATAAAAGACATGGATCTAAGATGTGAAGCCACAAAAGTCATAGAAGAAAGCACAGGTGATGTGCTCTTTGATATATGTTCATAACCTTAGAGGTGTGCTTAAACTTGACACCAAAGGTATGGGGAAAAACTACAAAATTAAGCAAGTGGGACTGCATCAACATAGTGAAGGATAGAAATTAGACTTTTAGTGGTAAACTTAATATAGCATATATACATGTTGATTCTTAATGTGCACACCTGAAACTTATATAATGTTGCAGTACAATATTGCTTCAATTTAAAAAATGAAATTTATTTGCTATTAACTTTATCTATACAACAATCTCTCACCTTTTCTGCTCATGGGTGCTGATTCATTAATTAGTGTTTAGAGGCAGTTGAATGCATTTCTAGATAAAATCAAGTCTATAAACACAAGGTTAACACATATCTAATGAATCAACACTTGATGTTGTCTCAAATCTCACCAGACACCTAACTAATCAACAGAGATAACTGCTCCAAAAAGATTAATATAATACTTTGCATCTATAAAGGGCTTTTCTTCAAAGTTTAAAGCTCCACACACAAACAACTTTAGTAGCACTTCTGTGTGTAAAGTCTTAGCTAAGGGAATTCAATTTAGTTAAATAGCATAAAAATTAGAAATCTAGAGATCGACATCTAGTATCTGCCAGCAGGTCAAATAAAAATAAAATTCTCAGCACTTTAAAAGCATTATCCTAAGTAATCCCAAGACAGCCAGTTGTTGTACTTAGTGACCCATAAATTGTTAAGAAGCACAGAAAACAAGTTCTTAAATGTATGTAGCGATTTTACCTTTTCAAATCTTTTTTGAGTATACTTTTAACTTCATTCATAAAATTATGAGACTGTTATCATTCCCATTTTCAGAAAAATTAAAAATCTACATTTTCATGTATTACATTACATTCTTTAATTCATAATTTTATTTTCCATGATTTTGACAATTACATTTGAAACTTTTTCATATATAATCTAATTTGGACTCTCTATATTAATAATTTAAAAACCCGGATTCTTGGGCACAAGAAGAGAGGAGCAGGAGTCTTTCTAAGCTTACTCTTTTTGAACTTCTTCTCATCTCAGCATTTACCTCCTGAAGCATCTCCTTTGAGCACCCAGAATAGATACACAAGCAACATTTTTTTAGAATGTTTTATTATATTTTATATACATATTTAAAATGTTTCATTATATTTTATCTTTTGAAACTATTGTATGATTTACAAAATAAACTTTTTAAAAAGTAGTAATAAAATCCTTTTGATGGAATGCAAACTGTTAACACACAGCAATGAAGGTATCTTGAACCTTAGATCTATAATACTTATCCATTATTTTCTGAACATTTGAGAAGTGGTAAAATTGAACTTCCGAATGATCAAATTGTTGGCAAACCTGTAGAAGATTGTCTGCTGATCTCTGTGGCATTAATTTGAAAACATGGTAAAATTGATCAATTCACCACTAACCTGACTGAATCTCCAGCAGTTGACTTAGTTTCTATTTGGTCAGAAGAAGCAGTAACTTTGTTTACCTATATAGGATCTGACTTCTGCTATGATAAGTGTAGGCCATATTCACCTATTAAATGGAAAAATGACCTGTAGGGAAAGGGTCTTGCATTAAAGAGAAGTTTCATTCCCTTCTACAGGGTCCCCAATTGTATATATCAATTACATGTTGTCTAGTGTACTCAAAGATTGGCATCCATAAAATATGGGGAGGGATTTTATGAATGAAGTAACATGTAGATGATTAATATTTTGAAATTTCATCCTGTCACTTATCTATTTAACATATCTATCAACTATCAATCACATATATTATAGATTTTTCTATATCATCTATCAAACCTGTCTGTAATGGCACCTATATTAATTTGCAAAGTGATTTAGAAATAAAGGATTTTCTACTAAGGAGGGAATATATATTAAACACATTGATAAACATAACACTTCTCTTCCTATTTATAATATATATTATTTGTTAAGAGAAAATTTCAAAAGAAGTGGTATTGTGGTATTAAAAATACTAAATTTATTTGGAAAACTGGAATGAGTTAAGATTTAAAATAACGCTTCATGACAGAGTGGATGGAAACTATTTTGGGCAAGTGAGCATGGTGCTCTTTTGCATCATCTTAGCTACCAGTTCTTATTAACAGTGACTGAGGCCAAGGTCTGTTACAAGACGTCCTTGGAGGTGGTGCTGGAAAGGATGGAGAGCATCAGGAAAAATGTAAACAAAGTTATCAGTGGGGGTGAAAAATCTAGTAAGAAATATAAAGGGCTGCAGATGCATCCCCAGCATTCAGCATTCAGGACTGCAGCATTTTGGGATCTTCAGCAATTATGAGGTCAGCAATTTCTGCCCTCATCATGCCAAACTTCCACCAAGCCTCTGAAGGATGTGAAAGAGCTTGCAGCAGCCAAACTCAAAGAAGAAAAGTTTGGAAACTTTGCAAGTAGCCAAGCAACTGAAACTGTTCCTGACTTTGCTGCTGTCACAGCCTGGCAGGGAAGGTGAAGACCCAGAGCCCAGTGCCTCATTGTGCTGCATGAGTGTGGCCATCTGTCAAGTCCTTCAGCCACTACAGCTGCTGTTTTGAGTGTTGCTTGTCTGGTGCTGTGCTGGGGCATCACAGCAGCTCTGTGAGCATCTCCTGTTGGGTCTTCTACTGTCTTTGTGAGTTGGATCCCAGCATATATAGGCAGGCTGCCACGTGTTCCAGGTCCACAGTGATGGGAAGACACCATTTTGGGAGCATTTGTATTTAGGACTGTATAACACTGGACACAGCTTTGGATAAGGTAAGCAGCCATTCGTGGCCTCAATTGACTCTGTTTTCCCTGGTTTGTTAAATAAATCCCATTATTGTTGTTCTCTGAACCTACGTAATCTTGCAATTGTGTGCATTGGTGGTGGGAAACTATTTGGGCAGTGTCCTTGACCAGTTTTAGTGCCTCTTGCCAACTCGTATCATGACATGCTTGCTCTGCTTATAGATGATGCAGTGATTGTATAAAAAAAAGCAGTATCATTATTCTAACTGGATCTTAAAAATGGGATGCTATAAAAGCAAGTGGAAAATAAATTTAGAGATTCTAAGATACTGTTAGTGTTTAAAAGTAACGATAAGAATGAATTGCATTAAATATGAATAATTTCCTGTTGTCACTTTTAAAAGGAAGTTTCTGGTGTTTTTTAAAGCTTGATCACTTGTCAAAATAACAGTAAGTGGTAGGAATAAAAGTAGAAACATCTGAGGCATGTAAGTAACCTCTGATTTTTTTGAATGCACATAGAACTTTCTCTTTCTACTTGGATATTTTTTATTGAGATAACATTATTTTATAACATTATATAAGTTTCATAGAGCATTATAACTCATGATGATCAACAAGTCGATTTTGTCACTCTTCCTTATCGTCACTTTACATTTAGGTGTCATGTTTTCAAGATTTCAATAAAATGATATTAGATACCATTTTTACTCTGGGTAACTCTTTATCCAGAGTAAAGTCTCTGAAGCACCCACCACTGATCTCTGCTTGTAAAATTCCAGGTGAAATTCCTATGGACTCTTCCCAAGCACCAAAAATTAACTGTAACCCAATAAATAAGCTCCATTTCTAATACCTCACTGAACTTCAATTGGATAATCCTTTGGTATCAGATCATTTCCATTTTTGAAACCCATGTATATAAAATTAGATACGATTAGTGCCATAATCCTTGCATATTTATAGAGCTCGACAGAAAAATAGCTCAACCAGAAAATATTCTGTGTAATTGAAATTTAACCATCTAAATAATTTCCCTTCACCTTATACTTTGAAAAATTAGTAACATACCTGATTCTATCTCTCCCTTGTATTAGTAGATTTATTTGGCAATGTGTCTGGTCTTCTTTGACAACTGACATTATTGAAGCGTCTTCAGAATATTGGTCCAAACTAGTGTTTTTTATATCACAAGAAATAATGACAGAAGATACAGATGATTGAATGAAGATATACCAAAGACCAGGGCCTCCCTGGTGGCACAAGGGGTTGAGTGCCACACTGTGGAGCTTCCTCAGCCACTGAAGCATGAGTTCAATCTCCAGGCAGGGAGGTAATCCACAAGGCTCAGAAGACCTCCCTGCCTCCCCTGCTGCTCCCCTCAGTGGTGTATTTCAATAGATCTTACTGCTCTGCTCTCTACTCTGTTCCTGGCAAATCCTCTCACAACCCACATCTCTGGCCTATAACCCAGCTCTTGTATACATAAATAAAATCTTTAAAAAAAAAAAAAAAAGCACCAAAGGCTTACAAACTCCCTATATAACTGTTTTGTTTTGGTTGACCCTTCCTTTTCTGCTAATGGCATCAGTAAAGCAATGCATGATTCAAAATAGTTTAATTGTGGTTGAAATATCTAAGATTTTAAACCAATATTTTTCTTTGTAGAAAAAAGTATTTTTATTGAGGTAATATTTGGTTTACACAGCTACCCATCTGTGATGCCAGTGCTTCTCATTTTCTTTTTTTGCTTCTCTTATTCTTTCTCCTTTTCCTAATAAACCTATCCTTTAAAAATGTAAAATAAACAAACAAATGAAAATATTGCTTTATAATGCTATATATATGACTCAGAGACAGGGATTCACAACACTTCAGATGTGTTCACAAATCACACTCACAATCAAGGCATCCATCCATAACCCTCCTCCATAATCCATTGGGCACCCATCCCTCTTCCCACTGCTCTCACCTGTTGGCTAATACCTTAATTTTAGAGTCATATTTG
Source organism: Galemys pyrenaicus (assembly GCA_019455555.1). Lineage (NCBI taxonomy): Eukaryota > Metazoa > Chordata > Mammalia > Eulipotyphla > Talpidae > Galemys > Galemys pyrenaicus. The sequence goes on from JAGFMF010011399.1 coordinate 3,405,447, forward strand.
CAGGATTTACTTTTGAGTTTGATTTACCCTTGATTGCTTATTTGTATTTCACATATGGTTGAAATTATCTCTTATTTTTATTTCTCCTTTTGGCATTTTTTGCTTAGCATAATTGCCTCAGTTTCATGTTGTCACAAATGGTAAAAATTCATCTTTTTTATAGCTGAGTAATATTCCATTGTACACATATATCACATCATCTTTGCACTAATGAACATTTAAGTTGTTTATGTAACTTGGCTATTGAAAATAGTGCTTCAGTGAAAATAGGCAGTGATATTTATATATATATCCCTTTAATTTATATATATAATTTATATTTAATGTATGTGTTCCTCTTAACCCATACATGTGTTTTTACATTCTTTGGGTAAATAGGTGAGTTTCTGAAATATAAAATTTCTTAAAAATTATAAGTTTTGATAAACCCCTATACTGTTTTTATAGGGGCTGATCATTCTACATCCCACTAAATTAAGTGTATGAACATTTTTTTTTCCACACCCTGGACAACACTTATTTATTCTGTTCATTTTAATATGGGTCATCCTCACCTATGTAATATATTATTTCAGTGTGGTTCTGAGTTGCATTTCCTTGATTATAAGTAATGATAGGCATATGTGTGTGTGTGTGTGCACGCCTATCTATATGTCTTCCTTAGAAAAGTATCTAGTTAGTTCTTCTGCCCTTTTTCAATTGGCTTAATTTTTGTTGTTATTGATTGAGTTGTATGGCACTTTGTAGAATTTGCATATAAAGACACATGCTGGATGAATAATGTCCAAGTTTTTCTCCTTATTCAAGTACAGTGTCCTTTTGTTTTAATGACAATTTCTTTCTTGCATGTGTCTGTCTAGATTTCCAACATCATTTGCTGAAATGACTTTAATTTCTCCAATGTATACTTTTGTCATAGGTGGTATGGGTTTATTTCTGGACTCTCTATTCTTCCATTAGTTTGTGTATCTATTTTTATCCCAATAACATTTAATGCAAAAGTTTTTATTATCAAAATACACAGATTCAAAACAGGATTATTTTAAATTAATACTCTCTAAATATTAAATTAGATTTGTCTTATAAAATTGGCCTAATTAATAGCTTTTTAGATTCACATATATTATGTATAATTAAATTTATGCATGCATCTGGATTTTCCTTTGAGAAAAGAATAGTTAATTCAGGGTACCTTTTGCATTTACAGGCTTTATTAAAAACTCAGGATATTAAAACCATCCAAGTAATTTGAGATTTTTAAGATGATATAAAAGTCTTAAAATGCCCTTCTATTCATGCAACATCACATCCCTTAGTGATTGATCATTAAAATTCAAATATATTGAAATTATCTGAAATCATCATAGTTACCAAACAATGCTAATATAAGTTAGATAATGCATATATACAGGAAAATTTCCTTAAACATTTTTAATCATTAAAATCCAAGTTACAAAAAATGATGTTATTAAGTATATAAAATTGATCAATCTTTCACTTACCACTTACTTAGTATTTACTGTATGTCGAATCCTTCAAACACAAATGGATATGTAGAACTTAGGATAAAAGATACTCAGTACTTCTCTTTAGTGTTAGGGTGAGTAGCATGATAAACAACACAATCAAAATACAAAGAAAATAGACAGTGGGGATCAGGAAGTAAAATGGAGGGATGCATCTAACACTGAATTATTTTCCATAAGGAGGTTTGATTTTGAAAGATAATTGTCACCATGGAACAAAGCGGGGGTTGGGAGGAGAGATTCTCAGGATGAAACTTCAATAATTTTTTCAATAGGAGGAATTAGTTTAAGAATGGAAAGGGAAGAACAGTGAAATATGATGAGGTTAAAGATACAAAGCACACTTGTGATAATGCATGAAACCTTATCCAGTCTGTGAAGGTCAAAATCTTTTCTTAAAAGCTTTTAGTTTATGTAAGTATTAAGTGCTCTTACTATGGTTACCTTGGTGATAGGTGTGGTATGGTACATTAATCTGAAGAGGTATGATTTTATGTCTCTGAATCATACAGAGTGTTGTAACTGATGTTATCCCAGTAAGATAAATAAATATAAATATGAATTAAAGTCTATGTCTTTGTCATTAGACTTATCAAGATAAAATTAATATGACAAAACCCAGTTTAAAGTGTATGTATTAATGTTTTTTTCCTCAGTATATTCAGGGAGGTACAACCATTACCCCAATCTATTATAAAACACTGAAATTATTTTCTATAATTCATTATGTTTCATTAATCAAAGAAAAAAAAAGAAAAGAAAAAGAGAAACCTGAAACCAAAACTAAACACTCTAGATAAGAACTAATATATTTTGTCTTTATAAAATTTGATATCCTGCATATTTCATATAAAATAAATTTTATGACACACGGTCTACACATGGCCTCTTTCCATTAGCATAATGTCTTTCTAGGTTCATTCATGTTGTACATTCATCAGTACACATTTTGTTTTTACTGAATAATAATTTACTAGACACAAGTCTGTTATATGCATATACTACATTTATCTAATTATATGAATGGATAAACAACTGGACATTTTATTAAACTTGTATTTTTAATATTTTTTGTGATATGATGCGAGAATAAGGTTGAATTTCATTATTTTGGATGCATATATTTAATTGTCCAATCTCCATTTGTTGAAAAGATTATTCATTCCTCCTCATTTACTTGTCTTAAACTCTATTTCGAAAATCAGCTGACTGTAAATATGAAAGCCTATCAGTGAACACTTAATTCTATTTAATTATCTACATAGCCATCATTAATAAATTAACATATTGGCTTTTGTAGCATTGCTGTAAATTTTAAAGCTAAAAAATGTGAACAGTGCAATTTTGTTACTTATCAAGATTGTCTTTGTATTCTAGGTCCCATGCATCTCCAGATGATTTTTTTTTTCAAACATTTATCATTAAGGTGTGCTGTGTTTTATAAAATATTTTTCTTTATCTATTAAAACAATCTTGCCCTTTCAGCCTTTGTCCTAACACTATGCTGTTAGATACATATATTTGCAGATAATGAACCATTTTGTAATATGAAAATAAATTCCATTTAGTAATAGTATATAATCCTTTTTTATATGTCATTGAATTTTCTAACTGCTACTACACCCTGGATTTTATATCAATATTCATGATGTTGGTATATAATTAGTTTTCATGTTATGAGCTTTGTCTAATATTACCGTCACAGTTCTACTGGGCTCATATAGCTTATATAGAAAGCATTTCTTCTATTTTCTATGTTTGCTAAGAATTAATACAATTTTTTGAACATTGGGAAAAATTTACCAATGATACCATCTGAACCTAAATAACTATTTGACTGCTAATTTATTCTGTCACTCTCTATAAATCTATTCAAATTTTCTTTTACATCTATCAGTTTGGTAATTTAGTATTGTTCTATGAATTTACTCATTTCATCCACTATACCTATTTAAAAAAAATGTATATAGTTTCCCATTAAATTACATTTATTTATTTAAGGATGGTAAAAATGTTTTTTCTTTCCTTTTTGGTTTTCATAATTTGAGTCTCCTCATTTTTTTTCAGATTAGTCTATAGAGTTATTGATTATGTTGATCTTTTCACTAGCCAAATTTTAGCCTGAAAAATATTTACATTGTTGTTGTAGTCTCTTTATTTTAATTACCATTGTAATATTTAATATTTCCCAACTTCTACATACTTAAGGTTTAGTTTACTAATCTTTTTTTAGTGCCTAAGGGAAATTATAAGTTTATCAATATATTTTTTATTAAACAAACCATAAATTTCTCATTAAGTAATGTATTTTTATTGATCTTTTAATTTTATATGCCATACCTTTTTCATTAATTTCATTGTATTTTCTAATTTTCCACATGATTTCTTCTTTGTTCCATCTTTTGTGTCTCATTAAATCTAAACATAACTCAAACTTTCAAAATTGTTATTTTTTAATCTAGTAAATTGTATTTGGATAATATTTTGCTATAATTTTAATCATTTTCAATTTAATGATGACTGCTGTGTTGGCAGATATGGTCAATAATAAAAAATATTCCATGTGCACTTTAAAATAATGGGTATTTGTGGGTTTTTGTTTGTTTTGTTTTTAAAGATTTATTTATACAGAAAACAATTGGGGTGTAGGCCAGATGTGCGGGGTGGGTATTAGCAAGAGGGTTCACCAGAGACAGAGTAGGGAACAGAACAGGTGGATCCACTGAACTACACTGTTAAGGGGAGTAGTGGGCAAGACAGGAGAGAGGTAGCTTTGTTATATGGGTTTGTGCTGCAGATAGATTCATAGTGCTGAGGCTTTAACTCCTGCACCACCAGGGAGGCCCTTATTTCTTTGTTTTAAGATGATGTGTTCTAGAAATAAGTTAGGTCTACTTGATTTATTTTACTGTTTGTCTTTTGTTCCTCTGCTGATACTTGTTTTATCCATTATTATTATTTTAAAACTTTTTATTTATTTATGCATACAAAATCTGTGGTACAGTCCAGAGTCGAGGGAGGTGAGAGAATTCACCAGAGACAGAATGGGGAACAGAACAGACTGAAATTCACTGTTGAGGGGAGCAACTGACGAGACAGGAGAGGTCTACTGTGCCATGTGGGTCCCCTCCCTGGATGGGGATTGAACTCAGACTGCTGTGCAGCAGATGCTTCACAAGGCAGCGCTCAACCCGCTGCACCACCAGGGAGGTCCCTGTTCTATCCATTATTAATGTGGAGTATTGAAGTATCTCTTTTTTTAGGGGCTCACTCCTTCCTGTCTGCCTTGTTTTATTTTAGCTATTTATTTATTTATTCATTCATTCATTTATTTATTTTAAAGATTTCTTATTTATCAATACACGGAAGAGCTAGAGTACAGACCAGAGGCATCGGCAGGGGTTGTCTCACTAGAGACAGAATAGGGAGCAGAACAGGCAGATCAATTGAAGTACTATGCTGAGGGGAGCAGCAGGCAAGGTAGGAGAGGTCTGCTGTGCCATGTGGGTCACCTCCCTGGCTGGGGATCAAACTCACACTGCAGTGGCTGCAGAAGCCCCAGAGTGCAACGCTCAACCCTTTATGCCACCAGGAAGGCCCATATTGAAGTGTCTAACAATTACTGGTAAATAGTTTTATCCTTCAATTTTGTCAATTTTTGCATCATATTTTAGATCCAAAAGTGTTTACAATTGTGATATACTGCCGTTGGATTAATCCTTTTACTCTATTAAATATCATTTCTTTACTATAGTTTTTGTCTTAAAGTCTACTTTGTCTGATACTAGTATAGTCCCTTTAGATTTCTTGTGTTTGTCATTTATGTGCTATTTTTGAAGGTTATATGCTAACAACTAAAAAAGAAAAATACTTATTATTCTATATAATTTTCTGTCTTTGAAAGCAAAGGAGAACAAGCTATATTTATAGGGTATATTATACAAACTTTTCTATGTAGCATTTCTGGATATTTCCTTTGTTCCTGTAGATTAAGTTACCATCTGGTGCATTTTCCTTTCTCCTTTACAGTTTGGCCCCCATCCACCCCTTTGTGCTTTTATTAGCAAATATACTGGATGTATGTTACAAGCCTGGCAAGACAACTTTTACATATTGCCTAATACAATTGCTTTATGAAATTGTTAACAAAGAGGAAAAAGAAAAATATGCATTTACACAGTGTTTTATAATTACAGAATTGGCTTAAACAATGCTCTTTTGTTTGTGTGTAAAGATTCAAATTGCTATCTGAGGTTTTCTTTCAACCTTAAGATATCTTATTTTTTATTAGATGAATAAGCTTAATAATTTACAATTTAATAAATTTGTATATTAGTAATTTATAATTTTTGTAATTTATTAAATTATAAGGATGGGTTGCTAGTTTCAAAGTCATTCAGTTTTTTTTTTTAAAGATTTATTTATTTATGCACACAAGCACTGGGGTACAGGCCAGAGGTTTGTGGTAGTGAGAAGATTCACCACAGAGAGTGGGGAGCAGAACAGGCAGATCAACTGAAGTACACTGCTGAGGGGAGCAGCGGGCACAGCAGGAGAGGTCTGCCACGCCATGTGGGTCCCCTCCCTGGCCGGCAGCAGGGATTGAACTCATGCTGCAGTGGCTGAGGTTTGCTTCATAGTGTGTTGCCCAACCCACTGCGCCACCAGGGAGGCCCAAAGTCCTTCAGTTTTTATTTGGAAATGTTTTTCTTTTTTACTTTGATTTTTGAAAGATGTATTTGCTAGCTACAAAGGAGTTAAACTTTAACTATTATGAAAAGTGCTTCAATGAACATGAAGTGCTAACAGCTCTTCAAGATTCTGATTTCAATTGCTTTGGATATAAACCAAGATAAAGGATTGCTGGATTAGTTGTTCATTTTAATTACAACTTTTTGAGGTGTCCATGTGTCTGTATCATTTTACTTTACCACCTATAGTGCAAGGGATTCTAATTTTTCAACATCTTGTCAATATTTGCTCTATTATTATTATTGATAGCAGTAATCTCTGATAGGTGTGAAGTAATATCACATTTTGATTTTGATTTATGTTTTACTGTCAATTAGAGCATTTTGTCATATACCTGTTTACTATTTGTATATCTTCCTTGGCTAAATATCTATTCAAGTTTTTAGACCATTTTAATTGAGTTATTAGGCTTTTTATTCTTATCATTTATTTGTGTGAGTTCCTTGTAAATTTTGGTGATGAAACTTTTATCAGACATATGGCTTGCAAATATTTTCTGCCAGTCCATCGATTGCTGTTTCCCTAGACTGATAGTTTTCTTTGCTGTTGTGTAGTTTTTTTGTTTCATTGTCTTGTTTATTTTTTATTTTTCTTTTTTGCTTGGGTTTTTAGTGTCATACTCAGGAGATCATTGTTAAACATCATGATATAAAGTTTGGCTTTTGTTTTTATTTTTACTTTTCAGTCTTAATTTTCAGTATAAATACATTTTGATTTATTTTTTTTAAAGATTTATTTATTTATGCATGCAAGAGCTGGGGTACAGACCCGAGTCACGGGAGGTGAGAGGAAACAGAGGGAGGAGCAGAACAGGCAGAGTGACTGAAATACACTGCTGAAGGGAGCAGCAGGGACACAGGAGAGGTCTACTGAGCCTTTTGGGTCAGCTCCCTGGCCAGGAATCGAGCTCGCGCAGCTGTGCTAAGGCTGCTTCACAGCAGAGTGCTCAACCTTTTGTACCATCAGGGAGGCCCCATTTTTATTTGATTTTTGTGTGTGTTGCAGTGAATTCAACATCATGTTTTTATGTGGTTAAATAATTCTCGCAAGGATGTTTGTTGAAAGACAATCTTTTCCTCATTATGTATTTTTGAAAACCAAGTGTTAATGTATGTGTGCATTTGTTTCTACACCTTTTCTTCCATTGGTATGGATGTCTGTCTTTATACCAATTTAAAAATGTTTTTAATTACTGCAATTTCATAATATATTTTGAAATCAGGATGCATGATTTTTATAAATTTGTTCTTTTATGTGGTCTTTTGGCTCCATATAAATTTTAAGAATTCCTTTTTTTCTATTTAAAAATATTGGATTTCCATAGAGATTGCTTTGAAAGAATAAATCCCTTTAGGTAAATCCCTTTAGGTAATACAATACAATTTTAACAATAGTAAGGCCATGCATGTGGAATGTCTTTCTATTTGTGTTTTGTTTATTTTATCAATGTTTTATATTTTTCAGTATTTAGAATTATCATCCTGTTAGTTTAATTTATTAATTAGAATATATTCTTTTTGGTATAATTATAAATCAGATAATGAATCATTAATTAAAAATTCCCAACAAAGTTAAACTTAGGTTACATAGTTTCAATGGTGAATTCTACCAAACATTTAAAGAATTAATGTCAATCCTTCTGAAATTCTTCCAGCCAGATTTAAAGAGCTAACATGTGCAATGATATTTCAACAAAAAAAAATAGAACTCCCAAGATACTATGAGGGAAAGGTAGAGAATAAAATTCAGTAGGTTGAATCCCTCAACTGTTTTGGAGAGAAGGTTAGACATAAATGATTTATAGTAAATGACCATTTATTATATGTTTTATATGTTATATATATATATATATATATGTATTATATGTTCCTGCTATAAATTCCAACTGACTATGGTATACAATTCTTTTAATGCATTGATTAGTTCTGTTTAATGAGGTTTTTGTTGAAGATTTTTGTATATATGTTTTATATGGTTTTTTTTGAAAATTGGTCTGTAGTTTCTCAATTTTTTGTAAAAATTTGAACAAGATAGGTATTAGCTCATCTCTGATGGTTTCAATAACAATTGGACTTTTGTTTTTTATGAGACATTTGAATACTGTTTCAATTTCCTTGCTTTTACTTGTACTTTTCAAGTTTTCTGGCTCTTCACTATTAACTCTTGAATTAATATTCCTAAGATTTGTCTATCTTTTCTAGATTTTTCAATTTATTGGTATATAAAGCTTCATAATAATATTTTATGATCCTCTGAATTTTGAGGCACCTGTTGTAACTTCTTTTTCATTTATGATCCTATATATTTCAGTTTTGTCATTTTTTTTTCATAAACCTAGCTAAAGGGTTTTTTTTCTATTTTATGTATTTTTAAAGAACAAATTTGGTTTCAATTATCTGTGAACTATCTTTTTCATTTCTATTTCATTAATTTCTACTCTAATTATTATGTCTTCCCTTCTACTGATTTTTCATCTTATTTTGTTTGTACTTCTTTGTCTAGTTCCTTAAAGTGAGTTAAAATCATTTATTTGAGCTCTTTTCTGTTTCCTGATGTGTTCCTGTATTGCTATACACTTCATTTTATTACCAATTTTTTTGTGTCCCATAAGTTCTGAATGTTTAGTCCACCTTGTCATTTGTCTCTAGGTATGTTTTAATTTCCCCAATAACACCAAATCATTCAGAAGTATATTGTTCAGTCTCCACTTATAAGAGATTTTTCCTTTTCACTTTTTTATAGTTGAATTATAGTTTGATACTTTTATGGTCAGAGAAAATGCTTGGTGTGATCTCAATCTTCATGAATTGTGAATACCTGGCTTATGACCCAATATGTGGTTGGTTAATCCTGGGGAATATTCCATCTGTGCTTGAATAATATGTGTATTCAGCTTTTTAAGTGTGTTGTGGCCCATATATATCTAGTAAGTTCATGTGGTCTAATTCTTTGTTTAAGTCTATTGTTTCCTAATTTATCTTCTATCTGGTTGATCTATCCACTGGTGAAAATTGTGTATTGAAGTTCCTGAAAGAGATCTCTTTTACACAATGTTTTTTTCAGATTTGCTAGCAATTTCCTTCTGTATTTTGATGCTCTTTCATTTGGTGCATATATATTATTGAATTTTATGTCACCTTGAGTTATTGTTCCCTTAAACATTATATAGTGTGTCCATCCCTATCTCTTGTTGCTTTTTCAGCTGGAAATCATTTTATCAGACATAAGTATTGCTGCCTCTGCCTTCCTTTAGTCCCATTTTCTTGTAGAATTGTTTTGAAGCCTTTTATTCCAAATCTGTATTTATCTTTGAAGCTCTGGTGCATTTACTGAGATAACAAAAAATAAGATTATTTTTTTAATCCAAAGGAAATGGTGAATTCAGTTTGTTTGCATTTAAAATAATCATTGATTGCTTATATATATATACACACACAAACACATCATATATATAATGGGACATTACTCAGTTATAAAAAAGATGAATTCTTGTCATTTACAACAACATAAATGGAACTGGATGTGATTATATTAAGTAAAAAATGTCAGAAGAAAAGAGAAATGCCAGATGTTTTAATTGATATATAGAATATAGAGAAACCAAATAAAGAGTGAGACAAAACCAAATCCTAGAAATCTGACTACAAAATTAAGGCCAACATTGGAAACAGGGAAGAGTGCAGAGAAAATGTGGGGTTGTGATGCATGGACCATGTTGGGGGGATCGTGTGTGTCTTGCTGGTTGTTGTGGTGTGGTAGAACATATCTCAAGAGGTAGGATCCTATACTTCTGCATTATATACATTATTGTAAGACAATGTCACACTACTAAAAATGAAAAAAAAATAGCTAAAAGGAAAGTATTAGAAAACAATCACATCCTGATATTACAATATTATTTAGTAAAATTTAGAAGAATGCCTGATAAAATACTTGATAAACTAAACGTAAATGGAAGTAAATTCTCTGAATATGATAAAACTTCATCTTACATGCATATGGCAAGACTATGCATACATAAAGACACACACATATATATGTATCTATAATCTAAAATTAGTGGAACTAGTAGGGAATTAATAAGATTCCAAATACAGCCTTCATATATAAGCGACAAATAAAAAAAATTAAATATTGAAACATGACATAAAAATTAAAATGCTGAAAATAAATCTTAAAAGTATTCAAACTGCTACCTTTAAAACTTCAAAAATTTATTAAGAGGGACTGAGGGAAATGTAAATAGTTGGGTGGAAGTATAATGTAAGTAAGATGAGAAGGCTCACTACTTTGCAGAGGTTATTTCTCCCTGAATGAATACACAGATTCATTAAACTCTGGGGGTTGGGGAGGAGTGCTAATTTAGCTAGCCATTCTAAAATCAATATGAAATGTAAAATGTCATGATTAACCAACTCAATTATAAGAAATGTGAGAGACCTTTCTCTCCAGATATCAGCAATTATTGTTAAGGTCTTAGTAATTAAATAATGTTTTCTTGGCAGAAGAAAAGATGAATAGAAGAGTAGAATAGAATCAAAAGTTTAAAAATGACTCACACATCCTTTGTATTATAAAATTTTCACAGTAGTGTAATATGGAGAATATGGCTTTTTAAAAAGTAACGTTAGTTCATTTGATAGTCATATGAAAATAAATTAAAAGGTGGGGGAATTGGAAAATATATTATTTGTATATTTTGTTATTGTTTTATGCTTTAAAATCCTGATAATATTTTAAGATACTTCAAATAGGTTAAGAGAAAGGTAAAAATGTATCCAAACTAAATGACTGAATGAAAAGAATATTAAAAATAAATATTATAATATATCTCTTCTTTTTTATAATGCCTTTAAGTGCTATGCTGAAATAATCAGTGGGAGGTCTCGGGGGAAAATGTATACCTAAGTCTATAAGGTTATTCAAAATTTATTGAGATAGAATATATATAGTACACTATTTACAAAATAATAATGCTCATGCAATATAATTTGTTATAACTTTGATTATTACAAAATAATTTCATTGATTTTTACTGAACTCTTGTATCTATGGCTGCAATTTAACCATGATTTGAAAAATAAAGTTGCATTCCAATCTATTTTTTTTTAAGATTTATTTCTTTATGCATACAAGAGCTGGGGTACAGGCCAGAGTCACAGAAGATGAGAGGATTCACCAGACAGAGTGGGGAGCAGAACAGGCAGACTGACTGAAACACACTGCTGAGAGCAGCAGCAGGCGAGGCAGGAGAGGGCTGCTGCGCCATGTGGGTCCCCTCCCTGGTCAGCGGCAGGGATCGAACTTGTGCCACAGTGACTGCAGTTTGCTTCGTAGTGCGTTGCTTAACCTACTGCGCCACCAGGAAGGCCCGCATTTCAATCTATTAACTCTATTCCCAATAAATTTAAAACATTTAAAACTATTATAAAAATCAGGGCTCCGTGGTCACACAAGTGACTAAGTACCACACTATGAAGCATCTATAGCCACTGCAGCACAGTTTCCATCGCCGGCTTGGGAGCTGATCGACAAGGCGCAGCAGACCTCTCCTGCTTTTGCCCACTGCTTCCCCCAGCATTGTACTTCAGTTAGTCTGCCTGTTCTGTTCCACTCTCTGTCTCTGGTGAAACCTTTCACCTCCCACGACTCTGACCTGTACCCCAGTTCTTGTATACATAAGTAAATCTTTAAAGAAACACTATTATAAAAATCAGCTGCCATGCTATTTTTCTCATTAAACCACATAATGTTAGTTAAAATGAAATCACTTTTACGTTCAATATTATACACAAGAATCTTAATAAGTTATTTCCCATTATTCACACATTCACCATCATTTTCAGTCTGGATAAAACAAGCCCCTAATTGTGGCACCTGCCAATTCTGACAGTGTAAGCTCTCCCATCTTGACTCATTTCTAGTTATCAAAGTAAGATCATGAGGGGGCCCTCCCTGGTGGCGCAGTGGGTTCAGCAACCACTATGAAGCAAACCGCAGTCACTGCAGCGTGAGTTCAATCCCTGCCGCTGACCAAGGAGGGGCCCCACATGGCGCAGCAGACCTCTCCTGCTGTGCCCGCTGCTCCCCTCAGCAGTGTATTTCGATGGATCTGCCTGTTCTGCTCCCCGCTCTGTCTGGTGAATCCTCTCACCTCCCTGGACTCTGGCCTGTACCCCAGCTCTTGTATGCATAAATTAAAAAAAAATTAAAAAAAAACAAAAAACAAAGTAAGATCATGAGTGTGGAGTCAGGAGATAAGTAGTAACACAACATTCTATAGTTTATGCACCGTACACACACACAATAGATAAAAGAACCTTACAGAAAAGAGTAAAATGCAGTAAAATTATTAGAAAGTGATAAGCTTTGAATGATATTTTAAGTTTAATAATAAAAATCCAATGTATTTTTTAATAATAGCTATTTTTAAGGTCCATTTCTGAAAATTTAACAAACTAACACTAATGCACAATAGCTTCATGAAGTTTTCTTTGCCTACCCTTTTTTACAAAAACTAGTAAATTCACTAACATATTGTCTTACTGGAATTATTTGTCAAATGCCAATCATTACTGTCTTGTGCTGTTTTGATGGTTTCATTTTTTCCATATTTAACGACTATTTATATTTTTTTTAGCATGCAGACATATGTTTCCAGTTCAGTCTAGCTCTTCCTTGTCTAACGCTCATAGTGCAAAAGTGGCTTATTTCTAATCTAATCAAATTCCAAACAAACTACTTAAAACCACCATTCTTTTTTAAACAGGAAAAAACAGTGGTAAATAAAGGTAGTAAGTTCCAAAGAGTAACCAAATCATCATTGTAAATTAACAATAATATGTCACATATTTCGACTTGTAAATGAATATGCAAGTGTTGAGTAGGTTTGGTATTAATAAGAGCTATAATTTATTGAAAGCCTATGTTCAGATCCTATTCAAAATGTGTGTGTGTCTGTATCACATTTAGAGTAAACCTTCAAGTTAGGTAGTCTCTTTTACAATATTCTGGTATTTCAAATGCATTAAGATTTCCCCTAAATTTAATTACCAAATCAGTCTCAGAGTCAATATTTAAACAATGGTACATACCATTGAAAATCTGTGTTTTTCACTACTGTGTTACACAGCTTTTACCATCATTTTAAGCCAACAAAATCATAAATCAAGCCCTCATTAGTAAAATTTGCCAGTTTCTACAATGCAAATTTCCTCACCTTCTTATATTTTACAGACATCTAATTGATGCTACCAAAAAGGGTTTAAAAAACTTAGTTTTAGACGGCCTCCCTGGTAGTGCAGAGGGTTAGGGTAGAGCACTATGAAGCTGTCCACAGCCACTAGGCCAGGGAGGTGAACTACATGGTGCAGCAGACCTCTTGTCTCATCTGCTGCTCCCCTCAGCAGTGTATTTTGATAGATCTGCCTATTCTGTTCCCAATTTTGGCTCACCCCTCTCTGCACCACTGGCCTGTACTGCAATTCTTATATGCGTAAATAAATTAACTTGAAAAAAAACTAGTGTATTTATTAAATGAATGTAATTGAAAGAATGTATGTGAGTTGGGAGATGATAGGAGAGACAAAAAAAATAAATAAATAAACAGAAAACAAGATTTCCAAACTGAAGTTCTGGGAAATAAGCACATAAATAGGAAAACCTTTAAATAAACAACAAAGGAAGCACAAAGTGTTTATTCTAGTGAAAACATTAAATCTTTTCTAGCTGGCAAACACAAACTGAAAGGTCAGTTATGTACATCTGAGAGAGGATGGCATGGAGTAGTAGGGCCAGGAAAAGATAATGCAATGAAAAAGGGTATAATTTCAAATTTAGGAACAAATAAAGTGAAAATGACTTGAATAAATTTAAAGCACTATCAAACATCCGAAGTGTCCATTTCTAAGAGTCAATAGTTTCATCTGGTGGATTCAAACAGATTGGAACTTCTACAGTAGGTCTTTAAGACTAAAACACAGTATTTTAGGATACTCAACAGCTCTGTGACACATGATTCCATTTTCTCTCTTTTCTCAGTTGTATTAGGTCCTTTAGTGGAGAGAGGCATAATGTGGTAAGATTAAATAGGTAAATTTCCATAAAGAGGGACAAATAACATTTGTAGAATTATGATTATAAATTAGGAAAATAACAATTATTTTATTTACAGTTCTTGGGAAATACTTGCAGTTGTTTTCTATTTTCTCAATCATCAAAACCTATCAAAGGCCTCCTTAGTGGCCCACTGGTTAAGCAATGCACTATGAAGCAAACCACAACCTCTGTAGCAAGAGTTCGATCCCTGCCCCGTGCAGCAAGAGTTTAACCAACATGGCGCAGCAGACCTCTCCTGTCTCGCTGGCTGCTGCCCTCAGCTGTGTGCTTCAGTCACTCTGCCTATTCTGCTCTCCACTCTGTCTCTGGTGGGTCCTCTCACTGCCCCTACCTCTGGCCTGTATCTCCGCTCTTGTGTGCATAAATAAATAAATCTTTAAAAAAAAAACAATCAAGTAAGCAATCAATCAATTGATTTCAAAATAAATCAACTCAGAAAATAAGTAATTTGTGGATACCATAAAATTGGGAATTATCTGAGATGATCTCTAAAATGGGTGCAAATAGATAGGAAAAGGGACAGATAGTGTGCAAATGGAAAGAGAGCGATAAAGAGACAGGCATAGACACAGACATATTAAGAAGAATATTAAGAAGAATATAAGAATACCTGGTTTATGTTCTAAAATATAAAGCAAAAATGTGAAAAGATTTAGAAGCAAGTACTTGGCATGAATGATGTGTGAAAACAGTGTGTTGTGCTGACTATGAAAATGAGTCTTGGATTTCCTATTGTGGGGAACCCCAATAGTTGTCCTTAAGGATCTGCCACCATATTCAGGCACAGTCCACACTTTCCACAGGCTACCCCATGCAGTCCATGCAGTGTATGGTTACTAATAAACAGCTATTAGGAGGAAACATATAGCTCTGTCAGCAGAAATATTTGGTTCAAGAACTCCCCATTGACTTCATATTCCTTTCTTGGGAGTGTGTTGAATTTCTAGATTCTTCTTACCCAATCTTCCCTTCTTTTCCTCTTCACAGAGGTTTTTAAAGCTGTTTTTAGAGGTGAAGACTTTCATCAGTCAAATTGCATTAGTCTAGTTTTACACAGAAATCATAAAAAACTATTCGGAAATTCCTAAAAATCATTAAAAACTATTTGGAAACTCCTAAAAATCATAAAAAACTATTTGGAAATTCCTAAAAATGGGTAACTCATCTTTTCAGCAGAAGAGTGTCTATATTATTACACCTATATTAATGAGGAAATAGTTGTTAGCATTATCTTCATGAACAAAGCACTTGTATTAGAAAAATGGGTAAGCATTAGCTAGAATAATGTAGAAATTTAACTTCTTTTCCACTATTGTTAAATACCGACTTTAAGAAATTTATGGAACGTCACCAGAATAGCTATATGGTTCATGAAATCAACACATGTATTTGTTGTAAGAAAACTAAAAAAGGAAATTCTTATAGGAAAAAGTCTAAATCTTACAGTATTTATTATTTAAGAATCTCCTCATAAATGAAATTTATAATAGTCTGTGAATTGTCAAAATTAATTTATCTACAGCTACCTGTCAAAAACTTTCCCAGATAACCTCACATAGACACAGTGCCTATATTAATTAGAATTTTTCAGAGGAACAAAATCAATAGAATGAGAATAAGTATACACACACACACTCCACAAGAATATATTTGTATATTTGTTTTAAAGTGGCCCATTCAATTATGAAGGCTGTCATAATATCTGTGGAGTGGACTTGCTGACTGAAGATACAGAGAAAAGCTGATGTTACAATTCAAGTGAAAGTCCATCAGACTAAGGGTCCAGGCAAGAGTCAGTGTTTCAGTTCAAGTTCAAAGGGCATCAGGTTAGGAAAGTAGGAAGGAACTGTTGTTTTCAAGTCCAAAGGCTACTGGTGGCAGAATTCCCTTTTTGTTAGTAAAAGATGTATCTTTTCCTCCATTCAGGCCTTTAACTAACTGGCTGAATGAAGTCCATCAGCATTATGGAAAACAATCTCCTTTACTCAAAGCCTCCCTATTTAAATGTTAATAACATTAAAAAAAAATGCTTGCACATAACAATACTTGGTCACATATCGTGGGCCAGCCAAGTTGACACATAAAATTAATCATCACAGTCTACCTTTTATCAAATTGATGTGCGTACATATATCTTTAAGTGATACTTAATCTCCAAATAAAGTCAATAACAAGGTAATACATCTTCTCAACATAAGTATTCTACAAAGAATCCCAAAACACTTTTTTCCCAGAAGAAAATGCAAAGTTCTTGGGCAATGTACTTTTTTTTTCTTCCTGATAGCCTGAATGGCATGAATGCTGTGATACAAAATTAACAATACTAAAATATCACTATACAAAGTAAATGTATTTTAGGTCCGGGAGTTAAGAAAGAAATAAAGAAGTCACATTTGATTTATGCACTCAAACACACACCTTCTTAGAAAAATAAGGAAGAAATATTCATGGCAATGACAGTCCTTTCTACAGCAGATCACATAATCCTAGCTGATATTCACGGCTACCTTCTTCCACTTAATATTCTGTATTCTCTTTCCCCCCACCAAGATGCTCAGATTGTCATGATTCTTTACATGATGGGGGTCCACCAAAAACTTTATTTTTGAAGGATCTGGACTGTTATAGTCCAGGTTACTATAGTTTTCTATTGACTTTAATAATGTAGCTTAGTTATAATAAGTGACTCACTGAAGAAGCACCTGTATTAAAGACATATTTTCCTTTAATCTTGGTGGAAAGTCAGTTGAGTTTCTCCTTGATAACAGGATCAGTCATTCCAGCCAACAGGTTAAATTCTTCTTAGCCTATTGATTGAGAGGTATTGTTACAGGGCAGGGAGAGGAGCACCCAGAACCCCCAAACTTGCCCTTTTTGAATGGGTTTTGCCATTTGCCGCATTAAGAAAAGCATATAAAACTTTTAATGGAAAGGAACTTTAATACAACTAGGGTACAATAAAGAAAGAACAAAGAATATAGTTATTAAGTTAAGTATTTAAAGTTACCCATTTTTTTGAGGGTAAAAGTTTAGCTAAATAGGATTGGCCTAAAGCAAGGCCTAAAAACTTGCCACACATTTAAAGGACTTTTTAGTAGAGACCCATAAAAAAGGGTTAGAAAGAGTTAGACAAATTTGGGAGGAAAAGAGCAAATCAAAATTAAGATGACAGCTGCCATTGTTAAACTCTCCAAGGGTCTCTCACCCACATCTGTTCCAGCCAGTCCAAGACCAAAAAGCAAGCACAGTTTCTTCACATGTCCCTCTGCTCCATGTGCCTCCTTCAGGTCTCCTTGGCTGTTTTTTATTTTTCTTCTTTTTTGCAGAATTTTTTTTTTTCCTTAGCTCTACCCATTTAGGGCGGAAACAGGATTTTGGAACTTTTTTTTTTTTTCCTGGGACGACCCTGTTAAAGTATGAGACACCTAAAGGGGCCAGTTGGCAATGTTAGCTTCCAGTTCAATGGGATGAGCGTGTTTCTTGGTGGTAGCTTTCATTCTTTTAGAAATTGGACTCCTAGACAAGCATAAGAGCATGAGATCATGGGGACAGGAGGAAAAAAAAATTGTTGCAAGTTACTAGTGCTTGTAATGTATGGAGTCATACCCATTTCCACTCTGTGATTTCTGACTCTAAAAGAAATGATATTTTCCAACATAACAGTTCTTACTCCACTAGTCAGATTAGGAGTTCATAAAAGCTGAGCTTTAGCTCAAGACCATCTCACAGCGGGCCCAGTGAATGCCCTTAGCCAAACTGTGACTATTTTTCCCCAGTTCTGAAATACATAACAGGAATTGAAAACACAGCAACTAACAAAATCCTCACATTGTTCTCTGGCCTGAGAGTGAGGAATATTATGGTGGGAAAGATCAAATGAATACCACTAGAATTGCCTACACATAATAAAATAACTAGAGACCAACACTGTATTTCCAGAGATTATAGAGATTAGTGCCACCATCAAGGACTCAAGACATGCTGCACTGCATTCTCTCACCATACCACATTCAACTTTGCAAGTTGGCCCATGCAGAAGGCAGATGGATCCTTTGGAATCGGAATGGATTTTCATAAACTAAACCAGGTGTTGATTCTGTTGCAGCTGCTGTACCAGAAGCAGCTTCATGGACTGAGAAAACTAGTAGGTATCCTGGTGCTGGTTATAAACTATTAATCTGGCAATTAATCCCCATTGTTATTAATGAACACAACAAGAAGCAGTTTTCTTTCAATTGGAAAGGTCAGCCTCTTCACTGTCCAATCTCAGTCTTTGGTGAGAAATTTGATCACAGGCTCATGGTCACCTTTATATCCCATAAACTAGCAAATTACATGGACTGGCTCCAGTAAGAACTAGTAGCTACTTAAAAGTCATCAATGAGACATTTGCTTGTCAAGGATGGAAAACAAATTTTATGAAAATTCACGATCCTGCTACCACAGTGAAATTTCTATGGATTAATTGGTGTGAAGCATGTCGTGATAGGCTTTGTAAAAAAATGTATTTTTTGAACCTAAAGTTCACCAAATGTCAGATGAAAAATAGACGTTCATGATGAATGGGCCCATGCTTTTAGCTCATGCTAGTGGGGCACTGGCTTCCAGATCATACGACTTGTGTGAAAGTAAAGGGTACAGAGCTGGCAGCCATTGTTCCCCCACTACCCTCTACCTCACCATGTTGGTAGGACCAGGATCCTCTGTCATGAACTCATCTTACCTCCTTCCCTTCTGGCAGTATTTCCCATAGTGGGGAAGAGGTGCTACAACAGTGCTACATGCTTCCTCCCTCCTTGGTATTCTAGCAAGATCCTCTGTGCCTTCTACTAGAGAGCTCCATGTCACCCCTCAGGGACCCAAGAACAGTGACATTCCTTTTCCTGGCTACTTACCATCTCAGTCACCAATGTGTGTTGGGAGAGAGGAAACTGTGTCCATAAGGTAAGCATGTTCCAGCATGTCCTACTGTGTGCTGGTGGGACTGACTGACTGACAGACATACATCATGTATTTTCTTTTCTAGGTTGCACATTGGTATGTAAATGATCACGGTCTCTGTACAAGCATTTTAACCTTGAACAATACAGTGCTCTTTGAGCCAATGGGTTTAGCTAGGTACACTGAGAGATCCTTTAAGGTGAAAGGAAATGCTATTGCACCTGGTCTTGCCTACAACCAAAATGAGGCACAAAACTTTTGGACCTTATTGGATTCTGCAAGAAACAATTTTCTCATTGGTGTGTTACTTTGTTCTATTCACCTACTAATGCCCCCTGCCCCCCCAGAACTGCTAGTTTTGAGGTGGGAATCAGAATAAAAGAAAATTTGTGCCTGTCTGGGGTGTTCCTGAACCTCTTAATGAAGGGAAATCCCCCCATTCAGAGAACTTTGATCAGTAAACTCATTTGTTCACTTTGCTTAGAATTAGAATTATCACATTTGATAATTTACTGATTCATGTGATGTGACCATTAGTTTGGCTAGATGGTTAGGGATATTAAAGTTCAGAAAACTGGTGACAAGAATATATGGGGAAGAGGCATGTAGATAAATTTCTGAATGGATGAAAAATGTGAGGACATTATAAGAATCTTAAGATTGAACAATTACTTGCTTCCTTTCTTCGTACACACATGACTTGTACAGATTCTATTGGAACTAGTTTATTTTTAAATTAGATTTTATTCAAAATTGCTATCTCTTGCGCATGCAACAGCAGCTTGCCGTGCTCAGTGGGACTGTGGCTCTCCTGGAGATGGTGGTATCATTGATCCCTGCCAGGAAGTCCTTGGCAAATGAGACAGCAGTGATCTACTTTCTGGCATGTTGCACTACTTTGATTTCTACTTGACACCATGCACAAAAACAAGCATGCATCGAGACCTAAATGAAAAAGTTAAATTACAACATTTCTAAAAAAAAAAATCCAAAAAAACTAGGAAAACATTTTTGAGTAGGTAGGGAAACTTCTTAGTTAAGAATTTGAACACAAATTAAAAACTTCAGGTTTTTAAACAATATTGTTAAGAAAATACAAAGGCAAGCCATAGACTGAGAGAAAATATTTGCAAAATATGCATTCTGCATATTGTAACACAGACATAGATGCATATTTCTGTACAGACATTTGTTTCAATAACAAGAAGAAACAACTTGATTTTTATTTTTAATATAGTTAAATGATTTATTTCACATGTATCTATTTTTATTGATCACACATTTTTATTTTCTCACATCATTGTTCATTTTGTACAGTTTTTTTCCTCCCCTCAGGTATAGTCCCCATAAACTTCCTACCACCACAACAGTGGTGAACCATCACCATAGTTTCTTGTACTCTCCCTCTCCTGTACTGACCCCTCTCCTTCCCAGGGCCTTGCAGTATGCCTCAGATCGATAGTTTGCTTGCATTTTTTTTAAATAGGCATTTTATATTTTTTTGTATTTTATTCCTTACTCTATAGTTATTCAGTAATAACTTCAAAATTTCAGATTAAAAAAGCAAATTCAAGAATAAAATCCATGAAATGTCTTGAAAAAAGGTACATAATAATTTGGGGATGTTGTGATATATTTATTGGTACATTGTAACCTCAAGTTTCTAGGGACATTCATGTTAAACTTGGTAGCTATTTTAGTTTTCCACCTTTCCTCCAGATGATACTTTAAAGAAATAGAAAAAAAATAGTTTTGAAAATACCAATCAGATGTAAAATGTTAGTAAAAACACCCTCAACATATGTAAGATTCTGAGAAAATCCACTCAGCCGAAATCTTTGAAAAGAAACAGTCAATGGGTTTAGTAAAACAAATAATCTGTTAACTTTGACCATTAGCTAGTTGCTGATTGCTAGAGAACATCAATTTATTCACTGTTTAATTGTCTGCTTTCCAGGCTACTGGAATATTTTCTTATCTTTTCATAATCATGGGTGAAGGTATAGTATTTTATTTTATAAGGAAACTCCATATAGTTACTTATTCATGTCCAAATACATATGAGACTAAAAATTTATTATTTTCTACATTAAAAAAATTATATCTGATTTATCTGAGGAAATACTATGGACAGGAAAGAAATGCTGTGAAGTATTCAAAATACTCAGTGATAAAAACTTCCATCCAAGAACACCATATACTAAAAGAATCTCTTTCACATATGAGGCGGAAATAAAAGCTTTCTCAGACAAACAGAAACTGAAGGAATTTATAAACACTAGAAGTCCTTTACAAGAAATGTTGAAAGGAACTCTTGTATCTAAATCAAAGAGAACATGGATGTATCATACTTCCAGCTTTCAGAGAATACTATAAATCCTTAATTATTAAAATAGCATGGCACTGGAATAAAAAAAAAAAAACAGAACAGATACACAGACCAAAGGAATAGAATTGAGAGTCAAGAAATAAAGCCACATATTTATGGATAATTAATCTGTGATAGGAGTGAAGTACATACACTGGGAAAAGGATAACCTCTTCAATAAATGGTTTTGGGAAATTTGACTACCTCAGGTTTTAATTTTAATTCAATATGGAGCTCATTCCATATTAAAATTGCCATTCTCACACTACAACAATCTATACAAGTAAACTAATCCTTTAATAGTTTACCCTTAAAATAAGTAATAGCAGTAGATTTTAAGCATTTAAGACTTTAAGATGTTTTCAGATTATTGTTTGTGAAGTTAAATTATATGTGAAAAATACAGTTCACTCTTAAAAACTCTGTAGTGGCAGGAAGGCACAGGGAAGAGCAGACAAAGGGAAGTCCTGGAAACCTCAGTGGTTTTTTCAGTCTTTTAATGATCTTTCTACACCACTTGTAGAGGCAAACAGGTACAAGGGAAGACAGGAGAGCCTAGGGACCAGGAGGCTGCCCAGCTTCCAGCCCCAGACAATCTTACTCTTTGGGTTCTCTGATGATATCTTGTGGTCTCTTTCTTTTGTAGCCATAATTCTGCCATTCTCCACTGCATGGTCCTCTGCCACTCCATCCTCTGTGACGCTGCTATTATGTGCTCAATATCTTAGCTCAGGTGTGCTCACTTATGCATGCCCTCACCACACTCCATGTGTCCACAATCAAGCATGTACCCTGAGCCCACACTCCCAAGTGCCTCCTGTATTCAAGGGGAGTGACAATACATAGAAGTCAATGGTGCAAAAACCTGAGCAATCTTCATTTACGCAACACATCTTAAAAACAAAAGAAACAAACAAAAACCTTTAACTGATTCATAATGACAGGTTATTACAAATGGATCTGATGTGAAAAGTGAGTAGTATTTTCTTATTGCTTGATATCTATGAGTTCATTCACAACTGGTTTCTGAAAATTGAGAAATAATCCATTGAGTTTGTTTTTGAATTTGGTTAGGTTATGTATTTGAATCTTGAGATTTCTTCTTTTTCTAAAACATGACAGTGCAATGAGCATTAAAAGTAGCTATGAAAAAGTCATGCCCAGTGGATCTCAGACTACTGATTCAGTAGAGAAAAATCTGACTTAGATATATTTAGGTTCAAACTTGGACACTGGGGTGTTAGAGAGCGACAATAAATTCATGTGGTGATATAGAGAAGAAAGTTTGAGATGAAGAAATTAGGCTGAATTTCTAGAACAGGTTGAATTAGTTTTGAGAAAATGGAGCAACAGGTTGATAGCATTAAATGATAAGAATGTGTTCCATATTAATTTCTAGAGTTTTGATAGGAATTGAATCTGGGAAAGAAAGCAAGTAATAAAGGTTTTTTGTTTGTTTATTATGTTAGACTGAGGAGTTTGAATTTATTGAAAATAAAGGATTATGAAAACTAAAAGAGGTTATTGAAAATAAAATTTAGCTATATTATTAAAGGCTTTATACAAGTTTTCTCTTGGTCCTGGCCCTCCATGATGTTTGTTTCTTCCCTGGGTGTCCTCCGCTGAAGTCAATGCTTCCTAAAAAACCACTAGACTCTTACACGTTAACATGTTCACTCCACTACTTTGCATTGACAGCTGCCTCATTTTGGTCCCAGTGTAGTCATATGGTCACTTGTATGGGGTGTAATTGTGAAGTCTAAGTAATGAGTATGACTTGCTGGTGGCAGGTGAATCTTGCTGTTAAGTGCTATAAGGAAATCAGTTTAAAGTTAATCTGACACCTGGAGATCAGCATTATTTTCTCACAAAAGAAAGTTTATTTATTTATTTACTTATTTTATCACTAGGAAAGAACTAAAGCTGAGCATATTTGTGTCGAAAAAAAATCTTTTATTTACTTCCGCATCAGGATATTCTATAGTGACCACACCTGGGCATCATTGTCAGTGGAAAAGTAAATTTGGAATTTGTTCAGATCCAAGTGGCAAAGGGAAGGATTTTAAATAAAAATTGGTTTGCTTTGATGTTTTCTGTACCTAAGCATGGATATCTGTTTCAGGTTAGGAACTGTGTATTAATCTCCAAGCAAGCATCGAGATTAATAATGCATAGTTTTTGGTACAACTATATTTCACTGCAATATTTAACCTTAAATTACAATATGAAAAACAAAAGCATCCAACTGTCACTCTCTTCTTCATGTATCTGGGTAGAATTACTCAAGTCATCTGACAAAAGTTATTTTTTTGATGCAACAGGAGCATAATTATCAAGATAGTCTCAACTTTCTTAATTATTTTTTCATTCAAAAATTAATGTAAAATATTCATGTCTATTTCTTGTATAATGGGAGTGATGCCTATAGGTGTTCATATTCTTCTCCTTTGAGGGCAGAAAAAATTATATTACCTTATGCTGGAGAAAAATTGATTGTAGAAAATTTTAATAGGCATTGGATTAGAGGAGTTTATTAGCAAAAGCAATTTTTAGGGAATCATTTATTTTAAAAAATGTGTGCTTATTTTGAGTGACTTAGTTGAAGACTTCTGAATATCAACTATGAAACTGTTACAGATCTGTTTCTTTAAATTCTATGTTCTGCCATTTTGCATCTTATCAAAGGGCTATAAATAGGACAAAGCATTCCTTTTTGTTGAAACATAATTGACATATAATATCATATAATTATAAGACATAAAAGGTGTTGAACAGTACACATATTGCAATAAGATTGTCATCACAGTATTAGCTCACAACTCCATGAGTTCATATGATTATCTTTTATTTTTGTGATGACAAAATTTAATATCTAATCTCTTGGAGTAACTTTCTGTGTAAAATACACACATATACAAATATAATTTCAATATGGTATATTATATACTCCAAACTTACTTATCTTGTAACTCCAAGTTTGTACCCTCTGACTAAAATAACCTCCAATCCCCCAAGCCCTGACACCCTGTTCTACTTTATTTTTTACCAGTACAGATTCCACACATAAGCTATATCAAAAAGTACTTGAATTTTTCTATCTGACTTATCTCTTTTAACACAATGCCCTTAAATTCCATCCATGTAGCTGCAAAAGACAATTTTTTTTCCTTTTATTCTCTAGGTAGTATTCCATTCTACATATATACAAGTCTTACACATTTTTCCACTGGAATATATTTAAGTTAATATCATGTTTTGACTATTGTAAATAATGGTCATTTAAACATGGGTATGCAGATATCTTTTCAACTCCTTTTTCAAATTTTTCTTTCCTTTGGGTATATACCCAGATGTAGAATTGCTCAGTTACATTGTAACTTTATTTTTTTTCTTATTCTGTTTCTTATTCTTTTTTCTTATTTTGCTTTCCCTAGGCTCTGAACAAATTTACACTCCCAATAGTGTACAAGTGTACTCATTTTCCCGCATCCTTACCAAATTTGTTATGTCTTATCATTTTGATGACAGATATTCTAAAACAGTGAGATGATATTGTAATGTGATTTTTACTTGCATTTACCTGATGATTAGTAATGCTGAGTGTCTTTCAATGTTCCTGTACCATTTTTATAAATTCTCGGGGGAAATAGGCATCTTCAGTTCACCTGCCCAATTTTTAAATTGGACCATTGTCATTGTTAAGTTGCATGACGTTCTTTTTATATTTTGGATACTAACTCCATATCATAATAATTACAGATTGCAATATTTAATTGCAAATATTTTCCACTATCCAATCATTTGTTTTTATTGTGCAGAAGCCCTTTGGTTTGATATTGTCCTACATGGTTATTTTTCCTTTTGTTGGTTATATTTGAGTGTCATATGCAAAATAAAACTATTGCCATGACCAAAGACAAAGGTTTTTGTTTTGTTTAACCTGTTTTGTTTTTTCTTTTAGGAGTTTTACAGTTTCTGTTCTTGTGTAGAAATCTTTAATTAATTTGAGTTAATTATTTTGAATGATACAGGGGTACAATTTTTCATTTTGGTTATTCAGTTTTTCCAACATTATGCCTTAAAGAGGTTACATTTTCCCACTGAAAATTCTTGGGTCCTTCATTAAACATTTGACAATTGTACATGTGGGGGTTTAGATTTTAATCTTCCTCATTAGTCTGTGTGTCCACTTGCATGTAATTTGTGAACTCTTGATTGCTATAGCTTTGTAGTACAATGTGAAAGCCAGAAATATGATGCCTTCATCTCTCTTCTTTTTATAACTTTTTCTATTTCAGTGAAAAATAACAGTGGGGTTTCAAAAGTGATTATAATTAGTCTAAAGGTAACTTTGGGTACTATGGATAGTTACACACTACTAATTCTTCTGACACATTATACATTTTCATTGTTCAATTAATTTTACCAAACATTTGAAGTGTTCATTGTGCAGCTATATTACTTCCTTGGTTGAATATTCCACTGTATTTTATTGTTTCTTAACATAAATGGTTCCTTTACTTTTCACACATTTAATCATTATTAAATATAAATACAAGTGATATCTGCACGTTTTGTTTAACTGATTTATACACATTCAGGTTAACTAAATGATAACAAACAACCTTGCTGAATGGGTTCACTAGTCTAAATAGTTTTTTGATTGAGTCATTTGGATTTTTTTGTATATAAGATTATATTTACTCAAAATGGATAGAAGTCCTTGATAAAAGACCTAAAATCATAAAACACGCAGAAGAAAACAGTCAGAACAATCCAGGACTTAGGTTTCTGTAGTGTTGTGAATTAGTCAACTACAGCAAGGAAAATAAAAATGAATGTAATCAAATGGGACTATCAAACTAGAAAAAAAAATTCTGCATCGCAAAATAAACTGTCACTAAAGAGATCCTACTCAATGTGAATAAAGGTTATTTTATCATAATGAAAATCCACAAGAATCAGCCTACTGACTATAATTAATATGCAAAATATTAAAAAAGAACTTTGATATAAAAACGGTGAATGAATTGCAGTAAGAATACATTTGATACATTCTTGATAAGGCACAAAATGTAGTTCAATAATTATGACTATATATACAGAAGTTTCTTATAAAGGTAAAAATAAATTTACCTTACAACACAAATTTATTCTCAAGTGTTGACTCAATAAAAGTGCAAACATAGATCCACAAAAAATAATTGGTCTGAGAATGGTCAGAACAAGTTTAGTTAAATCAAATTCAAAGAAGAAAAAAAATCCTTCTGCTTGTGAATGAGTTAGCAATTCTGTTACATCCAAAATATTGAATCGGTGGTAGAAAAAGCAACCCTCGCCGAGGGGATTCTGCCCTCCCAGCATGCCTCTCTCGGGCCAGACAGAATGGACACGCACCTCAAGGAGCAAGCTGCCTGTGGGACTCCTGGGGTGAAGGCATATTGGCCACAGGTCGATGGCACCCAAGTGGCTTCCCCAGAGGAACTCACAACCCTGATTCTCAAGGCTGCGGACAGGGACAAAACAGCTGTAGGAATACAAACCAATGGTTGATGCAAATGAAAAAAACTCCAAAACAAATCATACGAGAAAAGTAAATTGACTATGAAACTGAAAACCTGGAAAATTAAGCTGAAAATAGCTTATTTTTTTAAAAATAGCTTTTAAGATGAAAAAAGAAAACTTGCATTAGACAAGGTACAACTTTTGAATGCACTTAAAAATAAAATACCTGGGTAAAGTTAACACCAAGACTAGTGTGCTCATGGATGATATGAACAATACATATAAAGCTAAATAATTCAGTGAAATCACAGGAGGAATCTTTGGATTTGGAGGAAAATTTGATATTGTAAAGAAGAGATTGCAATTAAAACAAGCTTCAGGAAGTAAGCTTTTGTAAATACAGACTAAAAAGAACAAACAGAAAGATGATTTGGACAGTATGGAAAATTCAGACAAAATAAAGACCATAGCAAAACTTACAGATGGAAATACAAATTACTACAGGTTTTCAACATATGTTCCAGAATCTCATTTTGTGGAATAAAACCAAATGGGCAGAGGACTCTGCCCTTAAGGAAACTATTCTTTGATTCAAGAAGAATCTCACTGTGATCTAATAAGAATTCTATTTTAGCATTTTTTTATGTCCTTTAAGTAACAAATTTCAGTTGACTTTTTTAAAGATTTATTTTTTTATGAATACAGAAAGGGTACAGGCCAGAGGGGTGGGGTGGGGTGGCAGTGAGAGGATTCACCAGAGACAGAGTGGGAAGCAGAGCAGGCAGATTGACTGAAATACACTGCTGAGGGGAGCACAGGCAAGACAAGAGAGGTCTGCTATGCCTCCCCTCCCTGGCCAGGGATCCAACTCACGTTGCAGTAGGTGTGGATCCTTCATCATGTTGCACCTTTACCCCTTGTGCCACCAGAGAGGCCCCTCAATTGACATGTATTTTAATGTTTTTGAAAGTACTCTAATATTGAAGTTTTTTAAATTGTATTAACACTATAACATGAACCCTGTTATATTTTAAATATAATTATGAGAGTGACTGGCATGATCTAAAAGAATCTCAAAATGTCAGCCTGAAAGACATCTAGTCCAACTTTCCATTAAATGTTGTTTTTTTTTTGTTGTTTGTTTTTTTTTTTACAATATTGCTTGCAGTCCCAGGTGGCCTTGGAGAGACTTATATGCATTTGTTTGTCAACTAAAATATTAAAAAAGCATATCCACTTCTGGGAGCCTCCCGGGTGGCCTAGGGATTAAGTCTCAGTGCTATCATCACTATAACCTGATTTTGATGCCTGTCCAGGAAGCTAACTCACAGCAGACCTCTCCTGTCTCACCTGCTGCTCCCCTCAGCAGTGTATTTCAGTAGATCTGCCTGTTCTGCTCCCCCCTCTGTCTCTGGTGAATCATCTTACACCCTACACCTCTGGCCTATGCCCCAGCTCTACACAAAAATAAATCTTTAGAAAAAATATTATATTCACTTCTTTGAACAGTAACCCAATAAAACTTTTCAACCTTGAAAAAGAGAGAGCAAGTAAAGCATATCTGAAGTGTTAGCAGTTTGGGTTACATTAAGAGCACCGTGACTTTTTTTTTTAATTTTGATATTTGGCATACTTTAATTCTACAAATTAAAAAAAAATAAAAGTAAATATTTTAAAAATATTGAATCCTTCATTTTAACTGAAAAATGTACCAAGTCAACTCATCACATCAATTTACAACTCATTTCATAAAAATGAAAATTAAATGAAATAAGTCTGTTCTGCACAATATAACACATATGATATAATAGCATTCATGTTAAATACAACTATAAGCAAAACTAATCCACAATAATAAATATCATAGATTTCTAAGGGAATATTATTTGGAAAGAAATAATATATATCCAAATAATGCCAATGATACAAGATTTAACTTTAAGACCAACACTTAAAATCAGACTACAGATCTGAGACAGTGAGGAAAGGAATGAAATGGGACAGGGTAGAAAGCAAGGAGGGAAGAGAGAACCATGGACTGTGGTGGAGGAGTAGGGGTGAGAAACTATGGTGACCACACCCGATGGGAAAATCTTGTACTATTTGAAAAAAACAAACAAGCATGCAAAAAAAATCTCACTAATAAAGCTGGGAGGAAAAATGCTTACAAGATTTTGCACCGCTCCCTACAGGTACTTCTTTCCTATTCTGTCCCAGGTCAGAATTATATTCACTAAGTCAGAGGTAACCATCTCCCAACCCCATGGAATGCTGATGCTATGGGTAGGACACCTTACTTTGAGAACAGAATATTATATGAATTGAGACAAATAGTGCCCTTAATATGAAGTTAATGAAGCTTTTTAGAGGAGTTAACACATGTGAAATATAAATTTTGAGCCACAGGTTTAAGGAAAAAATATGTAAACAAATAATAGAAAATAAGATTGCATGATAGTGAAGAACTACACAATTAACATTGAATAGGTTGGTGAAAAAAGCAATGTGAATAGACACTTACACTGTTCAGATAATACAAGTGCTAATAGGCAGAAGCAGGAAATAAGAGCTGTAGGGGAAATATCTAGTGAGTTTACTGCCAGCTTACCAGTGTACACGCTGATGGCCTGTCTTCCAACCACTTATTTCACAAGATGACTCTAAAGTCCTTTGGAATTGATTTCCTGGTTTACTGCTTTGTAAATTGATCTTAATCCACATCTTGCTAATCTCTAAAGCTAACACTCTAGTCTCTTCATGTCACATGTATAGATATCTTGTTCTCTTCTACTCATCTAATTTCCTTTTACCGGGAATTAAAACAAATCCCTTGCGATATACATTTCAAAGATATTTAACATTTCTGAGAAAATGGTATCCTCATAACAGTCACTGACATTGCTCTGACTTTCCAAATGGGAGAATAAGGCTCAGAAGTTTTAAGTGTCCCACATGAGGTCAAATGGTTTGGTAGAGAGAGCTAACTGAAGAAATGTCCCTTATACTCCTGGAGTATTAATACCTTTGATTTGTCCCGACTTTACAACTGCTTTCTGGGAAGTCAGTGGAAGAAAGGAGAAGTCATTCTTAGCCTCTTCTTAAATCATAACTCTTAGTGTTTGTCACTGTCTTTTAATTTTCCCCTGCTGCCTCTATTACTCTCCTTGGTAACTGCATTATTTAGCTCTATTAAATATTTAAGAGTGCAGTATGAGAGATGTCATAAGAAATAAAGTTTTATTATCACTGGATGCAGGTACCTATGTATATTCTGTGCAGAATCCAGAGAAAGACTATGCTCCCCAGGGTCTTCTATCATCTGCCTGAGCTCATATTCTTTGTCCTCTTTCCTCTCTGGCTTGGGTCATGTCATGACTATTTATGCCTTTCTGATCTCCAAGAGAATGACTTCACTTCAGCAGGGAGACAAAGTCTGCTCAGAGGGCTGACTCACTGTGTCCAGTCACAAAATCAGTCTTCCAAAAGTAGAAACCATCTGAAACTACTTAGATGCTTCCAGTCCTGTGGTTGCAGACTCTGTCCCTTTCAGGAGTGGTTAACCTCTAACTCATATTCAAAGTGACAAAACAGGTAAATGACAGTTAAAAATAGAAACTTACATTTGCTTTTTCAATATCTGCATTTGTCTTCCATCTTTAAGAGTTAATTTTGTCTTCTTCAATTGCTTAAGGTAAAATAAGGCATTTTATATGGCAATATTGGGCAAGAAATGATGAAGTGTCTCTGGTAAAGGAACAGATCATGATGACTTTCTGCAAATAACTTTTGTAGCAACAATATGTGGGTCTTATATTGCCTCTTCTCTCAATTTTTCCAACTATATACCTTCCTGTATACAACAAGTGATCCTTGGCAAATAGTTAGTGCACAGTAAATATTAGCTTGTCCATTCATTTATTTTCTGACAAATATTTGAGCTCTATTTTGTGCTTTATAGTATTTTTGCCATGAAAGATAGAGCACTATATGAATGAAACAAGGTTTTTACTCTCTTGATCCTAGTGGAAAAGACAGATATTAATTAAATACATAAATAAAAAGTGTTACTAAGTGCAATGAGAACACATGAAAAGTGAAACATGTGAATTGAATATTTATAAATAAATGTATGTTTGAATGAGATAAAAAGTTTGCCCTTTTGTTCCTAGTAGGTACAAAGATAGTAATAATAAATGGAGGTTTTAATGTTAACATACAGTTAAAAAATAGGGTGACAGTATCACTATAGTAGGCAGAATAGTGTTCCCCAAAAGGTTTCCAGGTCTTAATCATTGGAACTTGTGGATATGTTATTTTACGTAGTAAAGGAATTTAGCAAATATGATTAAAGTTAAGAACTCTGAGATAGGGAGATTTTCCTGGGTCACCTAGATATGCTCATTTTAATTCCATGGAAAACCTTTTCTGTCTATTGTCTGGATAAGTGCTCTGACAACAGAAGTAGAGTTAGACAAATATGGTATAGATGGACAGGAACTATTGCTGCTGGCTTTGAAGATGAAAGGAAAGAGTCATTAGCAAAGGAATGCAGGCAGCCTCTTGAAGCTAGAATAGGCAAGGAAACATGCTTCTCTAGGATCTTAAGAAAAAACTGTGGTCCAGTGCTACAGACACTTCATTTCAACCCAGATTCTGCTGTTGGATTGCTGACATACAGAACTGTAAGGGAATAAATCACATGTTGTTTCAAGACAGTAAGTTAGTGGTGATTTGTTTCAGTAGCAATGGGAAACTAATACAATCACACAGAGGTGACTATGAGGTCAATGAAATCAGAGCCTCATTGTTTTTATTCACTCCCATTTGTCCTGATTTGTCTGTCCTGTTAGTATTATGTGCTCTTTCTTCCAGAGAATCTAGCTTTTCAAACCCACAATTCTTTAGAAAAATCTTTGTGGCAAGTATATCATAGAAGGATGTTGAAACTTCATGTTCCTCTTCTCAGAAACAAGTTTCTTGGTGAATGCAGGATTGTGGTGATGTGAAACTGATGAGCCCCTGGTAGCTTTTTACTCAAGGAACTAAAATGCTTGAAAAATCACTTCTTCCCCCCTCCCCTCTCCACACCAGCTTGAGCTTTAAAAGTAATTGATTCTGTTCAAACAAAAGCAAAATATACCTTTTTAATCTCAGTGATAGTGTATTATTTTAAAAGAATTATCTTCTTACAAATTTTATATAACATATTTGGGAACTTAAATTACCAAAACGTTTCTCTCGATATTATGCATAGCAAAAATAATAATTCTTCCATTATTTTATTTGAATTGGTTTAACACTAACTTTCTCCCATGTTTTTGGAGCATATCATTGGATACAAAACTTGAATTGATTAATACATTTTGATTGGACTTGAAAAATCACATTTTACTACTAAATCACACACTTCCTCAAGGTATTAAGTAGTAAAATAATGTTGTTGTTGTTTTTTCACTTGAATATGTTACATTCCCTAATCTAAAAATGTGGGTTCTTTACTCATTAAGATTCACTAGAATTCACCAGAGAGCACTAGTTGTGGCTGAAGAAGGCAGGGCTGTATCAGAGACTCATGCCTGAGGGAACCAGAGTAGGAAAGGAGAAGAGTTTGGCTACTGGAAAGCACTAGGAGGAGATATGTAAAGAGTGAGCCCACCAGGCAGGGAGAGCAGCAGCATAGCTTCTTCTGTGCAGGCCTTTGCCTGGGCAACCTCAAAGGGTCATGGGCTCACCAAGCCATGATATAGTACATCTGTTTAAATAGGACTTGGGGAAACTCATCCTATGGGCTTGCACTTTCTTTTACATGGGCTGTCTCAAATTGATTCTCTCTACACAGAACTCTGAACTTGGTATTATTAAATATAATAAACAACACAACACTTTGTGAGAGTTTGTGTTTTTTATATGTGCTGGTTATTGCAACAATGAAACTATTGATTCTCAGAGTAACAGTCTTTAGGAATAGAATATTCTCACTCCATTCCTTGTTACCATGTAACTAACATCTGCATTGCACAGATTTTTGTGTTTTCTGAACTTTATCGGGCTATGATTTGATGTAACGATTATCAATCTATAACTTCCCCAGATACCAGTGAGTATATATGTATAGCTTCTATCATATATAATAGACCAGCCATAGTTTATACTTTTGAGGAAACTGATAGGACTAAGTAATTCTGCCCCCTTCCCCTTTCTCTCCACATCTATCCACATATTGTGCTTTCCTGGGTCACTGAATGTCCAACCCTTTGTTTACTCTTTTCTAGAAGTGACACGACAGCCTTCTTTCTAGGTCTCATACCCTTACAAGTAATAAATACTTTCTATGATTCTCATTCTTTGGGCTCAAGAATTACTTAGATATTAAAGGCTTCAGTATTACTATTGGCCAATGCAAATTATTTGTAGTAGTGACATAGAGACAGTGCTGGATAATGCACAATATCCAAGTCTTTATGAGACTAATCATATGAGCATCTGGCATCCCTACAGGGAGTAGATTGCCAGTTCCAACCTGCCTGGCCACTTAGTACAGGATCCAAGTCAGATTTTCTGGTCAAGCCCAAAGTAAATGGACATGCATTGTCAGTGCTAATTTGTCCTCTTGGGACTCACTGTCAGAAGTGCTGGCCCAACTTTGGCCAGAAGGAGAAAAGTATTAGCCTTCTGAAGAACTATTCCTTATCGTCAACATTTCCCAAACTGTCAGAGAATCTGAAAAATGTGATGCTGTTTCTTCACAACCTGGCTTCTCCATTGTCCTCTTTGAGATGTAGAAGGTGACTTTAATATGTATAATATGTGCATGCATTTTCATACTTTGCATTGAGTAATCTTGAAAAAAGGAGAATTCTCCTTTTATTTTTTTTCGATGTTCATGGATATTCATAAGTCACCTACCTGACAGAGGATAGAGGTATATAATTCTCTTGTGTACTGGTAGACTCATAGCCATCCATCAAAACCCAGATCAAATGTCACCCTATTTTTATTGGTTTAATTCAGGTAAAGAGTCTCTCTGTGTGCTAAGATAACTCTTTGTGCTTATATATTATCTCATTAATGATCTTGTGCTCCTATTGGATTATCTGGCTTTCTCATCATCAGAATCTCAGGAGGGGACAGTCTTCTTCATGTACCCAGCATGCAGTTTTAAGCACATAGCAGGTGTCAATGAAAGTTTTAGGTCTAGGGTATGTAGCTGCATAAGCCTCTTTTAAACTTCTAACTTTTAAACTTCTTTTAAACTTCTTTCTTCTTTCTTCCTAGGCAGAGTCCTGTCTCAGTCCAAAGGTGTTCAGCAATGACAACTTCATTAAAGTGTCAAAGTGGTGCTAAAATCTAAGGATGCATGGGGTGTTAGGGAAGTCAACTTCAAGAAATAGTCAGAGATTGGAGAATAGTCTAGATTGGTTAAATTACCCCACTGTTACAGCTCATTTGTCTTTGTTGAACATATTTAGAATATAGTAGCAATGTATTGCGCTTTAGTAAAATTATGCATAGTTTAAAAAATCAACCGTGATACTAATTCCCTAAGACTATCACTGTTAGCAATTTGGATGTGTTATATCAGATAGATGTAGATAACAGATATGCATGTCTGTTTTTGCTTTAAGAGTTAACCGTGTTCTTTTACAAAATATTTACTGCAAAATATTTCACAATAAAGGGAATTAGATACAATAAAAGAGAAATCACATTTACTTAAATCACTGATGATAATCACTAGTAGCATTTTGTTTTCTTCTAGAGTTAGATCCATAAAAAATGTTTACAGACACACACATTCATATGTTGGTGGGGATGTTTGGAGAGTGATATTATATTTGTTGTTTAAAATTTATCAACCGATGCTAAATTGCTTGTATATTTTCAACAAATATAATGTCTGGAAACAGGTGAACCAAGTGATTAAAGATCACAGTAGGAGTGCTGATGAGGATTTGGGATCATCAGACCAATGATGAATTGGTAAAATGATGAAATATAGTGAATTATGTAATTCTTTGGTTCACTATGGTTTACCTCTTGCCATAGGTTAAGGAAATAGGCCACTTCAAAGTTGTTAATGTGGTTAGTGACCTTGAGAAAGTTACCCTTCTTTGTCCTCTGAATTAATGTATAAAAGCAAATGTTATACTCAAATTTTAGCTATCTGTTGAAGGCTATATAGCGTGTACAATATGCTTTGATTAACCTTTGTCTCATTTATCACTGTCTTATATTTTACCACAAAAATTTTAACTGATTTCATTGGTCACATAATATTTTTCCTTCTCCACACAACTGCCACCCTCTTTAACTTTATAATACCATCTATATTATAACACTTCATAATGTCGTCTAGAGTTTATCACATTCTATTCTAGTGTCTAGAGTATTATACAACCATTGATTAAAAATCACAATTATTTTCCTCAAAAAAAAAATCCAATATTTAGCCTTACTAGTACATGTTGATTCAGGAATTCAGGAGGATAGCATAAGAGTTAAATATACTAAAAAGGAGAGTGAAAAGAAAATAGAGAATGTGTTGATGTTGAAAGGTAAATTCTCTGAAAATCTACATTTGATTATTTATGACTAATTCAATACTATAAAATGATAATTGTTCTTATCTTAATTGAAGCAAAATTTATTTTTCATATTGTTTGCATATTTAAAATCATAAATATGAGATTTCCCTATAACTCAAATAAAAACTAGAGATAGTTGAAGACACAAGTTTCCTCAGAAACTTTCTCTACAGGAATCAAAATCTCTAATTACTTTTGCCCTTCTTACCGTAATGTATCATGAGCACTTCTACTTTCATGTTTACTCTTCCTTGAGCATACTACAAATTTTAATTTTAAGGTAGTTCCACAACATAACTTAAAACTTAAAAAAATGTGGTCAAGTAAGTCATTTAAGAAAGGGTCTTCTAACATATTCTAGAAATGTGTCCATGAACATGAACTAAAATTATAATAACTAAATCTAGATATATTAAAGTTATAGTATGCTGAACAAATTATTTTCTAGTACTCCCAAATATTTTCTCTTTGAGATTTTGTTTTTTCTGCATCTTATCTCTTCCAGATGCTGCTTTTAGAAATATGTATAATTGTTAGCTGTCAGGCTGAGGGATATCTCAGGACTCCCCAAACTTCCTGCTCTAAAAGTGTTATTCCAGTCACTGCAGCAAGACAAAACATACTCTAGTACATAAGAACTTTAATAGAAAACCACGACCACTGCAGCAAGAGTTCCATCCCTACCACCGGCCAGGGGGTGACCCACATGGTACAACAGACCTCTGCTGCCACGCCTGCTGCTCCCCTCCACAGTATGGTTCAGTCAATCTTCCTGTTCTGCTCCCCACTCTGTCTCTGGTGAATCCTCTCACCCACCACCTCCCTACACACCTCTGGCCTGTATCCCAGTTTTTGTATGCATAAATAAATACATCTTAAAAAAAAAAAAAAAGAAGAAGAGAAAGATTATAGTTTCCAAATCCAGCACCTAGAGTTACCCATTCCCTTTTGGATAAATACCTAGCAAAACAGGTTGATCCAAATCAAGGCCATTAAGGCCCAGAAACTCACCACAAGTCTAAGAAATCTCCTGGTAGGGACCCATAGGAAGGAGGCAGAAGGGGCCAGGCTAGTCTGGAAGGAAAAGAGCAAAATAGAAGTCAAAATAAAGGCTGCTATTGTCACCTTACCATGGGGCTCTCAGGTCTCACACACACGTCTGTTTAAGTGTCTCCTTCCATGTCCCCCAAGTCCCTGATACCAGTCGAAGGCCAAAAACCAGTGTCAGCTTTTCCACATGTCTTCTGCTCCATGTGCATCCTCCAGATTTTCTTGTTCTCTGTCTCTCTACTTCTCCTCAGCTAGATCTTCTCTCTCTCAGTCCTTCTCTCAATCTTTCCTAGCTTAATTTCACCCATCTTCATCTTGACAGTAGAGCAGAGAACCAAGAATCCCCTTCTCTGGGGATTACCCTGTTACATAAAGATGTGAATTAATAATCACTTTTTTTTGGTGAACCTATGGCACCATTCTGTGCTTTTTACATATTACAAATATACCACATACATATTTAAATGTGAATTTCCATGAAAACTATCTTTCTCATTTTTTGCTA
The DNA here is from genome assembly GCA_019455555.1 of Galemys pyrenaicus. Taxonomy (NCBI): domain Eukaryota; kingdom Metazoa; phylum Chordata; class Mammalia; order Eulipotyphla; family Talpidae; genus Galemys; species Galemys pyrenaicus. The sequence continues at coordinate 3,442,797 of JAGFMF010011399.1, forward strand.
ATAGAAAAATTTCAGATATATCTTGTTGATATTTCTGTTTTATCCTTGATGAATATTTACATTCACCTTATCATATCAACCTTTCAGTATATTTTTATTTTTTCTGCCTTTGTTACTATTATTATATATGGTGGTAACACTGGTTTGCAACACCATATATGATTTAGAGGTACAGGATCACCCTCTACAGTTTTTGCTCCCACACCACACCTAATAGGATGGAGATACCACCTTAGTTCATGATACCGCCTCCCCACTTTGCTCTCCCTTCCCTTCCCCCTTTGATAGTCTCAAATCTGCATTCAGATTTCTAGGAATTATTATTGACTTGGTTTGATATGACCATTTGCTTTGTTTCTCTATATTGCATATATAAGTGACATTTTTGGTATTTTTCTTTCTCATTCAGACTTACTCTGTTTAGTATAATTCCCTCCAGTTCCATTCATGTTGCTGTAGATGGCAAGAGTTCATCTGTTTTAATAGCTGAATTGTATTCCAATGTGTATTACATTATATATCACATCTACCTAATCTACTTACTTGTCTTTGAATACTTAGGTTGCTTCCATAAATTTACTCCAATGAAAAGAATGTTTTTGCATTCTTTGGGTAGATAATTACAAGTGGAAATGCTGGTCATATGGTCAAACTATATTTTATATTTTGATTCTCTACACTGTTTTCCATTATGGATAGACCAGTCTTCATTTGTACCAAGAATATGTGGACGGTTCCCTTTACTCCACATTCTCACCAATACTATTTGTTGTTATTCTTTCTGATATGGACTATTCTCACTGGTATGAGGTGATATACAGTGTGGTTTTGAATTGCATTTCCCTGAGTATTTTTTAATGTGCCTGTATTTAATGTGGCCATCTGTTTTTCTTTGGAGAAGTGTCTAGATTTAGCTCTTCTGCTTATTTTGTGATTGTGATTATTTGTTTTCTTTCTATTGAGTTGTATGAGTTTTTGTTATCAGCCCCTTATCAGATGTATAGTGTGCACATATTTTCTTTCATTCAGTGGTGTGTCTTCTTGTTTTAGTAGGTAATTTCTATTGTTGAACAAAAATTTTGTAGTTTGATGCAGTTCCAATTGTTCATATTCTGTTTTATCTTTTGCTGTTGGAGAGAAATTCTCAAAGATATCACTGAAACCTATGTCATAAAATGTTGTGTCTATGTTCTCTTCTATTCATTGAATTGTTTCAGATATGGATTGCATTTAAGTCTTTTATCCATTTTGATTTGATATTCTTGATACTATAAGGTAGTGATCTATTTTCATTCTTTTACATGTAGTTGTCCAGTTTTCATAATACCTTTTGTTGAAGAGAAATTCGTCCCTTCACTGTAAACTCTTGTATCCTTAGTCATAGATTAACTCTGCATGTAAGTGTTGGCCTATTTCTGGGCTTTCTGTTTCATTGGTCTATGCATCTGTGCTTAATCCCATACCATTATTATTACTTTGTAGTATACTCAAGTCTGCGAGTTGATACATCCATTCCTCTTTTTCTATCAGAATTGCTTTGATTATTTGGTTCCATATCAATTTCAGTAATGTTTGTTCTATTTCTTTATAGAATACCATTGAAACTTTGATAGGGTTTGTACTGAATCTCTATATTGCTTTGGGCAAGATCGCCATTTTAATAATTTTATTTAATTCTGCTTTGCAGTCTGTATTTGCAAATTATTTTACAAACCACTATCATCAAAATCATAACATTTTACAGGTCTGTATTCTGATTACACTCCCCCTTTTATAAAAATATGTTGTTACATTAGTTTAGTATAATTTACTAGGACTGATGAACTAGTATTTATACATTTCATTAACTACATAATTTACATTAGGTTCTAAGAGATTTGACAAATTTATAACTACATGTTTCTATCATTACCATATGCTAGAAAATAGTTCCGATATTTTAAAATCCCCTGTGCTCCACCTTTTATCTCTCCCTCCTCCAGCACTGATTTTTTACTGTCTCCATAGTTTTACCTTTTCCAGAATGTCATAATTGGAATCAGACAATGTGAAATTCTTTCTAATTGACTATTTTCACTTAGAGAAATATGTATGTAAGTTTCCAAAATGTCTTTTGGGTCTTAATTGAAGCATCTAGTTAATTCTAGCGTCACTTTTCATCTTTTCAATTTATGAAATACAATGAACTGTGATTCCACTACCTCAATAGCAATTTTCTCAATTTTCTGATAATTATATCAGCCAGTTTCTGGTATGCCCACTCATAATAGTTCCTGAACTAAGTGTTTTTTTCCTTGGTATTCATTCTCTATTTTTACCATATTATACTCTTTAGATAGCAAGTAGACTGACTGCATTTGCCCTAGTTTTGCTTCTACTTGATACCACAGAAATTGGATTAATCTACTTCCCTCTTAGAAAAGCCATTTAAAGGTTATCAGATACTGGAGAATCTCTTTGAGTTTTCCTGTAAGCCTTAACTCATGTCCTCCACAAGGGAGCTAACACTTTGTTGGTAATAAACAAGGCCAAAAGTTCAACTGTGTTGGCAAAACAATTGCTCTTCTCCCTAGTGTCTGTGGACTTTAGCAACCACTTTCAGAAAATATTGTTTTTCTAATCAGCATGGTAACCAAAATTCCTGCCTTCATGTATTCTACAAATGAGAAGTATACAGGTCTTTTTTAATTAACTGAAAAAAACAGGGTATCATTTATCCTATTGGCATCAATAGCTCTCAAAATCAGGCATCACCTTACAACAGCATCAGATTATAGAAAAGAGATGTGTTTAAATTTTTTCTTCAGAGTGTTTAAGGACAACCTAAACAGAGCTGTTTCTTAGCATTAAAACAAAAACTATATAAATAAAACTCTTTCTCTGGTGAATCCGTTCAACTCCCGCGCCTCTGGCCTGTACCCCTGCTCTGTATGCATAAATAAAAAATAATAATAATAATTTCCTTTTTATGTTTAATTCATTAGTTTTACTTAGAAGGACACTTGGCAAACCTGATTTCTATATTGGATGTTTGACAATATATATGGAGTCTCTTAGGGTCACCACACTTTGTGTAGGCATTGAGGACAAATATACACACAATAATGTTTTACCTCAAAAGAAGCTCACCACCCAGAAGGAAATCAAGATAATACAATGCTACAATGAGGATGGCTATATATTGGAGTAGTATATATTTAGAAAGAGAATATATATTTAAATTCCGCTTGTTAAATAGGAAGGAAATGATCAGATCTGTAGGTATAAGCATGATAACTTTGTTTTTTGTTTCAAGATTTATTTATTTATGCATACAAGAACTGGGGTACAGATCAGAAGTGCCGAGGGTGAGAGGATTCACCAGAGACAGAGTGGGGAGTAGAACAGGCAGATTGACTGAAATACACTGCTTGAGGGGAACAGTGGGCAAGGCAGAAGAGGTCTGCCACCCCATGTGGGTCACCTCCCTGACCAGCGCGGGGGGATTGAAATCATGGTGCAGTTTGTTTCCCAGTGCGGTGCTTAACCCATTGCGCCACTGGGAAGAGCCCATAAGCATGATAACTTTGAATTCCTTCTGTGTACTCCTATGATTGGATGACTTGGATTTAAGCCTTAAAAAAATGCAGTTTCATACTAAACTATCTATTCTTACTGGATGTTTTCATTTCTTTGTGCAATATAGAGAAACCTAACAAAGGATCAGACAAAGACAAAGTTTAAAACTAACCCTTGAAAGCTGATCATAGATCTGAGACATCTAGGAGGAAGGGAAAGGGAGGGAGAGGGAGGAAGAGGGAAAGGAGTAGGGGTAAGGGCAGTTCAGAAAGGACTATAGTGGTGGACTATAGTGGAGGAGAGCTACAGTGACTAAACCTGATGAGAGAAATCATATAGTATCAGAAAATTACCAACCAAAGATGTAAAACAATGATACTTAATTAAAAGAAATAATAAAAAGGAAAAAAAACACCTTTCTACCCTGAAATAGTTTCCTATAAAAAATACAGTACACGTGCCATGTGCGCACTTACTAGGGCGAGTACTTTGTGGACAAAGTACTTTGTGGACTTCCGCCCATTAGTTTTAGGACAATTACTTTGTGAACATCTTCGATCCCAATTCAGTGTTAATTTTTCTGTGCTTCTACTGCATTTTGTAATGACTCAGTCATGACACAATGACTCTTTTCAAGGTTCATTTCATTTAATATGGCAACTCCCTCACTGTTGCTGCTATCAGCAAATTGTTTGAAGAATCAGTTCATCAATATAGGGAAAATATCAGAAAAATTTTATTATTCAGAAAAAATTATATTATTTTTGATCAGAGATTTACTTACTAATAGATATTTTGTCCACTCTCATTGTAAAAGAAAAATAATATTGTGTCTAGCTTTTTTATAAGACTGAAGCCATAAGTGCCTTATACATTTAATACTCATTTATGCTATTTTTAGGTATGTAATAAGTCTCAGTAAAAAGACATGTCACTATTTGGAATTATTGCATAGCAAAATATTATACCTAGATATATTAGGTCACCTGTTAGTATCCCACAGGTCAATGATATTCTGCTCTTATATATTTATTTGTTTCAATATTTATTTCTGGCTTTCATTCAAATGGTTTGTGTTGTTATACATGCAACTGTCTCTTTTCTTCTGCAGCATCTAGCCTGTTATTAACCACCTATTTTTAATTAGGTGTTTGTTTCCAATTTTAAAGTACCATTCAGTTTCTTTTGGTAAAAAGGAATGTTTCTCTTCAAATTTGTTTTTCTAGCATTGAATATATGGAATATATGGAGCATTTACATAATACAAATGTCTCTTTCTGCTTATATTACCACCTCTGGGATTTATATGGCAATTTCTATTGATCAGTTTTATATTACTTTTGAGTAATTTTTTTTATTCTTTATTCAATTACTTTGGAATTGGATGAAAGCTGATCATAGATCTGAGACATCTACATTGGAAATGTAATGTCTTGAGTCCTATGTAATTTTATATTCATCTAAAGAGTGAAAGAATATTGAATTTTAGTTGTTACTTTTACATTTTAAAGTTTGTTTTTAAGCTTGTTTTGGATAGAACTAGAATAACCTGTATTATAGAACTTAATTTGGGTTCTTTTTTAAAGTGTGGCTAAAGACCCAGTGTGTTCAATGAAATCTCTAAATTTGGCTGAAGGGAGCTCAAATAACTCAATGGTTCCCTCTGTGTAACAGTTCTTTCCATGGAAGTTGTCCTTTTCACATTCTGGTGTTTCATGCTGTGCATGTACATGCTGTGGTATTCAGGGAACTATTCATGGGACCGTATGTAGAAATCCTGGAACTTTATATTTCTGTAGCTTTAGTTCTCTGACTTGCTCTACCTCTCTAAACAACATCCAGTCATTATTTTACCTCCACGAGTTCTATCTCCTCAACAAAGCAAGATTACAAAATGCCATCTGTATTCCTCCTCCCTATGTTGTAGTATGGAGACTACCTTCAGTCAGGAAGTCTAGGCAGTAGTTTGACTCCTCACTTAGTGTATCTCCCCATCCTTATGAAAGAGAACTTGGTCTGCCTGTGATATGTTGTCTGGAATTAGTCATTTCTGATATTTTCTCCAGTTGTCTAGTTGTTGTCTAGTTCTCTAGTTGTCTAGTTGTCCAGCTGTAAGAGTAACTTCAGAATATCTCATTTTCCCATAACGGAAAGCAAAATGCCTTACAAATTTTTTTTTTATTATTTTCTTTTAATCCTAGTTATGCTTTGTATTGAGTATATTTTAAATTACTTTTCTTTTTATGCTATGTTTAGAGGTAGAGGATGTTGTAATGCACCCACTCCTTTGTCTTTATTTTTTTTTAGAAATTTTTTATTAAAATATTTTAAAATTTACATATACTTGCCATTAATTGTAATCCCCATGTATTCCCCATCACCATCTCACCAGTGCACCATCACCTCAGTCCCTCGTGTTCCCATCTTCCCTCAACCCTCCCCCTCTCCTCCCCACCAGGTGTCCCCAGTCTGTCCTGCTTTGTCTTTAGAGTTCCTACTCTCTGCCATTAATAGTCTACTTTTATCTTAAAACACTTACTTGAGTTATAAAATTAGAAATCATGTTTTAATGAAATAGGACTTTCCTAGCTATAAACTATAAATAAGTGAAACAAACTATATAAATAAGAAAAATATTTATATAAGTAGATTGCATTTTTAATTAAGTATTACTGGGTAAAAGGAGCCTAACATGCACACATATGCACACGTATTTTCTTGTCTCTCTTTTTGCTTTCTATGTACCTCTGTTTCCCTTCCTTCTACTTTTCTGTTAACTCTTGACTTTACTTCCAAACTCTTTCTGTATCTGCCTCATTCTCTCTCCCTACAGTTATACTGCCATGTATGGCCAATAATAGTGTTAGGGGAGAGAAGATTTCATTTTGCACATAATAGTTTTAGGGAAATTATCTTAATGGATCTGCCTTAGCCAGTCTAGATAACCACCATATTTAAAAATAATGGGTGGTCCTTCCTGATGGCACAAGGGATTAAATCTCAGCACTATGAAGCTATTGGCAGGCACTGCAGCATGAGTTTGATCTCTGACCAGGGAGCTAACCCACATGGTGCAGTAGACTTCTCCTATCTTGCCCACTGCTCCCCTCAGCTGTGTATTTCAGTGAACCTGTCTGTTCTGTTCCCCACTCTGTCTCTGGTGAGTCCTCTCACCCTCCTTCCTTCACCTCTGGCCTATGTCCAGCTCTTGTAATCATAAATAAATAAAATAAATCTTAAAATAATAATAATGGGTGTTATCGTTAGCCTGGCTTGAATTATATGGATTTGAGGTAATTATACAAAGGAACAAATACTGGCCACACAAAAACAAATGACATACTACTTTGTACTTATGTCACTTATTTTACTGATATTTTACTTTTGAAATAAATATATATCTTTTAAATCTCAAACAATAACTTTAAATCCAAAGGACAATCCCCAAAATGCCTAAAATTAAAATAGAAACATTCTAGCTATAGCTTTTCTTTCCAGTCTTACACTTTATTAACTTCTCAAGTTATACCACTATTGCAATCAAATCGCTCTATTCATAGTCTACTGAATCATACCCTCTGCTTTCTTAGACCTCAAATTTCCCACAAGGAATTTTTCTAAACTCCATATCCCCTGCCAATAAATAATCCTGCACATTCTTAAAGACCCAATCTATAAAGCTTTACCTAATCAGTCAGCCTTAAAATCATGTGTTTCTCTTTTCTCTGAAATTCCTGAATTGCTTAAATCTTTGGTACCTAAAATGTTAGTTATCTTTTCTGTGTATATGGTTTATCTTAACCTACCAAGTCATAAACTACTTTGGGGAAGATATTTTACTGTATACCTGAAGTTGGAATAAGAGATATTTTTAGAGTTGGGTAACTCTAGTATCAGAAATCTAAGCAAACTCTCATCATCCTGTGTAAAGCATTCCTTGTTAAATTACTTAATCTATGACACTCACTATTTATTCCTGTTAAATAGGGAATGATGGCAACTGTCTTTATTATGTGACGTTTTCTAGGTCATATTTCATAGTTGTTTTCTTATACTAAAACTGCTGTATCCTTCCTGCAACTGTTGCTAGGTCTCCTATCCAGTGAGAGTTGACAAATATTTGTAGATTGAACAGTACAGATTAAGAAAGAATAATACTTTATACATATGATTTCATCATTCATTTAGTTGACTACCATTATACAGTATTAGAAAAGCAGACTATATGTGGCTTGATTTTTCCATATTCCTCAATTTAGCAGGATTATAATGATGCTGTTACTTTCTTTTTTTTTTTCCAAAAGAATATCTAGCCATAATTGTTTTATATTAGTTATTAAGATAGTTTTGGGGATAGAACATGATTACTTTCTAAGCAGAACAGTTTTAGGTTTTGACTATTGATCATATATTCTTTATTTGAACTGAATAAAGAAAAACAATCACATTTTATAATATCACCATGGCAGGAAGGAATCTTGCTATTAATAGTCACCATTTATAAGGTACTTTTAAACTCATCTCAATGACCCAGTAAAGGGTTTAGTAATTATGCACTTAAGACTCAGAAGCTTAAGTAATTTAATTGTAATTATGCATTTTATTTTAAAGGTTTATTTATTATGCATACAAGAGCTGGGGTACAGACCAGAGTTGGGGGGGAGAGAGGATTTACTGAGACAGACTGGGGAGCAGAGCAGGAGATAGACTGAAATACACTGCTGAGGGGAGCAACGGGTGAGTCAAGAGAGGTCTGCCGTGCCATGTGGGTCACCTCCCTGGTCAGGGGTAGAACTCAAGCTGTAGTGGCTGTGGATAGCTTCATAGTGCTTCACCTTAACCCCTTGTGCCACCAGGCAAGCCCCAAATGTAGTCATATATTTCTGATTCTGATATATTATTCATATCATGGTACCTCTTGATTAGTCAAAAAATAGTATGACCAAAAAGTGGTGGACTATCTATAAGTTGGTCTCACGTTTTTACATACCTAAAATTTCATGCCAAGAGGGTGCTTTGTTTATATTGTTCTTCATCAAATTCTGCTGTTTTCCACTCATCTGAAATTCCTATCTAGTATTTGCAACATCCAAATCTTTTCCTCAGTGACTTCAGTTGCTGCAGAGAGCAGGAAGATTTCATATTGAGAACTGAATTAACTAGGAGGAGAAAAAAAGCTCTAAAGAAACAAAAATCATATTTTCATAATAAATTTACCATGAAATGTATAAAAAAAGGGAAAAGACAAGTTTTCTGACACTGTCTTGTGAATATCACTTAAAAAATATTGTCTGATGATCTAAATTAACTGTAAGTGATGACAGTCATTTGTTAACACCTTTGAGATTATCAGAAAAGCAACTTTTTTTAAAATTTCCCATTTAAAAATCAAACCAAGGACAGGTAGTCACCTGAAGACAGAAAGGATAGTGAAGGAAAAATATATTAGGTTTTCATCTATGTGAACAAATTTTGTTGGCTACTGGTAATATATTGTATTCTTTATATTTGTTACATTATACAGAATTTATCTATTAATCTTTTTTTTCTATAGGTTTTTCAAACTCACTAAATATGGAAATATTATTTTATGTATACTGAGACTCCTATCCCAAATACTAGCCTACAGTATTTTACTTACTATGTTTTTTTAAAATGAATTAAATTATATGCATTTATATTTACCTGTTTTTTAATATATTTTATTGAAATGTCCAAAACATTTATTCATTTTCAATTATTTTGTTATGTAATAATTCCAAGTAATGACATGTCTTTTTAGTGAACTTTATTCCATACCTAAAAATAGCATAAATGAATACTAAATATATAAGTTACTTATGGTTCCAGTCTTATAAAAAGCTAGGCCTATCTAACTTGCTTTATTTTTTAAAATCTAGACAAAATATTATTTTCTTTATAAAGAGAATGGAAAAATATATTAGTAAGTAAATCTCTGATATGTTTACCTCAAATTTTTTCTGAAAATTGTAAATATATAATGGAATTTTCTTGTTGAATTCATGCTCATGGTGCCAAAAATTCAAATAAGCATAAAAGAAGGTAAAAGCAAATGTTTAGATTTCTAAGGAACCAAGACAAATAGCAATTTAGACAAGTTAATCAACTCTGTTTTAATCAATGAAAGAAGTCAAATCAGCCAATCCATAATATATTGACTGTTAATTGATATTTTTTTTCTTTAATGAAAAATACAGATAGGAGTCAACTGATGCACATGGGAAGCTCAGGAGGAAGATGCAAAAACTTTAAAAAATCTAGTCTGCTCATAGTTTGTCAAGCTAAATTCTTCCAGCCTGAGATCTCATAGATGCAAAGAGTGACTAAACAAAAATGGGTATGGGAAGGACTTTATTCCTCTAAATAGTTTTTTAAGTGATATTTCCACATTTTCTCTTCTTATTGATCATTTCTAATTTATTGATAAGTCATTTTTTCCCTAAAAATTTATTTAATTTACAATGTCTCCTTGACTTCTACTTTAAGTAGAAATTTTACTATTAGAGTAAATATATGACTTAGTTTTCTGGGGAGAGTCCGAGCTTATTGTCCTAGGAGTCTTCTTCCTAGTGCTTAATCACTTATGTTCTATATTGGGATTATAATTTATATGCATTATCCATTCTCAGACTCTCACTTTTACCCATCCTAACCATAACCATCCCAGATATACTCATTCTCTCTCACTCACACACACACAAACATTAATACAGGCACACACTTATATACAGAACACATGATGAATGCAAATGAATGATTAGAGAAAAAAGAAAGATACTAGGAATTGCTTCAGGTAAAAGTTAAGTATTAATCTGTACTTTGATAATTGAGAGTAATGTTGCAGAAGAGAAAAAAAATATTAGTATCCCATTGGTTTTCTAATAAAATACTATATATGTGTCTTAAAACAAAATAATATATTATTTTACAGAGTTGGGGATCAGAAATCCAAGATCAGTCTCACAATGTTAAAATTAAGAAGTCAGTAAGACTGGTTCCTTCTGGAGCATCTAAGTTAGAAATTATCCCTTGCCTCTTAAAATTTCTGAAAGTGTCAGTATTCATATTCAAACACTATAACCTCTATGTTCTGTGCTATATAATAACCTTATTGATTTTAATGCTTCTAACTCTTATAAGGACCCATATAATTACACTAAGAGCACCCACATAATGCAAGCTAATCTTCCCTTCTCAAAAAATATCTTAATCACATCCACAAAGATCTTTTGCCATTTAAGGTAGCCTGTTCAGAGGTTACAAAGATTAAAGTGTGGAGATCTTGATAAATAACTTTTTATTCTACTATAATTCACCCTTAGTTTCCAAAGATTATATCCTTCCAACATACAAACTATATTCATCTCATACTAATAGCACTAAAATCATCACAACATCAGTTTAAATCTATACTTTCATCAAATCCTCATTAGCTCAAATATCCTATACCTCATTATATAAATCATCTCAGTCAGGTGTGGTGAGACCACGAGTGTTAACTATCCTGGGATAAAAGTCCTACTTGGACGTGCAAGTCTGCTCCTAAAATACAGTAGTGAAACAAGCATAGGAGTTCAGTCATAGACATTCCTATTCAAAAAGGGAGACAATGAAAGAAACAACGATTTCAAGCAATTTTGAAATTCAGCCAGGCAATCTCCATCCAGTATGCTTCATTGTCTGGGCACACTGCTATGACATATGACTCTGTCCTCTAGTCCCACAGCTCTGCCCTTGGAATAAGTCTTCCTTTTTCTTGAAGTATAGCACACGTTTGTGGCAGACTCATTTTATCAGGATGTTTCTACCTGTAGAATAAGAACCTCACAGTCTTCTTTCATTTTGTTTTCTCCAACTCTTTAGTCATAAAGAATATTTCTGCTAATATAAGATTCTTTAAAATATGACAGTCTTTTTTTTTTTTTAATGTAAGTCACCAAACTTCACTCTATTAGTCAAAAGGATTGCCTTCACAATGCCCTTGGACGATACCATCTCTACTTCTAGTTTCTAGTTATTGACAGATAGAATACACTTAATCTTTTCAAATAAGCCCTTGCATGAAAGAATACAATAACCTTTTGATTTTTTCAATGTTCTAAACATATATATATATATACACACATGCATATTTCAGATATATCTTTCACTTTCTTTCCAAATTACTTGCTACTTAAATCTGCTGATTTTGGCATATTTTGCAATCTTCAATACTCTGCTTGAAAATTTTCTCAATTCAATTTCATCATTAACAACTTATATTTTCCAAGTAACTATAGAATATAATTCAGTTAAGTCTGATAACTGTACTAAAATTTTTGTAGGTAGTAATATGAAATGTTGAAAAGGAACGAGATGAAAATATATACTCCCATAACTTTTTGTGGCTACAAACCTGAACTAACTAAAGAACAAAAGAAAACTGATAAAGGATTTATTTATTGTGAGAGGGATGTGGGATAGAATGTTACCCAACTGGATTTTCAATTTTTATCAAATATTCAACCATCATACTGTAGACAGGATTTTAAGAAGATAAGTCCATATCTCTATTGCTTGAACAAACTAGAGCTGAAGAACCTACCAATATCAGAGGCAAACACCTGAGGATAAGACTCCATACTGGAAAATAAAAAAGAAAAGTTTCCAGCCTATGATCCCATAATAACTACAACCCAAGCTCAGTGTTATATCTAGTGCTTAGAAATAGCCTACTGTGGAAATGGACACAAAACTACAAGACACACTAAGACTGAAGAACTTGTCCAGAAGAGGGAATCACTGTGGATCCTCCCTATACAACTTTGGCACCCATAGAGCAGTAGGAATTTCAATTTCCTGAGTCTACTGGAAATAATCCTTTGGAGTGCTACTGCCTCAGTCACTTTTTTACCTACCACACTTTGCAGGTCCTAGTTCAGCTATTATTTCAATGCAAAGAAAAAGTACTTAAATACATAAAAAAGTTAATAATGAGCATATAGAAAAACACGTCATAAATGTCAGAGAAAAATAAACCTAAAAGGAACCATAACTCAAGAAAGCTTTGGAGTATGGGCCTCCCTGGTGGCGCAGCAGGTTGAGCACCACGCTGTGAGCGCAAGTTCGATCCTCGGTCAGGGTAGGGACCACATGGCGCAGTAGACCTTTCTCGCCTTACCCGCTGCTCCCCTCCACAGTGTATTTCAGTCAATCTGCCTGTTCTACTCCCTACTCTGTCTCTGGTGAATCTGCTCACCTCCCACTACTCTGGCCTGTGCCCCAGCTCTTGTATACATAAATAAATAAATCTTAAAAAGAAAAAGCTTTGGAGTATGACAGAAACCTTGCTGAAGCTAGAAGTTCTGGCAATGCTAATGGAACTCAAAAAATAAAGGACTATATAGAACACTACCAGAATAATGTAAAGGAAAAAATGAGGAAGCTATAATTACAAATAACAGCTAAGAAAAAATAGCTGATTTAAAAGAAAAATACAATGGAGGGCCTCAATAAAAGATAGACAGAAAAAATGAAAATAATTAATAAGCTTGAAAGCACAATGTTGAAGTGCACAAAGATAGAACAAGGTTGAGAAAAAAAAATTCAGAAAATGAAAATATGATTAGTTATCTGGAACAACTTAGAAAGGACATCCATATCAGGAGTGCCCCAGAAGAAGAGAAGGGAAAGCATAGAAAATGTATTTATATAAATAATAACAGAAATTCATCTCAATCTGGGAAAAAAAGACATTGTGATGCAAGATTTTCAAAGAGTTCCAGACAGAATAATACCAAACACCATGACATTTATAATTTTTTGAGGACGACCATCAAGGATAGAATATTAAAAGGATCAAGCGAAGAAAAGGTAGCCTATAAGGGAACACCAATAGACTCTGAGCAGATGTTTCAGTAAAAGAATTGCAAGCTCAAGGTACTAGAAGGAGATAAAGTACTTTCTTAAAAAGACCTCCAATCATGACATGTTTTCTTAGCAAAATTAGCATTCAATAGTGAAGGAAGATTAAGGAGCATCACTAAAAAATGAAAAGCAAAATAATTTAACATCAACTCACACATGAAAGAAACTCTGAAGGGATTATTATAAAGAAACAAAACAACAGATATTGAGGTGACATGTTAAATCACTTAACAGAGAAGAAAGAGGAAAGTATCAAACAAGAGTGAGAGCCCAGACTGCCTCATAGGTCACACAAGTAGCCCATCATGTACTAGCCAGTAGAATCCACAAACAAAAAAGAAGAGAAATAATACATAAGATTATTTGGGATTTGAACTCAAACAAACCATAACAGGAATTCCTGAAAAAAAATTAAAAAGACAAGACAAACCAAAACTTATGCAATGGCCATGAGCACTGATGGCTCACTATCACTTTAAATATAAATGGCCTGATTCATTCCCCAGCCAGGGAGGAGACCCACATGGTGAGCAGACCTCTCCTGCCTCCCTTGCTGCTCCCCTCAGCAGTGTATTTCAGTCAGTCTGCCTGTTCTGCTCCCCGTTCTGTCTCTGGTGAATCCTTCACCTCCCTTGACTCTGGCCTGTATCCCTGCTCTTGTATGCATAAATAAAAGATGTTTTAAAAACTACATATATAAATGGCCTGAATTCTTCAGTAAAAAGATACAGAGTAGCTGAGTCAATTTCAAAGCACTGTCTAACCTTTTGCTGTTATAAGAAACTCACTCTACCAACACAGACATGGATAGGGTTAGATTTTAAGGTTGGAAGATATTTATCTAAGAAATGACAACCAAAAAAAAAAAAAAAATCAGCAGCACATACACTTGTATCTGATAAAACATATACAATTCAAAAAAGTAGTAAGTAAAGACAGATACTTTATTAAGATTAAGGGTCTGATACAGCAAACAGAAATAACACTCACAAATCTGTACCTAAGGATGGCACACTGAGATACATAAAACAATTAAAAACAGAAATTAAGAAAAATAATAAAAACAACACAAAATTATTAAGGGATTTTAATTCCCCACTTAAAGCAATAAACAAATCCCAAACAAAGCATAAATGAGAAAAAAAAAATAGTTTTAAAAGAGAAAATAGGGCCTCCCTGGTGGTGCAGTGGGTTAAGTAACGCACTAAGAAGCAAACTGCAGCCACTGCATCATGAGTTCGATCCCTGCTGCCGGCCAGGGAGGGGACCCACATGGCACAGCAGACCTCTCCTGCTGTGCCTGCTGCTGCCCTCAGCAGTGTACTTCCGTTGATCTGCCTGTTCTTCTCCCCACTTTCTGTGGTGAATCCTCTCACCCCCCCCCACACCTCTGGCCTGTACCCCAGTGCTTGTATGCATAAATAAATCTTTTTTAAAAAAAGACAATAAATCATCAATGAAATTAAAAGCTTGTTTTTAGATTGAATAAGCAAAAATTAAATAAGCAAAAAATTCTAGTTAGAATTTATTTATCCTTTTTTTTCTTCACAAATGTATTACTTCTGTATTTAAAAACTATAATGTGTTTTAGTCATTTATTAAATTCAATTTCTAATGACTCCCAAATACATGAAATCAATTTGTCTTTTCTTTTGCTAATATCTCTCATGTCAAATATTTTTGGGCCAAACGAGCCTAAGAATCGAAAGGAAGTGAGGGAGAGATCCGTTGAAAATTGCTTCTACAAGTATTTGGAATGTAATGTACCTTATAACATGATGACTCTTGCTAACTCTGCTGTATGATATGGAGAAGAGATATTGAGAATAAATCCTAACAATTCTAATCACATTTTTTTTTCTTTTCTTCTTTGTTTTCTATCTATTGTATCTTTTGAGGAAATGGATGTTACATGAAGTGATTTGGTACATCTCATAGTAAGTGAAGCAAACCATCATGATTTATGCCTTAAACTTGGATGGTAATAAATTGCAATTATTTCTCAATAAAATTGGGGAAAATAAAGACAACATGTTTTAAAATAAGACAACAGAAAAGTTTGTAACTAAAAATCAAAAGCTAATGGTAACATTTTAGAATCAAATTATTTAATTAACAAAAACAATGTATCACAATCTGCTTCACTAAATTGAAATGTACTTAATAAATGAAGTGAACTTTGATTTTTATGCCTCACCTTCCTGAGTAGGAATTTTAATCCAATCTATCATAGAAACCAAACAGATTTTACATGGAGTACACATATTCCTCTGATACAGTGTAACATTACAGAATATTGAGAGCAGTACTGAATTATATACAGTATTTTGCTACATAACATATGACCTTGAGCAAGTATCTTTTCTGGGTCTCAATTCCATCATCCAGAAAATGAATTAAATGTCTGGATTAGCTCTGATTATTTAAACAGTTGTATTCAATTGCATTTCTTAGAGTTTATGAAATGTAATCTGAAGTATAACCATGCTAAAATCCACTTAACATTCCCCTTATCTTGTGAGGATACATTAATCAAATGGATAGATTATGTAGAGAATTATTTATAGCTGTCAAGAACACCTAAACATATACACATCAT
Organism: Galemys pyrenaicus; assembly: GCA_019455555.1. Taxonomy (NCBI): domain Eukaryota; kingdom Metazoa; phylum Chordata; class Mammalia; order Eulipotyphla; family Talpidae; genus Galemys; species Galemys pyrenaicus. The sequence goes on from JAGFMF010011399.1 coordinate 3,458,881, forward strand.
TTTCAAAGTAAACTAGTCTAAATTTATTTAGGTTCACAGATTTAAGATGACTACAAAATTACTGAGAACAGAAAGGAGGTACAGATACAAATAAATTACTAGTAACACTTAAGCCCAAACCATGAAAATCAAATGTAATTATTATCTTCCATTCATTTTATTTGCATATAGCACAATTCATAAGGAACTAGAAAAGATACCTTTCATTCCAAACAAATTCCTACTGTTTTCTCCACAGATAGATTGTTCTGGTTAATGATGCTAATGTACTACAGGGTGCTCATACTTGTCACATTTTAAGATTTTTTTTATGTGCATACAAAATCAAAGGACTTTTTTGCCTACTGCTCTTCAGCTTCTATTTTTCAGTTTATAGCTACCTGACATTTATTTTTTGTGGATAAAGTAGTGTTGTCCTATTTGCAAAGAAGAATGGATAGAATGCTGTGAGTTTATGTCAGAGTCTGTGTTTTGGGCATTGCCTATTCTGAAAAGATGGCAATGTAAACTAGACATCTAGTATAGGGGTGGTCCCCAAGAATAGACTGGCCTCCTCTCTGACTTGGAAAATTAACTGTGAGAGAACAGTGGTGATTTTTTTTTCTTTATTTATTTTATGAAAAGACCTCACAGGTCATGTACAAGAATCATTTTTGTGAAGGATAAATGACAAAGTCAATGGAGTGTAAGATGGTTAATATAGGAAAAAAAAAACAAAAAGACTTAGGACTTGGAGACAGGAAATAAAAGGTGAATTAGGTGAGAAACTCAGAGGGAATAAAAAATGTGGAAGAGTTTAAAAAGGAAAAAGTCATAGACGGAAATTGACAAATGAAAACTGGCAACATATTTTGACTATGCCATATTCTACCTCATTTTCTATTATTTTTTCCAAACTAGTTCTTTCTCTTGAGAAATTTTGTTTATTTTTCATTATTCTTTTTCCTTTGAAAAGTATCTTTTAGAATGATAATATAATGAATAGATTTAATAAATAGTGGAATATTTTTGCCCAATCATTTGTTGTTGTTGTTGTTGTTGTTGTTGCTGTGTGTGTGTGTGTGTGTGTGTGTGTGTGGAGGGTGGGGCATAAAACAAAACCAGATTTTCCAGGTTTTCTTACAGTCAATAGAGACATGACACTGAGTTCTATCAAATGGTGTGTGATGAAATGATGGATGTTAATTCTGGACTGAAGTGTTAAGAAATAGCTGTAATTCCTTTACTTTGTCTTTACAAACCACAGAGATGGCATAGAACTTAGACATGAGACCTTATAGCACCTAAGTCACAAAATGGAAAAAATAAAATAAACAAAACACTACAAGAGCAGGGAAATATATGAAATGTGTGATTAAGAAATAAAATTCCCTCTCTCTCTCTTTCCATATATACACATTCATATACACACATACATAAATAGATAGATAGATAAATAGATAGATAGATAGATAGATAGATAGATAGATAGATAGATAGATAGATAGATAGATAGATACAACTATAAACGTACACATATAGGTGGATAGATCGGTAGATAGACAAGAAAATAGATGCCACTACTTCATATTTTACTCATCTATTAATGGGCACTTAGATTGTTTCCATAACTTGTGTAGAAGTATAATGTGTAATGTCTCTAGTGCTAATACAAACTATCTGAATACATATTCTGAATATGATTCAGAGATAAATATCAGACATATTTATTCAGTGGCATAGATATGTTACATATGCCTGACATATATGTGTGTAGTTAGGTCAAATTTTCTATTTTTTTTGATTTTTCAAATAATTTGGCATATTGTTTCATTTTTTCAAACTCACTATTCTTGCTAAAAATAGATAAAATAAATACATAAATTTGTACTGTGACTAGACTATCCACATTCCCCATTTCCTCAATGCTCACTACAGTCAGTCCTCTGTTGCTCAGGACAAAATGTTTGGAATAATTTTCAGCTTTGTTCTTCTTTACAATCCTCATTCAATAATCATTCAGAAAATTTAAACTCACTACTTTCTGTTCAACTCATGGTAACACATTGCTAAATTCCTGATCTGTTCTCTCTCCTGAATTATCACAAATAACTCCTAGTCTTTATTCTTACGTCTGCCCTTGCCTACTTGCAAACTGTCCTCAAAATAATATCCAGAGTAATAGTATCAAAATATAAGTCAAAGTCATTCTTTCACTTTTATTGCTCCAATAACTTACCTGTAGAGCTATGGCATCAATATACCCAGGAAGTTTGTATGTATTCTGGCTTCCAGTTACCTCTGTAACTTCTTTTAATCTATCCTTCATTTTCTCTTATGCTGCTATGTTCATGTTGTCCTCCTTTTTTGTTTGAGAACATCCAACAAGGTCTTCACCCCTGCTGCTATTTATGATTGGGATGTTCTTTTTAAATTATTCATTCAACACACTTCACTTCCTTTAAGCATTCATTCAGATATTATCTACTTAGTAAGACTTTCCTGGCCACCTTATTAGAATTTTTTGCTATATTACTTATAAATTCTCAATATTACAAATGTTACCATGTATTGAAGCTTCAAGTTTTGCCTTAGAACATTCTAATACCCAGTGTCCTACAGATGTTATTTAGCTTCTTTATTGTGTGCCCTTCCACATGTTTCCATGACTACAAAGGTTCATATCAATTTTTTCACTTCTATTTCACCATCAACTAAAATAGAGTAGGCACCTGGTAGGTACTCAATAAACATCTGTTGAATTATTTTTGTTAAACTCACCTAAAAGTCATTTGTCTATAGATAAGGTTACACAATGAAGCACAATTCACTTGTCTATATAACAAAGTAAATTGGGATCCAAGTGTCAATTCTTCCATATCTCTGTTTTTATTTATGACATGCATTTGAGTCACTTCTGTTTCAGGAACTACTTTAATATTTCAAAGTTTACAAATGTAATGTGTTCAAATTATTATTTTTTAAAAAGTTCAAAATAATTTGAGTGAAATTCACATGACAAAATTAACCACTGCAGAGTGAACATTTCAGTGGCCACTAGGATAGCTATATGCTCAAAATTGTGGAACTAACATTTATATCTAATTTCAGAATATTTCCACCACTCCAAAATAAAACTCCTTACCAGTTTTTCTGCATATTATTCTTCAAGCTATGGGACCACCAATCTGTATTCTATATCTACAGAGTTGTCTCTTCTGAATATTTCATAGCATTATCCAAGATATGACCCTTTTGATAATTTGGGGGGATGGTAGGGTAGAGACTGGGATGAGGGCAGAAAGAGTACAAGGGACTGAGGTGATGGTGCATGGATGAAATGGTGGTGGGAACTCCCCGGGGACTACAAATGATGTCAAATATAATTAATTAAATCTAATAAAAAGTAAACATAAAGGGTAAGAAAATTAAACCTAAAAAAAAAAAAGGTCCTTTTATATATGTTGTTTTCACATTTTTTGGTGAGCTACATTGTACATATTACTCCTTCATTTTTATTAGTAAATGATATCCTATGTTATGTAAATCAGTTTTTAAATCTATTCTTTCACTGATGGATATTTGGGCATTTCCTCTTGGCTATTTAGAATAGTGCCTTTATGATCAAGACTACTCATTTATTTGTTAGAGGAACCGTTATAACTTTTTGGAGTATGTATCTAAGGATAGAACTGGGATTAGAGAGTAATTTTAAATTAAGAACTAAAAAACTATATTTTGCAACAGTTGAACAATTTTAATTTCCACTAGCAATTTGTAGAGAACTCTAATTTGTCTACTTTCTTAGGAACACTTGCTATTTCTATTTAAAAATAATAATGTCCTATGTGCTAGATGTGCAGTGATACCTCACTGTGAGTTTTATTTGCATTTTCCTAATTATCAGTGATGTTAAGCATCTTTAGATGTGTTTGTTGTCTATTTGTTTACATTCTTTGGGAAAATATCATTTAATGTGTTCTTTGCCCTTTTTAAAGTTGAATGTTCTTAGCTATATTTCAAGTAGATTTCTTTGTCTTTGCTGTTGAGTTGTCAACTCTATGATTTGCATGTATCTTTTTAACTACTCTATAGGAATTCTTAATTTTCTGGACAGTTTCCTTTGGTGTACAAAAGTCTAATTTAGCTATTTTTAGTTGTTTTCAGAATATAAAACACAACTTTATAAAGATAGGCTTAATGGTATCCTCTAAGAGGTCTTTATTTTAGCTCTTACATATTTAAATTGTTAACGTGTTTATCCATTTATGTTTATATATATATATATATATATATAAAAGGATCTAACTTCATTGACTTGGCATATAACATCTAGTCACCATTTGTTAAGAAAACTATTCTTCATTGATCAAATGATCCCCAATGCTTGTTGAAATCAGATGACCATAAATAATTCTACACTGATTGGGGTCTATGTCTATTTGTATATCAGCAGAGATAAATGAAGATTTAGAAAAATGATTGTGATGACTCTTTTATTTTATATTGTTTTGAATTTATTTTGAATTTGAAATTGTGATGAAATCTGACTTTTTTCTGTCAGTTTGGCTTTTTCAAATCTCTGGATATTAATTTCTGGATTGTTTTTCTGATTTCTTTAAAAAAAAGATGGTAGAATATAGCATTAAATTCATATGTTTATTTATAGATTATTTAATATTTTAGCAATATTAGGTCTCCTACTCCATGAACAAATGGCATCCCATTTTCTTTCACAAATGTTTCATAATAAAAGTGAATGGCTTTCATCTCTGTGATTAAATTTATGCTTTGGTCTATTATATATTATTGTAAGTGGAATTCCTCTCTTAATTTCCATTTCTGATTGTTAATTCAAGTTATAAAAAAACTCAATTGATTTTCTTGTTAATCTTGTACCCTGCAAATTCTCTGAGTTTGTTTTGGCATTTGTAACATTTTATGGGTAATTTTGTATTTTCTATATAGTTTCATATTGTCTGAACTGATTACTAACTTTATTTCTTAATTTCCAATTTGAATGACTGTTTCTTCTATTTGCTGTGTAAATGCTGTTGTGGAACACTCAAACAAAGATAAATATCAGTTGTGAAAGAACGCATTCTTGTACTGTTAGCAGTCTTAGAGGGAGATATTTCAGTCTCAGCATTGAGTATAATAGTGAAGGATTTTTCATAAATGCACTTGAACATGCTTATACATTTTCTATTTCTAGCTTAGGTTTTTTTTAATCATAAAAATGTATTGGGCTTTGCCATTGTTTTTCTGTACATAATGAGATGATCTGCAATTTTCTGTGTCATTATTGTAGTTTAGAAATTTGATTGATTTTTCTTATATATTTCTTATATTTTTCTTATATTAAACAAACCTTGTGGTATAAATTTTATTTACAGAACATAGTTATTTTAATATACAATATTATTTAGTTTGTTACTATTTTACTGAAGATTTTTTCATATAAAATTTTCTTGTTACATCAGAGTTTGATATTAGGAGAATATTGACTTCCTAGAATGAATTAGTAAGTATATTTTTTCTCTTTTAGAAAATCTTGAGACGAGGCCCTCCCTGGTGGCACAGTGGGTTAGGCAACACACTATGAAGCAAACTGCAGCCACTGCAGCACGAGTTTGATCCCTGCTGCCGGCCAGGGAGGGGACCCACATGGCGCAGCAGACCTCTCCTGCCTCTCCCGCTGCTCCCCTCAGTAGTGTGTTTCAGTTCATCTGCCTATTCTGCCCCCTGCTCTGTCTGGTGTATTCGCTCACATTCCTGCACCTCTGGCCTGTACCCCAGTGCTTGTATGAATAAATAAATATTTTTTAAAAAAGGAAATCTTGAGAAGAATTATTCATAATTCTTTGATTCATTAATAGAATCATATAGAATTCATTGGGGAGACTTAAGCTTTTATTTCTTGAGTTTATTTTTTTCTGATTCAACTCTATATTTTATACAGAATTTTCTATTTGTTCTTGATTTAGCATTGATAATTGGTGTGTCTAAGATATGCTTTTAATGAAAGATATTTGATTTACTGGGAAACAATTATTCATACTATTTTCTGTGATTCTGTAAACTCAGCAATAATATCTTCCTATTTATTTATTTATCAATTTTACCCTTTTGGTAATTTTCCTGTTTTGTGAATTTTTGAATGTTGCATGGAATCAACTTTTTGTTTTATTGATTGTCAGTTTTTTTTTCTCTATCTATAATATTTTCTTTCTTCTAATAGCTATGGATTTAGTTTACACTTCTTTTTCTTGCTCCTAAAGTTTAAAGTTAGGTTATTGAGAATTTTTAAAGTATAAGTGGTTGTTTCTATAAATTTTCCTCTGAGTATTAACATCACTGAATTTCATAAATTTAGTATATGATTTTATTTTTATCATATACTAAAGAGGAATTAGTTTCCACTTTTCCTTAAGTTTCCCCACTGGGTAGTTAAGAGTATATTGTTTAAATTCCATTTTATGACTTTTTTTTTAAGAAAAAAAATATTTATTTACTTATTTATTTATATTGTAGAAGAACTGGGGTGAGGCCAGAGGTGTGGAGAGTGATAGGATTCACCAGAGACAGAGTGGGGAGTAGAACAGGCAGATCTACTGAAATACACTATTAAAGGGGGCAGTGGGTGAGGCAGGAGAGATCTGCTGCACCATACTGGGTCAGCTCCTTGGCTGGGGATCAAACACAGGGTATAGAGATGATAATGCTGACTCTTAATTGGTACATCACCAGGGAGTCCTTCATTTAATGATTTTTCCAGTTTATATGTTTTTAGGTTAACTCCATTCTGATCAGAAAAGATACTTCATATGACTCAATTTCATTAAACTTATTGAAACTTAGTTTAGTGTCTGAAATCTTATCTGCCTTGAAGAATGTTCCCTCTGCTTTGCTACTCATTACTAAAAGTGATCAAGTAAATGCTCACATTTTACTCTGACAAGTAAAATGTCACAAATTTGTTTTACTGTTTTTAATTTTAAAGCTAAACAATTTATTCTTTAATTAATTTGTTTTATTGATTTATGGTTTGCATGATTTTTCAGAGTACTGGTAAAGTTAGGATTTTTCTATTTTACTTGTTCTTTTGATATTTCTGTGGGAGAATAACCATCAGGAGCTGCCTACATCATCATTTCCATTTCCATGATGTTGTTTTAAAATTACTTTTAAAGCATTTATTTTATAAACAAAATCTTCCCTTGGAGATATTGTTTCGAGTATCAAAGTAGGCAATAGGCTTTCCATATCTCTGCTTCATTATTTTATTAATATTAATATATAGGTGCTTCTATATAAAGATATGAATTTTAAAAGATACTTCATATCAGACACAGAAGCCACCAAATTCTAATCAACCAGTTCACCATGATGGTTTTTAATGCTGACTGCATCTGTTTATTTTCATAGCAGAAGCAATTTGCTTTATGTGAGAACAGATGTATGTGTGATTATTTGTACTGAAATACCCAAACATTGGAGTAAAGTAGCAATTTACAATTGCTGCCTGAGACTTCGCTTAAGTACACAATTAGTGAACAATAAAGACTCATTAACTCTTATAACTTTACAGTCAAGGAAACAAACAATTAAAATTGGTGGTGTGAAAACACGTGCAAATAAACCACATATGCATAAACACATACCACACTATTTTAAATTTCCTGAAACTAGAAAACATCTGTTATCTTATTAGAGACTCTCCTGTAGATGAAAGTTTACCCAAAAGTTACTTTTGTCTTGGTATCACTTCATTTGTTATAATTTAAATATTCATTTAATAATTTATTCCTTTGTAAGAGTTTTGCATTCTTCTGAAGGAAAATAATTCACAAGAAAAAACTTCTTTCATTGATAATCCAGTAAATATTTGTCAGATAAATCACTGTTTAGTTGCCATTGCCCTTTCTGGTAATAAGACAACTACTCATTAACAATTCCTCTAAATGAGGGCCTCCCTGTTGGCCCAAGATGTTAAGCTGAGCACTGTGTGGCTTCTGCAGCCGCTGAAGCACAAGTTCTCTCTCTGTCCAGGGAGGTGACCAGCATGGCTCAGCAGGTCTCTCCTGTCTCTCCTGCTGCTCCGCTCAGCAGTGTATTTCAATCAGTCTGCCTGTTCTGCTTCCCACTCTGTCTCTGGTGAATCTTCTCACCCACACTCCCATGCATCTGGCCTGTACCCCAGCTCTTGTATGTTTAAATAAATAAAATATTTTTTAAAAAAAGAAAGAATGAAAAGAAATTCCTCTACATGAGATATTGATCTTTCGATAGCTTTATCCATTATGGTATAAATGGAGGATACACATGATCACAACATCTTTCTTCCAATCATTGGTTGTACTTAGATATAGATGGACTCTGACCGCATCGGGGTCTTGCAGTGTTCTAAAACAATCTATTACACTCCTCATCACAATCATGCTCTCCTTCTCCTCTTTCAAGCCCTCCCCCGCTCTCTAATATTCATTTATAGGTTATGAATATCCTCCCTCCACTGAGACATGACCGTTCATAAAGCATGCCCACTTTGTAAATCCTGCACTTGACAACAGATACATATTCTGCCTTTGTTCCCAATAGGACACATGTCCCTCTCACCTAACCCACGAGTTGACCTGCCTTGGTGGACTAGCCTACTGTACTTAGGGCTTCCAGAAAACTTCCTCTAGTGAACTGCCCTTATCTTATTAGTCAACACTTTTTTTTTTCTTTCTCCACAATGTCATATTGATTCATCTATTAGCATCATTTGACACAGTTGATAATTTTTCAAAACATTTTTCAGCTTGACTTTGGATACAAATTGCTCTACCATGCCTATTACCCATTCTCAATGTATTTTACCAGCTACATCTCTAAACTCTAATTACGGAATGTATAAGATTCATCCTTATACCTTTTTTCTTCACTAACTACATATCTTCTTGTAGCTTGGTATTTTACCGGCTACATCTCTAAACTCTAATTACGGAATGTATAAGATTCATCCTTATACCTTTTTTCTTCACTAACTACATATCTTCTTGGGGATGTAATTGTCTTTAACATCTCTTATGTGCATTGACAACTCCTGGTTTTGTTTTTATTTTATAATTGAGATGTAAATAATATATAAGAGTTCATTAGTTTGAGGTATAAAGGAATAATTTGAGATGTGTGTATACACATATAAATATGTAAATATTGTTACTCTTTTATTTTCTTGTTTAAATACTCAACTTCTAACTTCTATTCATTATATGTCCTGGGACACTTACTTGTTTTTCTGAATTTGTTTCAATTATTTTGATAATAATTATAAATTGAATTAAAATTATAATTTGAAATATATATGGCAATTTTGAATTCTCTTCCATATCTTTGGGACTGGGTTCTAGAGAACTCTGCTGGTGTCTCTCCTGCTGGTGTCATATTCCCTTGAGGTCTAGAATTGCCATGTGTTGTGTTTTTATCAGCATCCTTTGATGTATTAGATCTTCTCGCAAGGAATCCTGCACTCTCCAGCAGTAATAAATTGGAAATTTCAGGGGAAACCTGAGAGCACACTAATGGGAGATAGTCATCAGTCTTGACTCCCTACACTGGACACCAGCCACCAGATGCCCAGACTCCCTACGCTAGCCACCAGCTACCAGATGCCTCAAGCAGTACTCAATGGAGAATCTAGCAGTTTCTGATTTTACAAGTTAGGAATCTGAAGTTCACCTAGAAGTTGGAGGTAGGGACTAGGGAGATTGGGTTAAAAGGTGACTTTCCCTGATTTTCTGAAGCCCAGCCACCTTTGAAAGGTGCTATTACTGGAGGCCTGCAGTGTCCTGGAGTTGGGAAGAGCTGGAGCAGGGCAGTACCAGAGATTACATGTCAGGTGGAGGAGGTGACTCTCCCAATTCTCCAAGGCAGGCACAGAAATCCCTGGGGAGGCAAGGAGGAATGGAGGATAGCCGAGTTGTTTCTCCCAACTGCTGTAACTAGTCACTGCCACCAGGGTGCCCTTCATTGAACAGGATACACTATTGCTGACAAATGTACACTCTCTTCCAGACTGGGCGATGGAGAAATTCCAGGGACTCAGTGGAGAAAGGGCAGGCACCCTGCTGTTGACTGACACCATATACTGTCTCTCAGTCGCTCCTACCCTGGTCTCCTCCCTACTAAGACACTGGTCCTCATATCTGTAGCTCCATTCTAGATGTGGCTGCTCCCTCCAGATGCCTCTCCTCAATGTCTGAAGGAAGCAATGACTCAGTATGCCATCTCCCTCTCTAATCTTCCTTAGTGTCTGGTATTTCCCTCATCACATTAGAGACAGTTAGACAGAAGATGTCAGTAATCTAGGGACTTGTAACTGGTATGTGAAATGGGAGACCAGTCTTGTGGAGTTGAGTCCTCAAACTGTGGATTTGATGTTATCTCTGGGAAGATGGTTTTAGAATTGAGTCAAATTGTAGGATGTCCAGCTGGTATTGGTCACCAATAATTTATATGAGTGAAAAAATCCATACATTTAATAATCAGAAACATCAGAAGTGAAGCTATGTGTGTGAACGTAAAGAAGAAAAACACAGGAAAGTTATAGGTTTTACTGATATATTTAGGTATCATATTAAAGCTTAGACAGGGCTAGTTTCAGTCAGAAAAGTAAGACAGAATCCTGGTCTCTGGTTATAAGCAAGATAGGATATCATTAGCACTAGAATATTTAAAGAAGAGAGAGAGAAAGAGAAGGCAGCACAGTCCAGTTTTTATACCTCCTGTGCAGGTAGTGTGATGGCAGGAAGGACTCGATATATTTCCATGGGGCATTCAAGCATGCAGAAGTGACTTATTCATACCCAAACTTGCCCCCATTAATTCTGAACACTTTGACTTTCAGCAAACTGCATCATCTCAGTAACTTAAAATTCTTCATAAGTAGACTAAGGGCCTAATTCTTATTTTGTGTTAGAATTAAATAGACAATACATTAAAGCTCTAGTTACATTAAATAAATATTAGTCTTTGCCTTTGTTCTATAAACAACAATTCCTGTGGCAAATTTTGAGATTATTTTTCACTTGCTTGTTTGTTTTCCTGGAGGGTTGGAGGGTGTATCATTGTTCCTATATCAGGATGTTTTGTATAAAGCAGGTACAGACTTGATACGTCATTCCTTCTCCCTTCTGACATTTTGTAGAACAGCGAAGGACATGGGAATGATACTTAATGAATTATACACATTAAAGTTACTTTGGACCTGAAGATAAAAATATCTGGTTGAAATTTCACGTACAGTACACTAGTTACATAGAAAGGGACAAATCTGAATGTATCAACTAACTGCAGCTGAATTTCAAAATAGCCAAAATCCATTGAACCATCAAGTGCATTTGCAAATGTATTTTCACTTAACTTTTCTTGAATCAAAGGTAATTTCAAGAAAAAAATTTAGCTAAGTAGTTTGAGTTCATTTACACTTGTATCATCAAAATGCCATTTGCAAGCACTTTAAGTCACTTTGAGTTCTTCCAATATGTTTAAAAGCCTTGGGATGGAAAAAAAAAAGGATGTTTTATATTTACAGCAAAAGAGCTGACATATATTAACAAAAAAGATCTCCCCTTTCCTCGCTCTCATAGACATTCAGTTCTTGAAATACATTTTCAATTGTCCCTTCTAAATGGCATTGTAGGTAAAATTGACCCTATGTAAAGTGAAATATGCATCATTTCCTCCAGGTTTATATATATGTGTGTGTGTGTGTGTGCATATACATACATATATATATATATATATAAATACACACCCACACACATTCCCTCCTCTATTTTTCCTGGTGGGCAAATAAGAAGGTTTGAATAGGAAAGTGAGGAGATACTTTCAGGTAGTTTGGAAGAGTAGAATTTATTTAGTAAAAAGTGAAAAATGTCATGGTGGATATAAATGCATCAAAAATTTATCTTTATATATATATTTTTACACATTAAAGTTTATTTATATAGCATATATAGAGATATATAGATATGTATTAGAGATCTTTAATATATATAGATATGCATGTATATATATATAGAGAGAGAGAGAGAGAGAAACTTAGACATGTAATATTTGGCTAATTAGAGATCTGAGGTTTGTTGTGGACAGAAAATGAATCTAGAAATGCCCATGTCAGTATGCCCAGGATCAGTGAATATATTAGATTACATGAGAAGATGGAAATGAAGGTTGCAGATGAAATTAATTTTTAATGCTGACCTTAAGGGCTACCATCATCCTGGTGACCAGGACATGCAATGTAATCACACATGTGTTTTAAATGTGGAAAAGGAAGAAAGTGCATTTGTGTTAGATTTTTGTTGAGCAACAATTAATGATTTCTAGGTGGGGGAAGGGGCCATGAGTTAAGGCTTGAGGGCATTATCTAGAAATAGAAAAAGAAAGAAAATGAATTCTTTCCTAGAGCCTCCAGGAAGGAATGTAGCCTTCCTGACAACTGATTGTTTTCTCCAACATGTGATCTACATGTTGTCTTTGCTTAAAACCATACTCTTACCCATGTATTAGATTCCAGTCTTTTGTCTTGTCTAGACAGTTGTCTCTGCATTTTGTTAGTGTTTCATCTTGGTCTCATCATCTTTCTCCAGCAGAAATTTCTCTTTAAATTATTTTTTCTTTGTCCATTTCAGCCACTATCTTCTACAAATTTCTGCCTTCAGATACTATGTCCAAAGCAGGTACCTAACAGAAGCTGTTTAACAGGACTGCTTTCTTAAGAAGGAATTGAGCTTTAAGTCACAAAAACTTGTCCTGCTGATAACTCTCAAAACAGGTTTCATTAGCTTCCATCATTTACTTTGAAATCTTTCTTTCTGAAAAATCTTTCATCGGGTGTTTAATATCTTACCTGGTTGTGGAGTAAATCATGTAATTTAATGTGTACGTTCATTAAAAAGTAAATAGAGGTATTGATAGGATGGGAGTTGGGATGGATTTATTATTATAAGAAGGGTAGGTAAGGGAACCTGATACACATGTTGTTTCTGAATAAAGTTAGAAGGAAGGAAGTGGAGTTAATGACTGTGCTGGATACATGCATTCACAGGGAAGAAGGGAGATGTCAAGTATAAGAACAAACAAAACCTGAATCTTCTTGAAAACTTTGCCTCAGGTGCACCTATGAAATATATATAAATAACTAGGTGAAGCCAATAAATATTAAAGTCATTTTAATAATTCCTATCTAAAATCTGAGCAAGTTTGGGTTTCTCTTATTTTATTGTTTCCATTATATAAACTGAATGCACACAAATGAATAATTGTTATTTAGATACTTTATATTTTTATTTTGTCATCCTCAACTTTATCTATCATTGCTTTAGTTTTTCATATGACATAGAAAATTTATTCTTTTGCTATTTACTTCATTTCAGTTTAAATCACTAACAATTTGTGTTTCTTTTTGGAGGCTTATATTTTGGAAAATACACACTTCACAAGTTACAATTGTAATTCCAATGGACGAAATCTTTCTAGAGGAATAGATTCAAAAGAAGAAAACAAACATATATAAATTTAGGGAGAAAACTTAGAAATGGAATATTATGGAAACCAAATGATGGAAAGATATAAATTCTTTCAAAAGAAAAGTCATGACAATACATATAAGGGATAAATTTCACTTGGTAAAAACCCTGAAATATTATTATAGAAGTGATTGTTAATATATATTTGAATTTTGTACTGACTTTATAATTTTTGTTTAAACTATTACAATGATGATGTGGGAATTTATCTAAAATTATGGCATAATAGTGTCATTAAGGGATAGACTTAGTGAGGACCAGTTATAAAAGGTGTTGTGAAAACTTGAAAAATTGGTAATGTTGCATCAGTGTGCAAAACATGTAGACAGAATATACTAACATTATTGAAAGGAATAGGTATAAAATCTTTCATTTAGTTATCAAGCTACTGTATTCCAGCAATTACACTAGTAACTAGGGCTACAAAAGTGAATAAGAGAAATCTTAAGCAAAAATATTTTGAGAAAATTTAGGAAATATTTGCTGAAATTATAAAAAAATATAAGCAACTTCACTGACATATTATAACCAAGTCATATTAATTTAATTGTATAAATATATCCAGTATAACATTATTTATATTAGGAAAAAAGTAAAACAAACTGTCTTACCTAAAATAGTGGATTACTTTACCACCTTATGCTACAACTATACTAACAGAATAGTCTATAAATAGTAATAAGAACTTGTAGAGAATATTATCAAACATAAAAATTATGTATTATTCTTTAATGAAAATTTATGTGTTTGTATCTATAGTGTATATATTATTTTAACCAAAAAATATATAAGAAACTATTAACTATAATTCAGAAACTTAGATGCATGGTCCAAGTAGGGAGAGAGACATTTAATTATCATAACTTTTATTTCTATTTGAAGTTATAACATATGTAGACATTAGCATTACTTTAAAAATGAATTAATGTAAAATATATAAAAACATATCTTATGATTTAAAATATTGTCCATTATTTAAATCAATGTCCTCCAAAATACCTACCAGAAGCTGTGTAAATAGCCTCATCTAAGATTTTCATTAGATAAGACATAAGACCAAATCTACCCACGTGCCTGTATGCTGTTTCATATCTCCTGTGAAGCCATCCAACCCATAGTAAAGAGAAATCTCTCTACAACTTACAGAAATAAAGAGGGACTCCTCCAACATCTGTGTCAGAGTAGAATATATGAGGGTAAGGAAAGGGGAATCCAACAACCATTATTCACAAAACTCATGGGAGAACTTTCCAAGAATTTCTTCCCAACATAATTCTCTATCCATATCATCTCTTCTCTTCCTTCCATTTATATTTCCTGAAGTAATATTTGTGTGTCAGAAGGCAGAAAAATACAAAACTTTTGTCCTCACAAGATTTTTTTGTTCTTGAGTTTCTTTTAGCTATTGAAGTAATAATGTATTATAACATACATTTCACCTCTTCATTGACAATCAATATGTATGTTTTCTAAATTATGGTCTATGGTAAGAATACAAGTCTATCCTTTAGTATTGCCCACGCTTTCCAGATTTACTCACCTCTCCTCTTTCTTCCTTTTGGGTAACCACTAATTGGTATTTTAACTCAAAGTTTTATTTTGTTTTAAGTTCACTTGTTTGTCTGTCTCTTTAAACCATGTAGGAGTTAAATCAGTCATTGCTTTTGTCTTTTTCTTTCTGCCTTATTTCATTAAGCATAATAATTCCAATATATAATTAAAAATCATAGGGTTAATATATTTCAGATTAATAAGGAAGAGGGGAAGCCAGATTAATACAGCCAGAAAGGAAAAATTTATAACAAAATGTGATAAACATAGAACAAAAAAAAAACAGATAAAATAACACTAACATATGTGTTTTTCATTTCATTTCATATATCATTTTGTAAAAAATCTAGTTTAATCTCTTTTATAAATGCAATGTAAATTCTGAAATAAAATATTGCTAAATTTAATCCAGCATGTCATGATCAATTACAGTATCATATGGGAACGCAATTTCCTTCTAAAAAACATGAAATTTATCAATGTAATCCATAATGTTAATATATTAAAGATGGGAAAAAAAAGCTATTGAGAGCAGTGTTTTTCAACAAAGACACAGATTCCAGTTGAATAGGATATTTCTATGCACAACAGATGCTTTGGAAGTTCTGGTCTCTTGAGTAAAAGTAAGTAGCATTCTCCAGTTATTGGAGTACCCTCATTTCACATTACGTTCAAATGCTTCCAGAGAGGGACTGCATTGACTCTAGTTGAATATCAAGTCTAATAAAGACTAAGAATTTTTAATAAGATCTAAACTTATTCTAGCTTTTTCTAAAGTCTTAATAAAGCAGAAAAGGTTAAGTTTGTCTTTGGAAAACAGTAGCAAATATGCTTCTTTTCTTTATTTTAATTATATTTATTTAATTGAATTTGACAACATTTGTAGTCCCCAAGGAGTTCCCACCACCATTTCACCTATGCACCATCACCTTAGTCCCTTGTGCTATTTATTCCCTCCTTCCCATCTTTGCCCTCCTCTCCTTTCAACTCCCTCCCCATGTTCCCTTTGGTCTACCTTTAATTTTTTGATCTTGTTGAGTTTGTTTGTTTGTTTTTGGTTGTAATTGCCCATTTCCTTGAGCTTTCTCTTGTTTTTTTTTTTCTTCTTTTTTATTTTTTATTTTAATTGTTGTTCTTTCACATTCCTCCTAAAAGTGAAGCCATCCGATATTATTCTCTTGCCTTATGACTTGTTTCACTGAGTATAAGTCCTTCTAGCTCCATCTATGTTTCTATAAATGGCCCTAATTTATTATTTTTGATTGCTGAATAATATTCCATTGTGTATATGTACCACACCTTCTTGATCCAGTCATCTACTTTTGGGCATCTGTGTTGTTTCCAGGCCTTACCAATTATAAATAGTGCTGCAATAAACATTGAGGTACATGTATTCTTTTGGGTTGGTAACTTTGTGTCCTTTAGGTAGAGCTATAGGAGTGGGATTGCCAGATCATATGGTAGTTCCATCTCTAATAGACTGGGGAACCTCCATAGGACCTTCCATAGTGGTTGGATTAACTTGCATTCCCACCAGCAGTGTAGTAGAGTTCCTTTTTCTCCACATCCTCCCCAACATTTATTGTTGTTGTTTTTTGATATGTGCCATTCTTACCGGTGTGAGGTGGTATCTCATTGTGGCTTTAATTTGCATTTCCCTGATTATGAGAAATGTTGAGCATTTTTTCATATGCCTGTTGTCCATGTGTATGTCCTCTTTGGAGAAGTGTCTTTTAAGCTCTTCCTTCTGCCCATTTTTGGGTCATTTGCTTTGATTTTCTTGAGTCTTATGAGTTCTTTGTATATCTTTGTGATCAGTTCCTTGTCAGTTGTATGGGGTGCAGATTTTTTCCCAGTCAGTGGGGAATATTTTCATTTTGGTTAATGTTTCTTTTGTTGTACAGAAGTTTTTTAACTTGATATAGTCCCATATGTTTATCTTCTCTCTCATTTTTATTGCTTTGAGGGGTGCATCTTCAAAGGCATTACTGAAATGTATGTCTTGTAGTGTTTTACCTATGTTTTCTTCTATATATTTTATGATGTCAGGTCTTACATTCAAATCTTTTATCCATTTTGAATTAATTTTTGTGCATGGTGTAAGAGAGTGGTCTAGTTTCATTTTCTTGCAGGTGGCGACCAATTTTGCCAGCACCATTTATGAATAAGCTGTCCTTGTTCTATTGTATATTCTTTCCTCCTTTGTCAAAGATCAGGTGTCCACATGTGTATAGTTTTACTTCTGAGGTTTCTATGGTTCCATTGATCTGTGTGTCTATCTTTCTTCCAATACCAAGTTGTTTCAATTACTATTGCTTTGTGTATTGGAGGTACCACACTCCCAGACTTCAAATTTTACTACAAATATGATTCTTCATGGTGAAATCTATTGCATTAAGTCAGAATGGAGAAAAGGATGTTTGGTATTGCCACTGTTATTCATCCTTATTAGAAGTTTATATTTATATTAGTATAAGTTAAGGGAAAAAAAGTCTTAATGGTAGTGAAAATGATATGTTAGCATATAAATGTTTTTTTAAAGATTTATTTATGCATACATGCAAGAGCTGGGGTACAAGTCAGAGGTGTGGGGGTGAGAAGATTCACAATAGACAGAGCAGGGAACAGGACAGGCAGATCTGAAATACTCTGCTGAGCGTAGCAGTGGCCGAGACATGAGAGGTCTGCTGCACCATGCGGGTCAACTCCCCAGCAGGCGGCAGGGTTCCAACTCATTCTGCAGTGGTTGTGGTCTGCTTCACTGTGTTTCTCAACACTTTGTGCCACCAGGGAGACCCCTGTTAGCATATAAATGTTAATAGTAGGCTCTATCCTCTGATTTTCTGCAACGTCTGTTGCAATTTCTCCTCTTTAGACTTTGATTCTATTTATTTGAGATGTCTACCTTATTTTCTAAGTGATGCTTGCTAATATATTTAATAATCTAGAAAAGATGGAAAATCCTGAATAGAGAAGAAATAAAAATCCTGAACAAAACAATCACAAACAAGGAAATTGAAATACCAATAAAAACTCTCCTGATAAAAACAAAATCCAGTGTCAGATGGCTTCACAAGTGAGTTCTACCAAACCTTCAGTGATGAACTAATATCTATCCTTTTCAAACTCTTCCAAAAAAATTGAAAAGGAAGGAATAACTGCAAGCACATTTTATAGGGTCAATATTATGCTAATGTCAAAATCAAGCAGACAACACAAAAAAAGAAAACTACCCACAAATTTCTCTAATGAAGACTTCACAAAAATTCTCAATATAGTCTTATGAACCAAATTCAAATGCATTAAAAGTATTGTATACTGTGACCTAGTAAGATTCACAAAAACAAGTGTGGTTCAACAACCACAAATCAACAACAAATTACTGTCCATATCAACAAAAAGAGCCAGAGAGTCAACCCACACGGCACAACAGACCTCTCCTGTCTCACCAGCTGCACCTTTCAGCAGTGTATTTATTTCAGTAGACCTGCCCGTTTTGTTCCCCACTCTCTTTCTCGTGAATCCTCTCAATCCCTGTATTTCTGGCCTACACCGCAGTTCTTGTATGCACAAATAATAAAATAAAATAATATTCTACACTTAAATCTTTGAGGAAAAAACTCACTTTTATTATTAATAAAAATGAACTATTAATAATTGTAATAGTGTCTCTTCTAAAAATAAATAATCAATGTATTTTCCTAAACCACTGCAAATATATAATGTAATCATTTTGAAGATATATGTATTTTTTTTCATTCATATTATTGGACATATGTTTTCCTTTTCGTTTCAGGCAGACAAGGAGCACAGAAGGAATTGTCATTTTTAATTAAAGGGATTATTTTAGTCCTCATGTTTTACTTCTTCATGTCTCTTTTTTAATTTAATGGCACTGAAATTGTTTGTTGAAACTTTTTTTAATATTTAAGATTATTCCAATTACTACATATTACTTATTTTTCATTATAAATCACTGGAAGTCTTAATGTAAAAAAGTATGAATATTAGGACATAGGAAGGGAATGTAATAAAAATTATATACACTATATACATCCACATATATTATTTAATGATTGAATTTCACTTTCTTGGTATCCCTCTCCACCAAAAATAAGGGGTTTTGGGTCATTGAGTCATGGTTGCCAGAAACAGAGAGAGAAAAATCCATCATATGGTCACTGACAAGTTTCAGTTTATTAATAGTGCATTGGTGTTTCTTAGATGAAGTTCCCAAAGAGTTAAATGGCATGAGAAAATTAAAGACTAAAATATTCTATGAGTGTTGGCAGATCTTCAGAATTTAAAAAAGATGGTATTTTTAGATACCCGTATCCCCCTTAGTCCTTCTGATAATGTGTATTGCCTTCATGATATTCATTCTGTATGTCTGATGACATTTTATAATGTTTGAAGTGTTTCACTTAGCTTTATTTTCAACTTGATATACTCAAAAACCCTACAAGTAGGCATTGTTATATCCATTTAAGGAAGAGAAACTTAGGCAGGTCAAATGATTTACCCAGGATCAAAGAGATAGTAAAATTGGCAGAATTTGGTATGGATCTCAGTTTTCTTAAAATTTTTAGTTACAGCCTACTTGACATCTATCAGAACTTATCAACATCATTGTCAATGAGCTGGCTTTACAAATTCTAAAAAGTTCCTAATGCTGAACAATTCTAACTGTATTTTCAGCTCTAAAAAGATTTATGAAAAATAGTATTTCAGCCTGCCTGTTGATTTTTGCCTTTCTGTCATAGTTATTTTCTCTTTGTTTGAGAATTTTTTAAATCATTTATTTTCCCACCAAACTTCTCAATGACATTTTAATATATTGTTATGTAAGAAATCTACTAATTTTAAGTCAAATACATTAGATGAAGTTCTTTCCAAAAATGTTCAATGTAGAATTTGGAATTTAAGTTTATAGGTACCTAAGTTAATATTCTACTTCCAACAATTGCTAGTTATGCTCTCTTTAAAACTATTTTCTCATCTATGAAATGTAGGTAATGCTGGGCTATTGAATGGACTTAATAGGACAATGTGTAGAAAGCATTTGGTTTAATTTGGGCTACACAGTTGGTAACAAAGCCTAGAAATAAATCCTGGTGAATCTGATGAGCATGATGGAGTTTTTTCTATCTACATCAAGTCTATGTTTGTCTACTTATTTGTGACAGAGGCTGATCTTGCAATGGAATAATATTATGAGTGAGATGATGATCCATTAGCTCAGGGGCCCAAATGTTTAATGAGGGGACTACTTGCAAGACACAAGGCTCACAGAGATAAGAAAATTCATGGTGAATGATGAAGTAAACTTTGACTATATAAAGTCATTTCTACCTTTATATAAATGAGCAAAACTGCATGATGATGATTAAAAATTTCAGCTGAAAGATATGGCTACCCAATAGGAGCTATGACCTGATGCACCACTTCAAAACTGTGCAGTGAGAGGAAGCAAGAATGATCACCCATTTTGTGTTCCATGATATACATTTATCCAACTGGATGAGAAAACAAGACAGCAAGGTTATAGAGTTCCACAGAAAGCAACTTTCTAGACAGTGAATAAAAGCAAAAAGTGAATTTTGGATTCAGATAGAGAAGATATAATGCAAAGATCTAATAAATTTTTGTGTAAATATAAGGCACTCATAAGAGGAAAAAAGGAGGAAGAATGGTTCCTAATGTGTCCTACTCTGGATGGTGTTGCTTTTGGAAGCTTATGGGTAGAAGAGGCAAAATATTAGAGAAATTGAAAAATGAAAGTGTACGTTATGGAGAAAAAATCCTAAGGGTGAGTTGTAATGTTGCCTTGGCCAGGAGGTTGTTGAGTATGAGCCCCCAAATATATGACATGAAGTGATATGACGAATGGGGAACCACGGCCAGTCTAACAAAGAATTGCAACACTGCATGTAAACAGCAGTCAGTAAGCCGGAGGAAGTTTATTTAAAGACACAGGCCAGCTCCTGTGAGCAAAGCTGGAAGGTTAAAGAAACAAGCTAACTCCTGCTAGCACAGAGCAAGCCTGAGATTTATGCAGAGATGTCGAACATGGCTCCTGCACGAGATGAGTCCCGAGTAACTTGGCACTGGTGAAAAAAACTTCAGGGTGTTTATATTTATGCTCAAGTTTTGGGTTCTGGGATGAGCTGTGGTGATTGTGAAATTTCTTGATTGGTCAGCTTTGGCCAATGCCCTAAAACAGACTAACTGGTGATAATGTCATGGGCTTTTGTTCTTGTTATTGACTTTTCTCTCTGTGTCTAGGGTGTGTGTATAGGGAGGGGTGGGGGGGCGTCCCAGTCCTCATCTATCCTGTTATTTCTCCCAGGGCATCAGTTTCTTGTCAAGGTCTAATCCCTTATTAAGAGTGAGGAGAATGAAAAACAAGGAAGTTAAAGTGGGTGAGAATTAAAAATTTTCAGAGCAAGAAGATGAGATGGGAGAGACAAAAGAGAGAGATCATGACCCTAATTTCTAGCAGAACTGGGGAAAAGATACAGTATGAATATATTTGGCTTTGTAAGAAAAAGAATTTAAAATCTCTCCCAATTTATGTTTTGGTTCACCGTCTTTAGTATTGATATAGTCCCACCCAATACCCTCATATCTAATTAAGTTTCTTCAGTTTTTGACCAGAACCTTTCTCTCCCATCCCAATTAACTCTATTCCAGTTCAGATTGTGCCACTTACCCCTACATCCTGCTCATTTTTCCCCATCACGTGTTACCATACCATATAATTTACTTCATATATATATATGTGTGTGTGTGTGCGCGCGCGCATCTATATAAGAAAATTATTTATGCATACAAGAATTGGGGTACAGGCCAGAGGTGCAGGGGCAGTGAGAGGATTCACCAGAAACAGAGTGGGGAACAGAACAGGTGGATCTACTCAAATACACTGTTGAAGGGAGCAGTTGGAAAGACAGGAGAGGTTTGCTCCTACCATGTGGGTGTGCTCCCTGGCCAGGGATCAAACACATGCTGCAGTGGCTGCAGGTAGCTTCATAACACTGCACCTCAACCCTTTGTGCCACCAGGGAGGCCCTTTATCATATATACTGCTAACAGTCATGTAAAAGTAAATTCCAGAGGGACAAAGATTTAATTTATTTATTTCTTTTTTTGTTTGTTTTTATTGATTGATTTCAAGGACCTAGGACACTACTTGGAGCATAGTAGGGGCTTATAGGTATTTTTAAATAATAAATGAGTGACACTAAAAAAACTGCCTATATAACAAGTCGAAAAACTTTTGTTTCATAATTTATCATTTTGCAAATTGAGTGTGTCATTTCCTTGTAAGAAAGAACAACCCTACTTCCTTCGATTGACTTATCTTGTAGTGAACAATGTAGCTAAATTCAACTTGATTATTATGCTGCTTGGAAGTTACAATTTGGGGTAAACTGTATAGTATCGCTATAAACATCTGGAAAATGAAAAGTAATAGCTATTTATCCATGGAGCGGAGATAGATGCCATTCTCAGAGTGGATACCAAATACAGTCATGTGTTTACTATTTAATTAATTGCTTATTGTTTATCTTATGGGTCTTGCTTCAAAATGAGTCACAGATTCAAAATTCTGTGAATTTTCTTTTGTTTTTAGTGAAGCAAACATTGTAAACGTACCTGGAGGCAACCGATGACGAGGGAAGTGTCCTCTAAGCTTTGCAAATCTGCTCTGTGAAAACTCTGGCAAAATAATAGACATGTGGCCTTGGGTTTAGATACTTATCCAAAATTACCTCTTTAAACATTCTGAAATTTTCTAATTGCTAATTGCCAGTCAAGGACTGTTTTGTAAGGCTTGATTTCTGCCTGATTCCCATAAATTTTAAACCCAAAAATGCAAAAGAGTTTCACTTGTGGTTTGAGGTCAGGCTATAACACATGTCATTTTATTGCTTTTAAATAAATATACATATACAGTCATATATATGTGATGTAAACAAAAATTACCAATATAATAATAATTTTTAAAATATTCAAGCCCAAGCATGTACCAAACCTTGAAATTCTTGCTATTTTTACAATCTCCATGTAGAATAAACAAATGGAAATATTCAGTATTAAATGATCCAATGGCAAGAAATAGTTTCTGATTTCTTTTCTGGATATATAATTCAAAAAAGGTATCTAGTATGGGAATGCATTTTATCCTAATTTTGAAGAAGAAGAAAATAAAGACTTGAAAGACTAGGTAAAAACCAAATAAGTTGCATGGATATTTTGTCAATATAAAAGGCAATATCTAAAGTCAGGAAATTTAATCCAAGATATCTGCTCTTAATTATTTCTTTCTCTGATTATGCTACTCAACTAATCAAAGGAAATCTAAAACCATGTGAATGTTATGGCATATCTTTCTCCATTATTTATGCAGTGTTACAAAGGATGTTGCAAATGCAATTAGGATATGTAGTAAGTCAACTTTAACCAAAACAAAAATTATCCTCAGCTGACCTCATCAGGTGAGTCCTAAAAATGGATGTCTAGAAACCTAAAAGGATGTCCAACTATCCTGGAAGAAACAAGTCCATGATTTCTATAATTTCAGGGATGTCAATCTGCCAGTAAACAAGTAACCTTCGAAGAGGAGCTAAGCTTCTGATGAGACCACATTCTAGGTTGCCATCTTGAGTAGAGGACTCAGCTAAGTTGTGCTAAGCCTCCTGGCCCTCAGGAACTAGGAGATTGCAAATGGATGCAGTGCAAAGCACTAAAGTAGAAGAAATTTATTATACACAATAAAAAACTATGATGTATTAAATAATAATAATAATGCATTAATCGGCAAGACACACAAAAGTTCTATATTTATTTTAAATTACAGCATTTTAAACAAGTCTTGTCCACCCTCTGAGTTTGACTCTTCTCATTTACAAAAGTGAGATGCTTGAACTTAATTTTTATGTCTTAATCTATTTGCTTACAAATTGATGCATCTAATAACTGATGCATCTGATAGCTTTAAAATTTTGAATGTGGAAAAAAATCAAATTGTCAAAAACAGCATTCTCTTATAATATGCTTACAGTCACAATTCTATCTTTGCTCCACATCAGAGTTGCCCCTTGCTACTTTCTTTTACTTCCTCTATTCCACAGTCTTATTAAAGCAGGTCTCTATAAATATCCTAGTGTAAATGATTAATACAATCTTAGGAGGCCCTATCATGAGACTCTAAAACTAGGCCACAAATGTGGTACTTCCCTTTGTGTAAGGTACCTGTTCCCATTAATAACTAAAAGAATTATAGAAGTCAAACTAGAATCAATTAAAATGAATAATATACTCAAAACACCTGGGTAGAATGATCCTAATTCCAAGAAATATAAACTTGAGAATAAAACATCATGTGAGCTCATTTCAATTAAATTATCTTGGGTGGGTGTTCAATGCCCAGAAAGTCTTTATACTTACTAATTAAATTACTATTTATTTTAGGGTTAGAATTAAATATTTTCTCTTCTTCCAGGAGGTCCTTCTTTTCCTGGATTCAGCACATACCGAAGTGCCCACACAGCTAAAGAAGGAATTTAGCAATAAATCTTACCTCATAAGGAGAGAAGTTGCTTTTTACTACAATTATGCTATGAAAATAGCAGATATTGACTGTAAAACTAGTGATTTACTGACATAAATGACACCTGCAGCAAAATAACATCTTTGCTTATGATTTAGTGATGTTATTCTCATTTCAGTGTAAGGATTAAGAATGAGAAGTGAATAATCCTAGAGGGAAATCAGGCAAGAGGATTTTGTTTAATATTCCTTAGAAATGGTGATGGTGGATTAAGCAAAATTAAACCAATGACCTTAAGGGTAGGAGAAAGCATATAATTCAAAGGGCACAAAAGAGGTCAGCTTGACTGACTGCTCTTGATTAGCTAAAATATAGAGGAGAATCAATGTAGTATTCATGTATTTCTGCTGGAGAACAGAAAGGAAAGAAAGACAAAAATACTTCAAGCATGAAGTCCCACTGGTAGTGTGGAAAGGAGGTCTTAAATGCTTCACTTTTAAGAGGTGTGATTGCCCATGTAACTCCCCATATTTGTCTACCAGGGAACTGGAGATAAGAATCTAAAACTCAAGAAATATATCTGATCCGAAGAAAACTTATAAATCACCAGGATTTGGACAAGAATTGAAATTATAGGGTCTCCCTGGTGGTGCAGTGGGTTAAACAACGCACTATGAAGCAAACCACAGCCACTGTAGCAAGTGTTCGATCCCTGCTGCTGGCCAGGGCTGGGGCCCACATACCACAGAAGACCTCTCCTGCCTCGCCCACAAATCCCCTCAGCAGTGTGTTTCAGTCAGTCTTTCTGTTCTGCTCCCCACTCTGTCTCTGGGGAATCCTTTCATGGCCCATACCTCTGGCCTGTACCCCAGATTATGTGCATAAATAAATAAAATCTTTAAAAAAAAAAAGAATTGAAATTATAGGAGTTGACTGGATTACCCAGGGTATGTGAGAAAAGAATGCTGAGACCAGAAACTAACATTTGATGAATGGGCAAAGGACGAAGATCCTGCAAAGGATGTAAAAACAAATGAAAATTAGGACAGTGTTATGTCACAGAACTCAAACTGAAAAGAACAGTTTAAATGATTTCAGATATGGCTGAAAAACCTAGTAAAGGATTCTGTTGCAATTGACATTCAATTTATATTGCTATAATAAATAAAAACCATCTCATTCCAATGTGTCCTAGATTTACATGACAGAACTTCCTAACTTCTGATCAAATTGTTTTTCTGTCTCTTCTGGACCTAGGTAGATAACACACTTAAATCTTCTTTCTTGTTGAGTGAGATTATATGACCAAATATTGACAAAATAAAGACAAATAACAGTGAAAATTCAAAAAGCCATGACTCAGAGTTTGGGTGTATTAGAACCAATACGTGATAGATTTCAAAGATGTTTGAAGGGAGACTGAAGCTTATAGAGTATCTATAGAGTCATCAAATGTTGCTATAATAAAATACCATGGATTGTATGATTTAAACATTTATTTGTTAGTTCTAAGGGCTGGAAAATCCAAGATCAAGCTGAAAGATTTTATTTCTGGTGAGAAGTCAATTCCTGGCTTTCTTACTATGTACTCACAGGGTGTCCTCTGTTCTTGCCATGGACCAAGAGAAAGCAGACTTTCTCATGTCTTTTCTTATAAAGACACTAATTCTGTCACGATGACTCAACATACATCACTTCATTTAAACCTAACTAAATCCTAAAGGTCCCACCACCCCATAATTCCTCAGTAGATGTTAGGGTTTCAATATTAGTAGAATATTTCATTGAATTGGGGGAACACAAACAATCTGTACATAATCTAGAGTAAAAGGGGAAAACACTGAGACAATTCTGATTGGCAGCCATCTTCATGGGGAATTTAAAAGCCAGGAAGTCTTTCTAATTTACCATTCAGTAGATTTGGATGTCCTTGGTTTGGTGTAAGAGCTGAAGAAGAACCTCCCCTCCCTCCTGTGTCTCTTGGCCTGAACATGCAACAGAGCTTCTACCCAGCTCCAATGTGGGGCCACCTCAGCCGGCAGGTACAGTGAAGCATGACAGGGTCCACTATGGGACCGCCTGCACCTTCTAGACATCTGTTGATGACAGACTCCAACACAAGCTGGATTTAGGGTTTGAAAAATCATGTGCTTTTGGAGACACACCGGTAAGGTTTGAAACTGACTGATGCCAAGCAGGTTTTAAAGTTTATGTGAATTTGTAAATGGACCAATCAGATTCGAGCTCTCACTGGCAAGTTTAGTCTTGAGAATGGCAGCAGTTTTGAAAATGGCCAATCTTTTATAAAAGGCAGGTACCCTGAAGGGAATGTAAGTCAGATCAGTAGCCAGGTTCACTTATTGATAAGACTCTTGGACACTCATTCATCAGGACCTTCATTCATGGGAGACCTTTGCATTTGATTTTTGCTTCAAACTCTTGCCTAACTGCTGATTCTACCTCTAACTCTGCTTCCATATCAACTGCTGACTGGTGCTGCTGACCTATGCCAAGCATCTCTGAAAAAGTTATATCCTGGAGTCTGGTGTTCTAGCAAAACCTCAAGAACAACTGCCTGCCACTAGTCAGTGTCCTGCATCCCTAAGAGTTGTAAAGTGCTAATGTGTACTTGTTGCCTCTAAAGAGCTTCAACACTGGTGCCCGATCCTTCACATTGTTGCCTAATGACTGGCACCACTGACCTTACTGTCACTGCTGACCTGTGCCTGGCCATCTCTAAGAGCTGTCCATCACTTCTGATCCTCTGGCACCACCACCTGACTGCCGCCTTTGCCTCCAGCATGTCGGATGCTGTCCAGTCCAACCTGGGATTTTTGTTTTGCTGTTTAGTAGAACCACCTGTGACTAATTCCAGCTGTCTCCATGAGTAGGGTCCTAATCGAACGCTTTCTGATATATCATTAGCTCCAGGCTCTCATTGAAAGGACAATTCCATTTTACACAAGCAGCCTTGGTTTTAACTATCGGACACTGCAATCACCCATTTGTGAGCATAAAAACTCTTACCTTTTTCCAATTTTCCCTTTGTTAATAAGCCCTGTTGTTGTTGCATCCTTAGCCTGAGTCATGGCTTGCAATTGTAAACACGTGATGAGGACCCACAAGATGTGACATTCCCCAACTTTGCATGGTTTTGAGAGCAATTAGTAAGTGAGCAGTTGGGGATTTTCAACAGAAGATAATGTTATTTAACCTGAAAGACTGATGATTTTCTGGGTCAAGTGAAGATCTATGTGCTGCTTTTTTTTTTTTTTTTTTTCAGGCAAACTATCATGGTGCCCCTTCAGGGGTCTGGGAGTTACCTGGAAGTTAGGCTGGCTCTCAGTTCTAATCTATAATAGAGCTTGAACTGAAGTAAAGCATTGTTTTAAAAGATTTAATTGTGAAAGTCCCAAGGCATATTCTTCCATGTTATTTTGTTTGTCTGCCTTTTGCCTTTGCTCTGTATCTCAAAAACACTGCAAGATAAGTCCACTTGGGCCCCTGAATCAATACTTGGAAGAAAGCCCAATCAAGAATATCATTTTGGGAATTCATAAGAAATATATAAGTTCCTATGTTGTTAGTGCTATAAGATTAAAGGTTTATCTATTTTTATCAGATACATTTTGTGAAATATACTGTAGTGTTTTTCTATCTTTAATTTTTCTTTACTTTTTAAAATCTCTACTGTAAGCATATCTTTTATAGTAAGGAAATACATAAAATTGGAAAAAAGTTCACATGGAGAAGTTATTTTATGTTATTTCATCTTCTTTAGCTGTTAAAATGAAAAATTATTTTTGTGATTTATCACATTCTTCTATCAAGAATAGCATATGATTTATAAGATTAGTCAATGTAATCAAGGTGGAAGGTGAGCAGAGCATTTGCAGGGAGGCTGGTGATACATCTATACATGTGCTATGAAAATTTTACTTTTTGTGATGATTGTAGACATTAAATGAAAAATGATGAGAGAAAGAGATTGTGTTCAGTGGAAAATGCTCCATAAGGAAAGGCTGTTGTGTTATTTAGAGGTGTTAAATTTCCCTTTCCTGGTTACTAGTCAGTCCCACTGCTTGGGGTGGTATAAGGAAGGATTAAGTGATAGAAATAATTTGCCAAGCTTCCATTTTCAATTTTCCTATGTTTAGGGAACAGCAAGTCACTTTATTCTCATTGCAATAAATTACAGATTACTTCATAGCAATATCTCTTCTATTTGTCTTTGTATCTCCTACAAGATCTGGCATATCTCTTTAAATACATGAGTCCCTTAGTAATTTTTTTCCAAGTAACGTGACTTGAACTAGATCTATAATCAGGGACAGTTTCCAATTGCTAATAAATCTACCTCCTATTACTAAATTATCAATCTTCCTTCAGTTAAAAGAGTAGATTCCAGAAGTCTCATTTATCTCTCTAAACATTTCAACAGGTATTACACTGGTCACTAAACTTTATCATGACAATAAATTGTACAGGTCCATTACAATGTTAGTATTTATAAAGGGAATTAAGTTACTTAGTTTATAGAACACCTATAATATGATAAACACTATTATGGAAACTGGGATGAGAATAAACAATGTCTTGATTCTAACCCACTAAACTTATTGCATTGTAACACTGTATGTGGCTTCACAGATATCACCAGGATACCTCTCTATTCTGTGAAGAGGCCTGACCTTCCAAAGAAGACACATCACGATTTAAAGCAGTGATATGATCTGCTCAGTGTCACTCTCTAATTGACAGAATTTTGATCCCATTTCAAGCATATCTAAGTTTTAGAACCAGCACTCTTGTATTATATCTATTGTCTACATTCAAAGTTGATGAAGTAAGCTATTTAATAATAACATAATGTGTTTTTCAAATACTCAACAATATTCACATCTGATGAAAAATTTTACCTCCTTGAAACTATTATTTTCTAATTTCATAGGTTTGTTGGTTTATACGTGTGACTACATTCCTTATTTCCATTGTAGTTCTCAGATTTTTTTTCAAAACGTTCTTCCTTTTTCACTCTTCAACTCTTACATATATAGTTAGTCTGTATATATAAACTGTTAATTAACTCATGTAGAATGATGGAATTTACATTTAATCTTAGAACATAGTCCTGAATCTCAGGTGTACATATTGAAATGACCACAGATTATTACTGGAGACATATCAAAATATTTTATATAAATAGCTTCATTACTATTCCTCACTACTCTCAACACACACACACACACACATACACACACACACACAGATTGCTGCTTTTCCAGTATCCTTGAAGGGAACAAATCACTCATTATTCATCCAGTTACTGAAGAAAATATATAATAATGGGCATAACCTTCATTTCCTATAATCATTTCATTTCCAAGTCATGCCAATATTATAAATTCAGTCAATCTCTCCATCCTCTTTCCTACCTCAGATTCACTGTTCTGTGAACTATAGAGCTATTAGGAAAAGGCCTTATTTAAGATTAACAGAGTATCTAATTTTTTTATTCATAAGGAGCTGAGTACACTGTTGTCCACTGGAAAATAGTGGTAGGCTCTGAAAATATCTCAGTGTCTGGCTTCTGACTAATTGCAGTCAAATTTGATGAGGTGCTCATGTGTCAAAGTGAACTGAGGAAGTGAGACCAATTGGAACTGATAAATGGCCCAAAGAATCTGGTGCCAGGAAGTTCTTAATGAGGGGTGATAGGGTAGAGAGATGTTCAGTCACCAAAAACATCTTAATTAATGATCTCTAAGTAGTAGAAAACAATACATCTGGCAATTCGTTGATGCTAATAAGTCGAGGAATATTGGATACGCTATTATGAGTTTGATATTTAAAAAAGACTATATACTTGATTAGACAATTTTTTAGAAAGTGATTCAGTTCTCATATTTGCATTGGAATACAGCCCTGAGAGGAAGGCTAGAGGATATTATGTAATAACATCCTCAAGGTGTACATCTAAAAGAACAAGCATTAATTATTTAATATTGCCTATTTAATTTTCCAACTAATTATCACATTTTAGCTAAAAAAAAAGTGGAGATGGAAATAAAGGTGGTTTAGGAAGTTGAATTAAAATTATAGCTACTCAGTGGCAGAGGCTGTATTATAATATTGATTACTTAATTAATGCTCTGACATTGTTACCCATAATAACAAATCTGGAAGGAACAACTTAGAAATCACCAAAGGCCCAATATCTACCAGCATTCTCAACCCAGATTATTATTGTCTTTTACATAGAGCATTATACTTAGCACACTGTACTTTGTATTTCAGAGATAAAGATTATTCTCCTCGTCTCAGCTACAGTGAGTTTCCTGGTGATCACAGGAAAATAACATGAATGTGGTGAGCAAAATAATCCCCCTTCACCAGCAAACACTGAAGATGCCCACATCCTAATCTCTAGAATCTATGACTGTAGTAAATTATATGCACAACAAAAGGGACTTGGCAAATGTGATTAAGGCATAGACTTAGAGATAAGAGATTATCTTGTATTGTTGAGGTGAGCCATAAAAGTCACCCAGGCCCAGAAACTCAGTGAAGCTGATCAGGCTGTAGTTAGACAGCTGCAGATGTAGGGAGGGACAGAAGTTCTCTCCCCACCACTGCTGGGTACCACAAACCAACACAAGTAGGTGTTCTTGAGAAATGAGCAAAATCCCTAGGGGACAGCTAGCTCTGAATTCTGCCAACATGAATGGTCCTGAGGTAGACTCTCTCCCAGAGTTTCCAGTGGTGAATGTGGCCCTAACTGTACATTGACTTCTGAATGTGAGACTCCACATGCAGGAGGCAGCCACACCATGATCAACAGAATTGCAAATAAGTGGAGGAAGTTTTTGGTAACTGTAGGAAATTGTTATTATAGCACTGCAAGGCAGCGGATATGTGGACATAATACACAGAAATGGAAATTTTGGGTGCAGAAAAATTCTCACTTTTTCACTTATATAAATGCAAAAAATCTAGAGTGTCTCCAAAGAAAGTGGAAGTTTTTTTTTTTAAATGTTCATTCTCAATTATTTGTTAAGATTGTTTATTTTATATGTTGGACTTACTTTTTTTAAGGAGTTTTTCATTTCAGTGATGAAACTAATATGTGCTTGAAAAGATCCAAAAATAGAGAAGTGTGCAAACTTAAAGGTCCTTTAAGTAATATATTATCATAGTTTAAGATTCAGGAAAAAATTGATGAAAAACTATCTCTTCCACATCTCTTTCTGTGCGACTAGATTTCCCTCACCGTAAATGGACAACTACAGTTTTACATTCATGTGTGATCATCTAGAGACTCTATATATGAATAAGCAAATACAAATGTGTATTTACCTTTATGAAACTTAATTTTTAACATGTAAGTCACAGTATTCTGTACTTTTTTTATTTAAAAATTATATTGGATAATTTTCTTATCATTACATAAAAATTTTACATAAAACTTTTCATTGAATTAATATGATTGAATAGCCACTCTTCAGAACAATTTCTGAGCACAGTAAATTATAAATGTATATATGAAATGTTTGCATTCATCAATTAGTATCTCATCCAGCAAGTGATAGAGTGACTGCTCAAAGGATAGAGTGACTAACACATAAGATAGGTTTTTATAAGCCCAAGGTCACTGAAAAAAACTTAGAAGCCTAGCAATATTAAGAGGTGAAGGTAACTTCCAAATTGGAAATATTCTTGAATGCCTACTTGAGACAAGTAATTTATGGTGTTTAAAAAAATAAAAGTCATCTATGGGGGCAGCAAGGCAGGAAGAACTTCATGATCAGAAAACCTGACTTGGTGGGGGAAAATAAGTAAGCAAAGTGACCACTGAGGAGATAAGGCATTGACTATATAATGTTATCAGGTGGAGAGGTTTGACATTAAAAAGAGTCCCCAAGTGAAATTCTGACTGCTATCTGCTGGCTCATTGCTAGTTGATCTAGGTGAGTAGAGAGTTTCTGAGTAGATAGGGACAGCCTCTCTGAGAAGATGGCTTTGAGTAGGCACCTACATGGAGTGTGATAATATTAGCTATGTGAAGACCCATATAAGAGCTCTAGAAAGAATGTGATACATGTGAGATGAAACAGAGAGGCCAGTGTGCCTGAACCTCAGAGAGTAAGGAGGAGGACGACGGGTGATGAGACTGAAGAGAAGAGGGCCCAGCTCATGTGGATTGTCTCTGCCAGGAAAAGGAGCACGGGTTTAATAATCCATGAGATGAAGATCCATTGGAATTTCTTGGAGTAATCATGATGCACATAGAGAGGTCAGTAGTGTCTGCTTCATGGTTAGTGTTCAAAAACGATGACTGTTATTCTTAATCTAGACTGTAGAGTAAGTATAAGAGCCATTTAATGGATTATATTTATAGCTCCTCAACAGACTTCACAAATTATTTTATTATGTATAGGACCCAAACAAAGTTTGGAAGCTGATTAGCTTAGTTCAGCAGTTTATAGACCTGGCAGTAACTAACTTCAGCTGGTGAGCTGTTACAGGAAATCACATAGCAGATATAAGCAAAGGGATCAGAGTTTATGAGCTCATCACGATCCCATTGCTCCCTTGGGAAATGACAAGAAAAGCTGCCTTATTAGCAATAAATCAGAAGTTCCTTTATGTAAGTACATGAAAAGAGAAGAGAGAGCAGAGAGGGTGAGTGTGAAGTGTCAGGAGAATGTGGTTGGAGTCATAGTAAGGGCTGGATGCTCAAAGATTCTGCAGTCCAGTGTGGGTTAGGGCCTGAACTTTGCATGAGAACAGAATTCACTAAAGATTTTAACTTAGGGAGCAAAATGACTTATTTTTAAAACTCACTCTGGCTTCTCTGTGGGGTAAGAGGTGAAAAATGAGACCAAATAAGAAGCTAACAAAGTCATATAAGAGGAAGATGGTGATAACATGGACCTAGGGGGTAGTTATGGAGTGTTGCTAATTGATTAGATTCTGGAAGTATGCCAGCGAAAAAACCAATGGGATTTGCTAATAGATTGTACACTATGAGACGAAAATAAGAGTCAAGTGTATAAAGTGATGAAAATAGCATATCACCTCTGAGTTTTCCTACTCAAAACTCATGATCCCAGTTTAATCATGATTAAAACCTAAGACAAATTCTGCTAGAGAGACATACGACAAAATACCTAACCATGACTACTTGAAACTGGCAAGGTCATCAAAAGAAAGGGTAAGTCTAAGAACCAGGTAGAGCAAAGAAGAGTGTAAGGAAGCAAAACAAGCAAATGTAATGTGGTTTCCTGAATGGGATCCTGGAATAGAAAGGAGCATTAAGTAAGAGCTAAGGAAATGTGAATGAAGTAGGAACTGCAGCTAATACAAAGATATTGATATTGGTTCATTAATTGTTACAAATTTCCCATTCAAATATAAGACGTTAAAAATAGATGAAACTGGCACCACAGTGTATGTGAACCCTTGAGCCTATATATATATGCATATATATATATTTAATTTAAATGCAAAACACTAATAGAGTCAAATACGATTTCAATTTTTATGTGCAAAACGACTAGAAAAACACAGTAGCCATTTATATAGGCATGGGGTTCTGTGAGGTAATAAATATGACTGCTTCTTCCTTGCTCCCTCATTTAGACACACAGACCCAGGCCTAATCTGCCAAATGAGAGACCCAGACAACACAGTCAGCTAAGGTAAAGTGAGTTTGACTGTCCTGGGAAGGCTTTTAGAAAGAAGTGGATCTTGAGAAACGCTTTGAAGATTGACATGATTTGCAACTGTAAAGAAAATCAAAACCCTTCAACTCAAGAATTTTATTCACTGTTGTGTATTCCCCACATTTTTAGTTCACATATTTCCTCACCTCTTTAGTTGATATCTTTTGCCATTTAGTTGAGTTGTTTTGATTAACTTTTGCCCTTTTTCACATTCATTTGCTTTCATTTTTCTCAAGGAGTTAAGTAGCAGAGAGCCCTCTGGGAACACATTAATTTTCTTAGGAATCCTTCCCCATTCTAAGTCCGTGTCCTTTAGTGCATCTTTCCACTTGGCTGCAATCACCACTTTTTCCCTGTCTCATGGAACATCTCTGATGAATTGTGTGCTCTCATTGCTATTATTACAAATAAGAGCTGCAACTCCCCACCATCTGCAACATCAGTGCTTCCAGAGACACATTAGCTGCATTTAAAACAATAACTCCTTCATAATATTCTAAATGATTCCTTTGGCTCATAAGAGCAGAAATGAACTCAAACATTCTATTCCCATTCATATTTTCTCCAGTCAACACTAAAATAAATGTACTATAAACACGGAGGCCTGCATATACGTGACACTTATTCTTATCAATTCTTAATTACCTATTTTTAGTTATTAACCAATTTCTCTCAGCATTTGTATGGAATAACTAGAAGAGTAAATAATTAGTAATTATTCCTGAGGCCTAATTATCTCCCTCTTTTTCTTTTCTATAATTCCCATCTCCTTCTGTTGTTAAAACAAAACAAAACAAAAAACAGAAAAATCCATTCTCTCTTTGCTAGTTTCATGTCATTTTAACAGATTTCTTCTTTCCCTTTTGCCAACTGCTTTCAACCAATAGGTAGGGCTAGGGAATTTATTAGTGTATATAGTCAAGTATGGAGAAACATGATGCAGTAAGTAAAAATAATCATTAAAAAGTTGAGCGGCTATTTACACTTAATTAGTTGTCCCTCCTTTTCTCAAGAATTTCAGCTCAGAGCTGTGATGAGCAGAATCTGCCCTCACATTTCTGGTCAGCTCTGAATTTGACTTTTGGTTATTGGAAGGTTACACAGGCCCCTCACTCAGGCCCCTCACCCAAACCCCTCACCCAGGCCCCAAGGGCGGCAGTTCTGAAAAGCCAGCAGTAACCAAGATAAGATGGTGACAACAAGTCACTTTTGATGTGGAACAGGATGATATGTGACTCACATAGCTCAATCCCAGTGGAATGTGGGGCCCAGGAATGCAGGGGGACCTGAATGCAAACTCTGGTGCTTAGATATGGATCACCACCAACTTCTTCCTGCCACAACCTTCCCAGCAAAAGGAACTTCAAAATTTTCCATTCCAAAGTACCCCACCTATAACCCCCCACCCCCACCCCCACAGCCTGTAACTTGAGTGCGACTTCCCCAACCCCTGCTCTGGGCATCGAAGAACATAGTCCAGGAGTGCAATAAAAGTTCCTGCTGGTCAGAAACATGACATAGCTCTCTCTCTCTCTCTTGCTCTCTCATCCAACCATGCTGAAAACTTTCAGTTATATCTAACAACAGAGAACTGGCACCTTTCAAAAATTTTCTGACTTTATTGTATAATTGGCATATACAGTTGTGAGATATTTAAGGTATAAATCATGGTGAAACAATTCCCCTACTTCAGTTCTTTTCTCTTGGAGCATCTCAGTTATTCAATACAGTGTTCTTAGCTATAGTCATGTTTTATATCTGACCCTCAGACTATTCGTTTCATAACTGAAATTTTGTCTGCTTTTACCAACCTCTCCCTATTTGCCTAACACCAAAGCTGCCGATAGTAGTTTTCTCTCTGCTTCTATGATTTTGTGTGATTTTTTTGGTTAGCTATTATTTGTTTTTAGATTGTATTTAGCAGTGATACCAGGAAATATCTGTCTTTTCCTGCTAGTTTACTTCACCTAGTCTGCTACCCCAGTTCCTTCATGGCTTGACTGCCATAGCTTGCAATAGCTTGACTCAAATAAAGGAGAACAGCATGGCTTGCAGATGATAGGATTTCTCACAACCTCCTTCAAACTGTTGCTGCTGGTCCATGCTAGCAGAGCGGGAGGAAGCGAAACACTGCAGCAGCCTTGGCACTGATACTGGCCATTCTTGTTTCCTCTCAGACAGAGACCACATTTTTTCAAAAATGTATTCATTTATATATTTATACATTACATCATTTTTCACTTTTAAATAAGGTTTGCTTCTTTTCTCAAGTGAGTGCCCTTAGAATTTCCACCACCAATCCACCCTTGCACCATCACACAGTCCTCTGTGCTCTTCCCTCCAGTCGGTCTGCAGGTCAGCCTGTGGTCAAAGTGGCAAGGCTTTAGAGTTTGATCCAGTTGCATTCATTTGCATGATAAAAGGAACTGTCAAGGAGTTGTTTGTATAGAGCTGAGCAGATATATATGTGGTTTTCAAAATAAAGTCCAGTTTGATCCAAATGTGATTATAAATACAATTCAATGAAAACATTCAACCCCAATCTTAAAACTCCAATGCCATGATACACTCTTACCCTTATATGTAAAAATCCACTGCCATGATACACTCTTACCCATATATGTAAAAATCCACCTTATATGCTGAATTGTTCATGGAAAGACTATATCAAATGAGGTATGCAACAATTTTTTCAACTAGTCTATCAACCATTTAATAAATGCAACAGAAGCCTGAGGGACAGCAATGAAACCCAGGACCAGTCCAAAACGTGAAACACATTTGAAGAGTTTGCAGTGTAAGTGGAGTCCATATTTTTTAAGAGATGGGAAGGCGCTCTCTACCTCCTGAAAAGCCGCACTGGAGGCGTAACAAGAGTCAGCTATAAATCACCCAGCATGTTTCAAAGCCAATTTCCAAGGCCAATATCCAAGTATCTGTAAGACAGAACTATGTAAGAAGATAAAAATAGCAAATGAACTGTGGCTAACGTACTGACTTGACAAACTGAGAGCATTTGCTATCCCATAACCTGAAAGAGACAGATAACTTTCCCTTCTTCAACAAAGTAATGGAGTACATCTGAGTAGGAGACAAAACTACAAGGAGCAGGGTCTATGCCAGGACCTCAAAATAAACATGGCAAATTGGTACCAAACCTTAATGTCAGATGTGGTGAAAACATTAGGGCAGGAATCCAAGAACTATTACTGGAAACAGAAAAGACAATTTTTTGTGATGATCAGGAATACCTGTGACCCAACTGTAGCATTAAATAAATTGGAATATGAGGCTGGTTAAATGTTTTACCATTTCAAAACTAAGGACCAAATCAGAATGATTATAATTTGCTAAGACTAATCCAGTTTTATTTTACACCACAAGTTGGTGTGAGTGGAAGAAACATGGATTATTATAAAACTGAAATGTTACTGAAGTGGTCACTCTTGATCTAGTTATTGTTGAGGGACACCAATGAAACCAAAGGCCTTAATTTTTCTTTATATTTTTATTTTAAGTAGTTGAGTAATGGCGTATCTGTAGGGAACTAAATCTAGTTCCAAATTCTTCTTTACTCACCTATTAGTTTTGTAGCTTTGTGGAATTACTTAGTCTTGTAATTTCAATTTTTGATAGAAAAATGTGGGAGAAGATTTTAAGCAATATAATATTGCATATAGATATAAATATAGATACCCATAGATGTTATCATCCATAAATATTACATATTTAGATATTCTTTTAAAATGTATACATTTATGCATACATGTCGATATGTTTGATCTATATCTAGACTACAGATACCAGAAAACATTTGAATGTTTTCTGATTTATTATTATTGATTTATCAAGTCCTTTTAAAAATCTAATGGTCAAGGTTACTGCTTTTTCAGTGAGAAAAGCAAGGCCCCCATAGCAATGCATAGAAAAGCAATGACCCCATAGATATTTGTTTGGATAATGTGAGTCTCTTATGTGCCTTCACAGCCTCCCCATGATTTCGCCTCTTAAAATACAAGCCTCTAGTCTAGAGCTGGCCTTCATAGATAACTTGCTCTTAAATTTGAAACTTCTATCGAAATTGAATGGTTCCCTAATTACCTTGTATATCTAATATCTGCCACAGATTTTGGAACTTAGTGAGGACTAAGAAAGTATAGTACAGATAATCAAGTGAGGTCATGACAGCTTCAATTATGAGGATTTAAAATGGTATCATATAAAAGTTGGTGTTTCCTTTAGATCCAAAATCTGAAAAAATACAAATCACCTCAAATTGACTTTTCATTGAGAATGGCATCTTTCCAATGTAAATTTTTAAAAATGTATTCATTGCTGCCAGTTGGCTACTGTTTAGAAACACCCTGCAGGACTCACAACTGAGTCTATGTGGTTTACCAAGGCCAGTTTTTCTTGGCACCCAAGCCAGCCTCCCTTGGCAGAGTTTTAATTACAATCTGTGCCCTCCCCCCGCCACCTCTGCAGCACCTTTGAACTTCCAAAATCTATGCTCTCTGGTCAGCTTCTTAGTCTCTCAGCTCCCACTTCCTGCCTAGCTTTTCAATCTCTAAGCCAGTTACTATAAATTCTTCCTCAGAAGAAACATATGCCAAATGTTGGGCTTATTTCTTTATGCTCCCATTCTTTCTCACATCCTGACCCCTGAAGTCTTGGCTATTTCAATTTTTCTGAATCTAAATCTTTTCTTTCCAGTCCTGTGTTATTGCCACATCTTTGGTATAATATTGCTGTCATAGTGGCAGCCTCTCTGCCTCTTAAAACACAATGGACTGTAGTGGACTATGTGTGCCTTGGTGGTGGTGTGGTATAGTAACATACATCTGAAGGGTGTGACCCTATATCTCTTAATCATATGTAGTGTTACAAATCAATTCTATCTAAAACAAAAAATTAAAAAGCTACTTTCTTCCAGCTTTCAGCCTCTAGAGCCTTTGAATATGTAAAAGCCTTAAGGGGCAAGAAATTGGGCAGAATGGAAGTTATATTATTGGTTATTTTCCATTTTGCTAGGATCTTTATTTCTAAATTCTCTAATTTTGATAGTTTTTAAATGCCTAAAATAATTTTTTCATGTGTGTATATTTTGCATTTTCCTAACTTTCAAAGACTTTAACTTTGGGCTTTCTTTTTCTTTTTTCTTTTTTTTTTAACAATACATTTTCTCCCACTCTAATTAGCTTCTAGCCTATTGGTCCAAATCTCTATATTGTGCAAATAATGACCTGAAAAGTTCTTTTCCATTGTAGGTTCAAATCTTCTTTGTTATTTGTTCCTCCCCACCAGCTTACTCAGTCCTCATTCATACCTTACTGATGCATGGGGAGTTTTAAATGAGAAACTAGGTTCTCAGTCTATATGTTGTGTTTCTTTATCAAAATATATGTCACATTTCCCAGTCTCTAAGATCAGTTTTTCACTTTTGCCCTTTGCTTGACCATGAAATGAATGCAATGTACTTTGGGGTCAATTTTTTTACAACAATCTACCTTCACAGTTGACTTCTACATATGCCATAGTAAGTAACAAGAACTATTAGAGCCAACAGAGTCTAAATTTTGAGCAGATTAATATTATAGGTACTAAACTCTTGCTCACATCATATCCAGATGGGACTGGGAAACTTCCCAGTACTGCTCTCTTTTCTAGGCCACTTCCTTCAATGCACATGCCATCCAGAATCTAGAGTCTGCCATGCCTTGACAGAAAAATCTACAGGATCCTCAGATTTTTGTTTGTTTAGCTAACCCTGAAAATAATGTACACAACTTCTATAAAATCTTGGTCAGAATTAATCAGGACAAACAAAATGCCCGAGGCCTAGGAAATAAATGGGAAATAGTCCTACCACAGGTCATACCCTAAACAAATAAGCTCCTGAACAACAAGCCTGCAGAGGTCACTTATTTTGCATGGAGAGACACATGCAGAAAAAGAGCTGATTTTATAATTTTGCCTGTTCATTCACTATTGTCTTCGGTTGACAGACAGTTTTACTGAATGCCATTGAGTTCAAGCGAACAATTGCTATTATTTGGAAGAATCCAGAGTTCTAAGGATTGACAGTTTATTGAACTCTGTTTTAACTTTTGGTTATATTTATGCAGAGAATTTAATTTATCATGATGATTTCCTATAATTAAACACTTAATTTCATCAGATTGTTCACTATTATCTTCAGAGCATGAATAATTATCAGAAACTTAAAGCAGAAGACTAAAATGTCTATGTATTAAAGGATAGGTAAGGAAAGATTTGGACTCAGCAATGGACTTTATGCAGTATATATACATATTCTCAGTGACACACACCTAAAAATTATAAAACATTCTAATGGTGTGCATTTTTGATGGAAAATACTAGAAAGGATTCATAAATGAGAACATAACTCCTTTATTTTATAACATAACTACTAATAGTTAAAAAATATATGATTAGTGTCCCTTTTGGAACAGATGTTTAATTATTTAAAACCAAATGATGAGAGACCAATTTGCTATCTATGTAGCTGTAATGACCAAATTGCCTTCAGGACAAAAACTTTCAATCTGTAAATTTAGAGTTTGACCTTCATGCTATTGTGGCAAACCCATTCTTAAATAGCAATGCTCAGTTGTTATGTATTTTAATGTTATGCCACATTTCTAATTAGAGAACATAACTGCAAGATGAACTTCATGCTCAGTCTCATGTGCATTTACTCTTCCCTTTTTCCTCCTAGTGCACTGTCCCTTCTGTTTCTACCCAGCCTGAAAGAACCAATTTAGTTCCTCACTGCTCTGTCTTTGAAGCGTGTCTAGGGTGTGCTTTCCCTATCGGTAAATTTCTAGATAGATCCCCTCATGGGCACATTCACATTGAGTCTTTTTCATAGTTCTTTAGCCTCAAGTGCGAAAACATTTGACTCAAGTCGTGTGTGTGCATTTTTAAATATATGCACATAAATAAATACATTTATGAAATGTGTTACAGATAAAAATATTGATAATTATCTTATTGTTTTTATTTTATTGTTTTGTTGTTTATCTTTAATATTAACAGTTGTTTTAAATAACGATTTGATCCAAAAGGCATACTAATCATATAGATTTTTCTA
This sequence comes from Galemys pyrenaicus, assembly GCA_019455555.1. Lineage (NCBI taxonomy): Eukaryota > Metazoa > Chordata > Mammalia > Eulipotyphla > Talpidae > Galemys > Galemys pyrenaicus. The sequence goes on from JAGFMF010011399.1 coordinate 3,500,386, forward strand.
TTAGTATTAGCTATGTTATAAAATAATTATGTTCTCAGTTATGAATCCATTTTAGTATTTTTTATTGAAAATATATGTCATTGTAACATTGTCATTGTTCCAGGAAGTTCATTTGAGTGATACAAAAGAATACTAGTCATTTGGTTCTAACAGTATCTGAATACATATCCTATATTTGAAAAGCAGCCTTTCCTCAGAGACTGTTTTTATTATTTTTGATTGTCTTTTTGTAAAATCCATTCATATCTATGAAGTTAAGCAAGAAGACTAAGGACATGAAAGAGGTAGAAAAAGTGAGTTAGTTTGTCTAGGTTGTCAGAAGAAATAGAGCATTGAAGCAGAAATTTGGATAGTTCAGGTAACTAAGCTATGAATTAACAAATCCAGGACTCATAATTGCTTTTACATGCAAAAGACTAAGATTGCTCTGTAAATAACCTCTGGGTGCTAATAATAAGCAATTCTGAGGATCTTTTCTAGGTATCAAAAAGAGTGATGCATGCAAGAGACTTCTGTGTGAAGCTGAGGTTAAGTGATCCCTGTCAGACTGGTTGAGACTGAAATATCTTCAACCAAATAACTTTATTAGTAGAATAAATGGGGCCCTTCCTGGGCACAAGGGGTTAAGGTGCAGCACTATGAAGATACTGTAGCTACTGCAGCAGCACAAGTTATATCCCCAGCCAGGAAGGGGACCCACATGGCACAGAAGACCTCTCCAGCTTTGCCCACTTCTCCCCTCAGCAGTGCATTTCAGTATATCTGCCTGCTCTGCTCCCCACTCTGTCTCTGGTGATTCATCTCACCCCCACACCTCTGGCCTGTACCCCAGTTCTTGTATGCACAAATAAATAAATATTATTAAAAAACAGTTAAACGATCCACTAAAAAAAGTTCAAAAAAGACAAAAAAGAAAAGGAAATAAGTTCAAAATAGAATAGTTTAACTATAGTTTACTTCTATATGTAGTAGTCTACTTCATCAAAGATGACAGGACAGTCTTGCCCATAATTTTATTTGGGGTCCCAATTCCTTCACTTTGTTGCTGCAAAAACCAGTAGATTCTTATACTCATCCATGTTGCAGAACGATGGCAATTGTGATGTCTGTTTCAGGTCATGGAAAGGGAAAAATTGCAAAAGATCAAAAAAGAGAGACCTTTTTATTTTTACACTTAAGAAATCCAAGAAATTGCTCATGAATGTTTTACTAACATTTCATTGTTCCAAACCTAACTACACTATTATATCTAGTTGCAAGAGTAATGGAAAAAAGGCATCATATGTTTTAGAAGAATAAGCAAACACATTTGGAGAAATACTAGTCCATTACCAAGACTGAACCTGTACATTACCTCCCTGTCTCCAACCTCTTCCATTCCACCTAAATGTCCATCACCCTCTGAGAGACACACTTAGCATTACTGGTCTAGCTTGAATTGGTTAGCTTACAAACTATGAGTTCAAAGATTTTCTGTCTTACTCTGTGTGACCCCATACTTAAACTCAATAAAAGCTCTGGTTTTCCTCCTCCTATCAAAGTCAGTAGATCAACATTACAACTTTACAATTTTCTGGCCACATGCCATCCACATGGTTCATCAAGTGAGAATTTGCCTGGGTAACTAGCAATGGGCTGTGCAATACAGAGCCATGGAGAGTTGGGAGTCAACTTGACAACTAGTTTCCAGATTATAAACACTCAATTGTATTTCAAAATTCTCAGTGTGATTGACTTCAACAAAAATTCTTGAGTAAAATAATAAACCAAGTATTTAAAAAGATTAATGACAAATAAAAACTCTAAAACTATTCATGCAGCAAACCAAATAGCTCAATCTGTATCAAATTCTTGTCAGAGATTGTGATGTGATCATTTTTATATAAAAAAGCCCCTGTAAATTGCCATGTGATTAAACCAGAATCATTTATTTACATAGTCTAATTTGGAAGACATCTAACATATGTTTTCCAGTCTATTTAATTTCCCTAAGTACTCTCTTGGACGTTTTTGTATTAACAAGACATTTTTTTTTCATTATATCTTACAGCCTTGAATAATTTGGTTATAATAAAAATGATTAATGAGTCTAAATGGATATTTGAACTATAAGAGCATCACCTATACAGAAGCTGTTTTCACCCGAGATAAAGGCTTCCCTGAAGAATGGAAAGATTTCCTGCAGAGGTTACTTGAAAAGTCAAAGTGGCTTTATGGAGACTCCATTGAGCTCTTTGTGAAGATATACAGCACATTAAGTAGCTTGTGAAGAATACCTCAACCGGTCTTTTCATACTCACATCTGTCTTTTCAGCTGTCAAAAAAAATCTCTTGATTGCTTGCCAGTCTTTTTCTTATGGTTCCTGGTAACTGGAACAAATAATGGTAAAATACCTGTGTCAGATAACTAAGCCAACTCTGGCTTATAGGCTTTCAGTCAAGTCAAACCTGTAAACCCTCCCCCCACCTTAAACAGTCTGGTTTGATCTCCCCCTGCTGGACCTTCTGCCTCATCCAACATATGGTGATGACTCTTGTCTGCTTTTCTAGGGAAACAGTAGTCTTAGAAAAGAGAGGGGCTGGGCATGACAGTTAATCTGCTCTAAAGTGTCACTTTTCCTCATACTAATTGATTGCCAGATTGGTTCAGAGGGTAGGAGTAGAGAAACACATGTGGAAGGGTATATCTATGTCTTCAGGGTAGAACAAGTCAGTTACTATGAATGTGACTCACTTGCAGGAGCAGTGGTGTTCTCTCACCCAGTTGCTCAACCACAAGTCAGCTGTAGCAGTTACTCCTCAGAGATCAGCCAGCACCTTTTACTTCCTGGATGATAGAGTGGACCAACCATATTTGAGCTATTAGCTGATTGGTGCTAATTGGCCCAATCAGCCACAAGATTGATAGATGGTCCAGTCAAGCTTGTGGGTATGGCACCCTGAAAGAAAATATAAGCGAGGGCTGGAGGAAAAAAAAAAACAGACAGTTCCAGCCTCCAAAGAAAGAAGGAGAAGACACTTTCTGGCCTCTGAAGAAATAAGAAAGAAGGACCAGGAACAGAAAGAAAAAAGAGAAAAGAAGCATCCAGTAGCTGACTTCTGAAGAGGGAAGAGAAGCTGAAGACTTCTATCTGTGAAAGAACACCAAAGGCTCTGAGTCTGGTGTCACAAAGAGCTGTTAACACTTGTCTCTGACACCACCCAGGGGAACCATTAGTGACCATCACTACTGGCCCGTGCTGTCTGGCATTCCTAGTGACTGGTGGTGACTATCACTACTGGCCAGTGTGGTCTAACTCTGTTGACAGGTGACCAGTACTCAGCTTGTACTTTCGGTGGACATCATCTGGATGAGATAGCCGCCACTTGTGGCCACAGTAAGTTTTTTGTTTCTCCTGTTTGTAAACAAACCCCATGCTTGTTCCCTGAGCATGATGTCTCTTGCAATTGTGTGTGGGTGAGAACCCATAGACAGTAACCTGTCCTCTCTTTGGGCACTGTCCTTTGTTCAAATATAGCCCACAGGCCCCTATTGCATGGGCATTGCATTGCTGTAGCCCTTGGTTTTGATATTTGGTCTCTGGGGGCTTTTTGTGGCTCTTGTATTAGATCCTAGGGAGATAGATGGCCAGTCCTTCCTATCCTGTATCCTGTCCAACCTCCTGCTCCTACCAATTTTGTTTCATTACATCTCTATGAACATGAAATGAAATTCTCCAGACTCTCTTTTTAAATGGAAAACTCCTCTCATGTATGTATTATATGAATCTCCTTTGTCACCAGACAGGAATTGGACCCACATCCCAACCTCCCCCACCACACAGATGGATAAGCTAGGACTGTACCAGGCAGTCTGTTATGCCTCAAACAGAGAAGAGGTGGGATGGGTTGAGGGGTCCAGGTCCCAGGCCAAAAAAAGGGCTCTTGAGACTCTCTGGATAAGATCGAAAAGAGGAGTTGGCTAACACTGGTAAAGGCAGGCAAGTATGGAAAGAACACCCTAGGGAGACTTCTCTGAGCGTAAGAGACTGGGTTTAGGAGTCCATTTACCCTTTAGGGCTGGATTTGAGAACAAAGAAATCAAACTTTATTGGCTTAAAAAAAAAAAAAAACAAGAAGGGGTTGACTTGGTTATAGTTCATTTATCACTGCTAATTTTGACACTAATCAAATACAGCTCTGTGGTGGTACAAGGCTCATGGACTTCTCCAAGGTGAGCATCTCAGGGTGACTGAGCTCAAAGGTCCAGCATGAATCAGCCTAGTCTTAGGTCCATAATGCCTTTTCTTTCTGGTTCTGTACCTGTCTTTTCTTCCCATAGTGGCCAAATTGATATGCTGTGGAAATATAACTTAGGAATGCCCAGGATGGGGAAAAGTTAGTAAAACAATGAGCACATGATATTCATGGCCACAGGTGTCTGGGTCTAGAGTCACCAGATGTTTAACCTCTTGTTTACCAACCTATGGGAATAACAAAATTGAATGGCAAAATTTCAGCAAAGTTTTTTTTTTTTTACCTTGAGCCCTGATCTGAGACCCTTCCTGTCAATGTTCCTATATGCATGCATTTGACTATGCATTGATGATTCTTGGTGAAAGTTTGGGAAAAGTTCTTACATTGAACTGATGGGAGGAAGTTACACCTCTTTACAGAACTCAGACTTCTATAATGGAGAGAATGACAGGTTTTCTACTCTGTGGATTTTGATGTTGATTTTTTTTTTTTCCCCTGTGACATCTCAAGAAAAAAAAAAGAAACAGCCTCTACCTTATTGAATTTTAGAAACTCAAAATAGTATGGTGAGAAGATTTGTAATTATACCTATCTCTCAGGGCATAATGACTTAATTAATATACCCTTCATGAGACTTTGCGCTGTGGGAAGTGCACAGCTGCATGGCTGATGGAAATTAAGGTGTCGTGAAGAGCAGAAACCTGAGTGTTTTGATTTTGTGTATGTGTGTGTTCAAAGTTAAAAGATTTTTTTCTTCCTCTTGGTTCATTTTGTGTATAGAGATATTTGGCTCCTCCTTTTCATCTGCCACATGATAAAGGTGGAGAAGGACAAAGATTATATAAAATGACAAAAAGCAACCATCACTGGCAATTCCTGATTCAAGTCTATTTCAAAACACACATTTTATTGTATTGTTCTGTTTTGTTCAATTAATACCCTAAATGTATTTCAGAATGGTTTAAGGTTTTTTTTTTTTTTTTCCTATTTTTTGTTTGTTTTTTAAATACTGTCTTACCACCTGGATGGATTCTTAGGAGTCATATATTTCAAATTTTTAAAGTTGCTCAGAACTCTTGAGAGCAAGAGTTCTTTGCTCTCTGGCAAAACCTCTCCCCACTTTAAAAAAGTATATCACATTGCACTTCTAAGTGTATTTTGCTCTTCAGAAATGAGAGACGCTTCTACTTGAACAATTTGTGCTGCATACCAAGAATGCTCATGTTCAATGAAACACTTGAGGATTTCTGATAGAGGGGGTTGAGTTAAAGCGCCCAGAAGAAGATAGGGCCATGTTTGAGTGCAGATCAGAGAAGTATCTCTCTTTTGCCTCACAACCTCTCTCCATCATGCTCATACTCTCATCCGCCCCCTCTTTTTCACGGAAACCTTTAGAAATGGGAAATTGTACATGTATGTAAATGATTTTGCCTATTAAGATAAAGGTATATTCTGGTATCCTGAGTGGCAAGAGATCAAGAAAGCTCAATTAAATAATCAGGAAAACTGAAAGAAGAGTGGTCAATAAAGATTAGTAAACCAAAAGTTAAGTCAAAGAAAATTTAAAAAGGTAGTAGAATTTTGTTGCCATCTGGTTGAAAGTGGTGATAGATTTGTTTTGTTTTAAGGCCAAGATCATATTCATTTACTTCATGTTCCCTTTTTTCAACAAGTATGTTTGAGGAAGAGTAGCTCAAAATGGGTAAGAACAGTATCTAACTAAATTTATAAGAATTATTAAGAAACCACGCTCTTAGTGATTTAAATAATTACATGTCAACAATTCCTAGGAATGATGTTTACAATAGCCCAATTATGGGGGAAATCTTAAATACCCAAGGACTAATGAGTACATTAAGAACTACTTAGCTATAAAAATAAAGTTGAACTCTTGAAATTTGTGACAATATAAGGAAAAAAACCAAAGCAACAGACATAACCAAACCAAAACATTACCTAGAAGTCTCACTGTAAAATCAAAGGTTATAGAGGGAGAGGGGGAAGATGAAAAGTAAAGGAGAAGGGCATCAGTGAACTATAATGGTGAATTATGGGTGCTTTGGTGGTAGTAACAAACATGTGAAGAGGTGTGATCTTATATGTCTCTATCATATACAGTGTTGTAAGGAACATGAGCTAAAAAAATGCAAAGAAAAATTTATATACATAGACTTCCTATTATCTGAAAAATTTTGAATCACCAGGGAGTTTCCAAACATCTCAATGTACATAAACTGAGTGTTATGGGTTAGAAAGGAATGCAACCTATAAGAATACAAAATGCAAGCATTAGAAAGTGATACTTTTGACACTAAGATACAGCATGTATTCCAGAGTTAAGAAGCTGGTGTTGAAATCCCCAGTCTAACAATTACTATGTGAATGTTAGTCTCTGAAATATGAACTCCCACAAGACACACTGCTTTAAGAGACATGAGCAAACTTCACCCCAGTTCCACCTGTACTGCACCATGCCCCTAAAATGTGACCTCAGCACACCTGCGCTTAATCTTTTCTCAAAAAAACAAAAAGCAAGACTGTCAAAACACAAAATGTGCTTTGTCCAATCCATGCTGCTAAACCATTTTCAATAAATTTCCACTCATTTACCCTTAGCCACTTTCTGGTTCCCCATAACCCTCTCACAGTTTTTAGACTCCCCCTGTTCACTTAGTCATAATCCCTTTTTTTCCTTCTCCATGGTCCCTTTGAAATACTCAGTTGACTTTTTTTTACTTGAACTCAGCTTTCCTTTACTGCAGCCCTCTGAATGAGATCTGTCTTACTCAATCTACCTAGTGTCTGGTTCTGTTTCTCTTCAACAACATTCTTTAACACTTCAGTTTCTTGCCTCTAAAATGATGATACATATAATACCTTTCACCCAAAGTTGTCATATAATTAATATATAAATACTTATAAGGTACCATGTAACTGTTTATTAAATGAAATTTATTTATTCTAGAAAATTCTAGTAACTTTATCAATATAGGAATTTTAACTTTTTTAAAAATTTATTTAATTATATTTGACATCATTTGTAGTCCGCAGGGAATTCCCACCACCATTTCACCTATGCACCATCACCTCACTTCCTTGTGCTCTTTCTGCCCTCATCCCAGTCTCCACCCTCCCCTCCCCACAGTGATCCCTTTGGTTTGTCTTTGTCCTTTTGTTCTTGTTGTATTGTTTGTTTGTATGATTGTTTGTTTTTTACTGTAATTGTTCATTTCCAGGAATTTGAACTTTAATGACTTTTCCATCATGATTCTGCATTGGTTTTTAGTGATTTTCTAGTCATACTATACTGTTTCACACACAATCCTTATAATTTTGATCATTACAACTTTCTTTACAAAATTTAAAATCCTTTTTATCTGTGGTACTATGCATTATCATCATACTTCTGTCATAATACATAGCACCATATGTAAGTACATTTCTTACTGAATTCCTGGTAATTTGAAGACGTTTGGCTTTTTTGTGTTTTAGTTTATGGAGTGTTTTAATATACAGGCCCTCATTTAATTGTTACAACAATTCTATGAAATTGACTTATATTGTTATCAATATTATACATAAAGAAACAAAGTATTGAATCACAAATAATTAAGTAAGTTCACTTAGTTTGCAAATGATGAGACCAGTCATTATCTCAAATATTCTTATCTGAGTAGAATCTGAATTCACTATTTTTTTATCAGTGTTCTTGAACAAATTAATTATATGGAACCTTCAAAAAATGGGATCATAAAATAAGTTCAGAAAGCTTTTGTGATACCCCCAAACTGTGATATATAAAAAAACTTTAAAATTGTCGATACCATAGAAAACATTCATAAATTGCTATACAATGAATGTTTATGGCCTTTCTCCCTAGTCCTATGTAGAAACCGCATCTCCAATGTGATGTATTAAGTGGGGTTTTTGGAAGTTGATATGATCATAGGGTGGAGGCTTCATGCATGAATAGGGTTAGTGCCTTCATTAGAGAGGTCTGAGAAAAGTGCCTTTTAGAGGACATAGCAAAATAAAGTCTGTCTTTGAACCAGGAAATGAATTTTGGGCCCTCCCTGATGGCGCAGTGGGTTAAGCAATGCACTATGAAACAGATGCAGCCACTACAGCACGAGTTCGAAGCCTGCCGCCGGCTGGGGAGGGGATCCACATGGCGCAGTAGACCTCTCCTGCCTCACCCGCTGCTTCCCAAGGCAGTGTATTTCGGTTGATCTGCCTGTTCTGCTCCCCACTCTGTCTGGTGGATTCTCTCACCTCCCTGGAATCTGGCCTGTACCCCAGCTCTTGTATGCATAAATAAATAAATCTTAAAAAAATAAAATTAAAAAGATGAATGTTTGCCTTTTGTGACAATATGAATGAAACTGGAGGTGATTACACTATGTGCAATAAATTTAGAAAGTGAAATACAAGAATGCAATGTCAAAGTGTTTCCCTCACATATAGAACGTAAATAACCAAATCCAACAATGAAAAAAAAAATTCACAACAAAAATAACAGTTTAACTCTATAAAAAATATAGCAATTACCAGATGGCTTAGGAAAGGAGCAGGAGAGAAGGATAGAAGATATATATCTATGTGATAGTGGAAATGGCCCTAGAATTTTAGGGGCGGATGAGGTGAAGTTTGTATGTGCTTCGAGATTAAGGTGTAATCCCCAGGGGCCTCCCTGGTGGCACAGGAATTAAGTCCCAGACTATGAAGCTCTTCATAGTCACTGCAGCACAAGTTCAATCCCTGGCCAGGGAACTGACCTACATTGCATAGCAGACCTCTCCTGTCTCACCTACTGCTGCGCCCCTCAGCAGTGTCCTTCAGTCAATCTGCCTATTCTGTTTCCCACTCTGTCTCTGATGGACCCTCTCACCCTCCACACTTCTGGCTTGTACCCCAGTTCTTATATAAATAAACAAATAAATCTTTTTTTAAAAAAGTAATCCCCAAATTTATATAGTTTAATATTTCAATGGTAACTTAATGAAATTTAATTTTTAAAATATTAAATATGTAAGTTTAAATAAACAGATTTTAATATATTCTAGCCCAAGATGCTGGGTATTCAAGCATAATTGAAAAGAAATATTTATTCATAGTTGGCTCTATATACAATATGGGACCCAGTATTTTTTAGTCAATAAATACATATTAAATGAAATTTAGAAGAATTGATTTACTAAAGAGGTGTAAGCTTTATACTTAAACAGATACTAAACTTGAAGACTCTTCATATAGACTTGAGTATAACACTTTTTCATAATTTCATCATCTTCATATGAATACTTGAGGGGCTGATGGCACATTATTAAACCTTTCTTAAAATTAAATTAACATTTATTATCTTTAACAGTCATTATGTTATATATGTACATATATGTATAAATCATGTACAATATCCATTTCCTCTACTTCTTTAATAAAACCCCAAAGTCCATACATATTTAATCAAATAAATATGTTTGCATATTTTATAATATATAATTTGTACATAATGTTATATAATATATACTATACACATGTATATATATAGAGAAAGTACTGGTCATATATCTATATGCATAAAATATAATTTTCAAATTTTAAGTACTAATTGATAACTAGTAACTTTATAAGCTAGCTTACAGTATAATAAAGTTTTTTCTAGATTATCACATATTTGAAAACACAAGACATGCATATCTACCTAAAATAAGATTTCTTATTTTATGATTTACAGAAGCAATAAATATCATTTCATCATATTTCATGATTTATTCACATTGTGATGAAGCATAAGTGTTTGGGGGAAGAGGTGACATACAATAGGTTTATAAACTTCAGTAATAATGAGGAAAACATTTTTGCTATCAGAATGACCTTCTGTGTCTGGAGATTTGAAGTAACAGTGCACATTAAGTGAGAGACCAGGATTTATTTTCCAGCAAATGTTATGTCCTCAGAACTGAGTTTTGATAGACTTAGATTGAGGGTCCATGTCAGGAAAAGAGAGAATTTGTGATTTGAAATAGATTTTCTTGGCACATGGCCTTATAGAGATGTGTTTGCTAGAAGGGCCTGGCTGGTTGGAACCCACAGCATCCTGTGAGGTGGCATTTCCCAAGTGAAACCTATCATCTGCTGATCCAAGGCCCTGCAGGTTCTAGAATTCAGACTTGTCAATAACCCCACTTGAGGGAATTTGAAGGTGACAGTTCAGTTCATGCTAACAAAGCTCATGTGACCAATGTTAAAGACTAGAGGGTCAACTAAATGATTCATAATAAATAAAAATGCAACCGCAAAGTTTATGGGAACCTTGCATAGGAGAGAACAAAACATTCTATCCTTAAAAGGAGAGTATAGTTATAAGAAGATGAATGGTATTTAGTATTTCAAATACTAGCAAAGCATTGCAAATATCCAGCCAAAGTCATCCATGCAGCTTGGGTGGGCCATGTATGCAAGTTCTAACCTGCACTCCTATGAAAGGACTTAGTGATGCCTATAGAAGGAGTGATCCAGTGCTATACAGGGAGGACTGAGCATGCGCTGGCAGGAGCTTGCACTTTCCTGCAAAAGACAAAAGTCATATACTGAGATTGGCAAAAATAAATTTGAAGGATTCTGGATTGAACACATGGCCTTTCCATATTAATCCTACACAATTTATATTTTTATTATTTTTATAGTGAAAGAAATAATACCCTATATTTTTTTGTTTGTCTTACTGAGGTACAACACTGCACTCGATTGCTTGGTGTAGGACCACACCTCTTCAGAGGTATATTAGCACAGCACACCGACCATAAGCAGCCCATCATCCATAAACTAGTGAGATTTGGCCCTTTGTTACAAATATATCAGTTCCCCAACTAATAATCATGCTGATAGCATTTAGGTTTTTGAAGTGATATCTTCTTGCTCCATCTTGCACTAAATTAAATGTAATGGAGGTTGAAAGAAGTTTGCAGACAGTGAGGCTTGAGGGATCTAAGAGTATTATATAGAAGCATTAGGTGAATAAGGGTCACACTGAGGGGAAGTTCATTCCATGAGGAAATGAGCATGAGAGAGAGAGAGAGAGAGTGCAGTTCCTAACCTATTAGACTTGAAGCAATAAGGTTAACTTAGAAGACAAAGTCAAATAAATGAGGGAAAAGCTCATTAATTAGCTAAATTATTTGATTAACTAAACTATTCTGTTTTTCAGAGTCATTTCCAGGAATCATGTGCAATGAAGAAACTGAAAATCCATTAAAGATGTTCCATATTCATCTAATTTGTTTCACTTATCTGTTGTTTTAACTATTTTAACGCTACTAAAAAATGAGCCCAGAGGGAACACCTAGAAGCACAAAAGACAATGACACCAGTAAAAAGTATAACCATTTAGCTCTTTTAAGCCCCCAAGAGGAGAGCTTTTATTATTAGTTCCACCAATCCATCAACTCCAAATACACACACCCTACACATGTCCCACACATATAAATACATACATAAGTGTATGTATGAGTTTCATGCTAAACTTTTGGGAATGATTCATAATTTCATATAATTTCTGACTGCCAATTGTCTAAAATAAAATTTTGTTTCCCCACTGATGATTAATCAGTTATAAACAGGAGAGCTTAAAGCCAGTGATTAAAGGAAAAGGAAATAAAGAATAAAAGGATCACAGATGAAATGTAATTCCTGTAAAAAAATTTGTTACCTTCCCTGTTGGAATTTTTTAAGCTGCTCTCACAGCAAAATCATCTGGGTGAGAAGGATTTAGCATTTCTCTTTCTCTGCCTTTTTCAAGTCAGTACCTTGTGACATGGTTAGTTTATGCCCACTCAAGTCCCTATTAATCTGCTTATGCCAGAGAGAGAAAACTCAGGAAGAGGGAGTTTATTCTGCCTCTTCTCCCTCTTTAACTTATTGCTTAAGATCTTCTGATGAAAAAACTGCCTCTGTTTTACAAATGTAGGGTTTATTAATCTGATATTAATTTTAAAATGCTTAATAGAAACCAAATATTTATTGGGCAATGTGTTAGAGTTATACAATATACTTTAAAAAATAATCTCTCCTGGTCTCATTTCATCCTGTGAGATAGTACTCCCATGGGGAATAATGGTCCTGAGACCCCTCAGCTGAAATGTGTAAATGCTGGGTCATTCGCCTGCGTGTCTCGTCTCAAGCCCTATGTTGCATGACTCTAGTGAGTCCATAATCTAGAAGCCACTTTCTTTCACTTCCCTCCACTTTAAAATATGTGACTGAATACAAAACTTTGCAATCATTTTAGATAAAGGATATTTATATATGATTCTCTCCATATATAAAACTCACAAAAAAATGCACTTTCTCTTTTAAGGCTTAGTGTCTTAACAGCTGCCAGTGAAATGGGCAGCAGTGAAAGGTTTTGTGGTTGAATGATAATATCTAATTTTATTGATTTATTTTTATTGAGGAATTGACATATTTATTTAATGTGTTTATATACACCATGGAATACTACTAAGTGATCAAAAAAGATAAACTCATGTCATTCATGGCAATATAAATGGAGCTAGAAGGGATTATTCTAAGTGAAATGAGCCAGAAGGAGGAAGAGAAATACCAGATGGTGCCACTTATATTCAGAATATAGTGAAACCAAAAGAGGGTTAAAGACAAGCTTTGAAATCAACCACAGAAATGAGGTGTCCAGAGGGGGATGAGGACGGGGAGGATGGGGAGAAAATAACTGACACGTGGACTGTGGTGGAGGAGTATGAGTTCTCTGGTAGTCACACTGCTGCTCCTGCCAGCTGGGGTCCAGTAACAGGTGAGCTATGCTGACTACACCTGAAGAGGGGCATCCTGTCCTCTAAAACTCTAACAAGCATATAAGCCAATGGTCCTTCTATAAAAAATAAAACTAGATCACTTTGGCTGCTGCTTAGAGAATAGACTCTAAGGAGGCAAGTATATAAACAAGATATTTGAAGAAGTTGTGCCAATGACTTCTGTATAGTGATAGAGACAGTGAGAAATAGTGAGCATATTAATATCTTCTAAAAATAGTTAATAGGATTTCCTAAAGTTATTCCAATTTGATATGAGGGAAAGAACAACAGAAAAATTCTTCTTTCGGCCTGGGTATGTGGAAGGCTGCTATCAACAGACCAGAGAAGGCTTCGGGTGGGTTAATAGGAACCAGGGGGCCAGTATGAACCAGGGTTTCAGTTTTGAAAATGTTAGGTCTGAAAACATGCTACGCCTGCACATGGAGACATCAAGATGTAACCTGAAGTCCAAGAACATGGTCTAGGATGGATACATACATGTGGGCATCTGTATGTGACAATAATATTTAAAGCCCAGGGAACAAATACAATCACTTAATATATAAGTGCAGTTAAAAATGAGGAAGATCAATGACTTAAACTTTAGACACACCATTATTAGCATATTGTGGAAGACAGAAGGAAGTAGCAAAGGAATAAACTGCTGTGGAATGAACTGTACAGGAAATTGAATCTGATAAAGTACCACAAAGGGGTTTTATATTAGCTGAATTCACTTTTGACAAACATGCACCCTAAGTAAACCTTTTGCTGTCAATGAGACAAAAATTCTGTTATTTATTATTCAGTGAGAAAACAATCATTGAACACTTACTCAGTACAAGGTACTGTCCAACATGTTGACAAAAAAGACACATTTAAGAAAAATCCCTATCCTCAAGTAATTCAGCCAGATATGAAAAATTGCATAACATAGGAAAAATTTCCACTTAAACCATCAAAGTGTGTCACTGATAAAAATCAAATGTACTCCGACACTCCTGACTAAAGTGCTTCTTCAACGTATGTCAAGTTCAAAGAGAGAAGTTATGATGGCAAATGTAATAAGGGGCCCTGTCAGCAGAAGTTGAGTTCCATTTTTACCCTCATGTAAAAGGCCTCTTAGGGAACAGTGATGGCCCTGAAACTTTCCTATTTCACACACAAGCACTTGATTTACAAGGGACATATGGTAAATATGGCAGAGTTTAGGAGGACTCTTTAACTGCTTACTTTACTGAAGCCAAATGATCCCCAACCTCAATCTACCCCTCTCTCCCAAATAGCTGGAAGGAAGCAAACTTATCTTAAAGGATTTTAAAATAGGCTTTTAAAAACTTCATATGTGGAATACTTTCCAAGTTTTGGACAGTTTTGGTGAAAAAGGCAAATATAAGTAGACTCTTATTTCTAAATGCATTAAGCAAAATGCTAGTCTTTAAAATCTGTAGAAGGGCCTCCCTGGTGGTGCAGTGGGTTAAGCAACGCACTATGAAGCAAACTGCAGCCACTGCAACAAGTTCGATCCCTGCTGCTGGCCAGGGAAGGGACCAATATGGCGCGTGAGACCTCTCCTGCTGTGCCCACTGCTCCCCTCAGCAGTGTACTTCTGTTGATCTGCCTGTTCTGCTCCCCACTCTCTGTGGTGAATCCTCTCACCCCCCCACACCTCTGGCCTGTACCCCAGTGCTTGTATGCATAAATAAATAAATCCTTAAAAATAAATAAATAAAATAAAATCTGTAGAAGTATTCAGAAAGGTCCAACAAATTTCCTTTCTTTAAGTACCGAAATCTTGAGATTGTCTACAATGTGCCCCTACGCACATTACACAACTTGGGGAGACACAATGGACAAGTCAGTCAATGAGGCATTAGTCTGAGCTGTTCTCTGTTTAGGGATAGACTCATTTGAAGCTGAATGGAGGGCAGATAGGGGGAGAAGAAGGGAGAAAGAAGCAGCTACTGATTTCACTGACATAAACATCAGTAGCAAATCAATGTGCAAACCCTTGCCAGCAGGATGACATAATTAGCCACTGAGGCAAGTGTATTATCTCAAAGAAATGTAGGGCATATGGGCACATGACACTATAATGTCCTGTGGATAGTTCATAGTGGATAGTTTATAGATGAAAATGAATGCCTTGTAGATGAAAAAAGAATCCTATAATAAAGTAGAAGTCAAAGAACACATCTATATGATATCAACATAATTTAAATAAATTTAGCCCTTTAAAAACAATTCAATGATGCAACAGCAGGATAACAATTGATGTGTAATTGAAGAACGAATTAAATAGAAAGACAGATTCATCAATAGGAATATCCACCTTACAAATGAAAAAAATACCTCAGAAGCCATGACTAAAAATAGGACTCAGTATACGAAAAAAAAATCTTGTTAACAATTAGTATAATAAATTAGAAAAAGGTAGTGTTAAAGACAGAGAAAATGTGATATTAAATGATATTAATCCAACATGTGTTTTCTCTGAAGTAAAAGTGCAACAAATAGAACATATAACCATCGCAACTGTAACACAAAATTTTAAAAATAGAAAACTTGAATATGTACACTGAAAGCATGCAACGTATCTGGGAAAAATCATTTAAGAACAACTAACCCAAAACACATCCATTCAAAGCTCCAAAAAATTTGATGAAAAAAGAACTTCTGTTTCAATGTGTATTAAAGATATATATCTCAATTGACTTAGAAGAGGCACCTATTCCCAATATCTGTAGATTCTCCAGCAATTGTAGAAAACAGTGGAAGAAAGTCTACAAAATATGGAAAGGCAGTGAAACCCTAGACTTTGATACCTACAACAGGTTGTTCAAATGTAAAGACAAAAAAAATTGCCCAACCGTTTAAGAATTGTTCAAGTATACAACAATTCAAGAAATACTTTATCCATGATATTTTCATTAAAACTGTTTTATTTGCAGATTTATTTATTTATGTATATAAGAGCTGGGGTATAGGCCAGAGGTGTGGGGGTTTAGAGAATTTACCAGATACAGAGAAGGCAACAGAGCAGGCAGATCAACTGATATATACTGCTGAGAGGAGGAGCAGGCAAGGCAAGAGAGGTCTGCCATGCCATGTGGGTCACCTCTCTGGCCAGGGATCAGACTCATGCTGCAGTGGCTGCAGATGCTTCATAGTGCAGTGATTAACCACTTGCACCACAAGGTAGGCCCCAAACTGTTTTATTTGAAATCAAAGACATTATATGTTATCTAGAGACATATTAAAAATTAAATTTAATTATATAATTAAAGCTAAATAAAAAACTGTGGGAATGATGCTGGTAAAATACAATGTATTTTTTAAAAATGCTGATCAAACTAAGAAGAAAGGGTAGGTTTGGTCTGGTATAGTTTGCTTACTTTCTAATTTTTCATTCTAATACAATAAATGCTATTACAAATAAGCCAAGGGAGAGATAACTAAACAGATACTTTAAAGTTTTAAAAGAAGTAACTAAAAAAAAGTGAACTGCAAATCTTTCAAAGTATACAAATTATGATGAATTTTAAAGAGTAAAATTTAATATAATAGAAATAAGCATTAAGCAAAATAGAAAATAAAGCAAGATAATTAAGCCAGTGAAATAATTATATGAAATTAAGTATTAGGCAGTTATTATGGTTAAAATATGGACCAACATTCCTAAAATATTTACTAGATGATGCTTTATAAAAATGTTGTTGACCACTGCTTTATTCAACAAAACATAACTATTGAAGACTTAATGCCATAAAACTTTATGGGCCATATAACAGCACATCAAATATTGAAACCAAAAACACTAATACATTAAAAAGAGTAAAAAAATGTAACTCTGTAATGAGTAATTAACCTGCCTATCTAGTTCTGTGATGAATTAAGTAGCAACACATATGTAGGTATATAGCAGATATAATTAATTTTGTAACAGCCTAAACTATATTAGCTTTTGACTACTTGCACATTAAATATTATTGGTAAATATAGATATAAAACCAATGGGGGACAATCTGGCATTACCCATCAATAGCTTGATTCCATTTCTAAGAATTGACCTAAATATTAACTCTGCATGACTAAAAATTTGTGGTGTGCAAGGATATCTTTGGAAGAGTTGTTGGTAATAGCAACTACAACAAATAAAAGCTTTAAAAAGTAAAGCAAACAAAACTGTAAATGTCAACTGAGTACTTCATAATAAATTTGATGAGAGGTATAATACAGTCTTTAAAAAGAATGTGATTTTCCTGAGAAATACTAAGTGAAAAGCATAAGCAAGAAGAAACACAAAGTTATAAACTTTTATGTGTATATATAATGCATGGGTATCTTCACATAAAATAATATATTATCATATGAGCTTCTCTTTCAGAATTAAACTTGGAAATCAGGATTGAGAGAGGGATTGTTTTTGTGTTTCTTTTGTATGTTGATATATCTTTAGTAATGACATTTATTATATATTATTTAATAGAGTAGTCTATTAAAAATGTAGGTGTTCTATTTAAGTTGTGGTGGTGCGGAGTTGGATTTTCATATTGAAATTGACATGGAATATATTAAAACCAAGAAAGAAACCATGGCTTCCTCTAAGATTGCTCACACTTTGTCATGGATATAGCATCCCATCCCCAGTTCCCTGGATTCCGGTGAAACTGTGCCATCATGAGCATTAGTGTAAATGAAATTAATCATTGCTTCACTTGAAATTATGTGGGTTTAGCTGAGAGCTTCAATTTCCTGCTCGCTCCTGGGATATCATGACCAAGAACCAGAACAACCTGCTTGTATAATTTTGTAATATCCGAGCATTTCACCTCTGGAGACAGTGAGCTACAGGCTCTCACTTTTTCTTTCACCCTTTAATGAGATATGCAATTTGGATATCTTATTTCACACTTGTTTTATCTCACTGCAGGTGATGCAATACTTATCACATGCTCATATCCCTAAATTTAAAAACATCAGCTCCTACTGAGTGCTCTTACACCACACTGAGTACCAGTTCAATAAGAGTTTGTGTGTGTGTTGTGAAATTTATTTTTTTCTCTTAGTTCCCAATCCAGTGATTCGTTTTCCTTTTTTTTAATCTTAAAAAGATCTAAAAGTTGGGAAAGTGAAGTTTATACTCAAAAAGCTAATGAAAAAACTATTTAAAGCAAAATATAGTTTGAATGTTCTATCTTTGATATGTATGAAAACTCAAAAGATCATAAAATTTCTATTATAATGTGAGTCTGCTTTTACCTGTACTAAAAAGCATGTCAGTGACAGGTACAATGACCTGATCGCCTCCGAGTGACTAGAACAACACACAAGTTCAGAGCTGCAGTAACCTTCTGGGAAATTGCCTGCCCATTAGGCAGATGATGAGCTTGTAATCAACCCAAGTGCCTTCAGCTGACTAGGGGTTATGTTCTCACCATGCTGGAACTTCTCTAACAAAAGGTTGATTCTACAGAAGAATGATCTTTTGTGACACCACAGCTCTCAAGAGCAGGTGAACTTCTTAAAAGGAAGTCTTTTACAAATTATGAATAATGCTTAAAATCAACCCTGATGGTACTTTGTCATTTTTAAAAAATATTTTTGGCTTTATTGTTTATTGTTCTTTTTTAAATGACTGTATTTTGTTTTGTATTGGAATGTTGTGAGAAAATATACAAAAGGGCTCAGGTAACTTTTACCCAAAAGAACCACCTTATAATACTCATACAAAATGAAAACCAGGAAATTAATCTTAATGCAATCTAAAGAGCATATTCAGATTTTACTAGTTTCACCTGCACTTGTGTGTGTGTGTGCGTTTATACAATGTTATTGATTGTGTTGATTCATGTAATTACTAACCCAGTCCAGATACAGGTCTATTTTATTTCAATGGGAATTTTGATCTTGAATTTTTAGTTTCTCAAGATAAGAGAATTAATTTCTACTGTTTAATCCACCCAACCTGAGGTATTTTTTTTGTGCCATGTGAGTGAACTAACCACACAAGCTATTATTATGAAGCACTAAAAAGACTAGGTCTGGTTTGTGTACTTCATAAAGTATCACAGGAGAGTTTCATCTTCTCATGAATTCCTAAATATTAAATGCAAATGTTTATTTACATTTATGTCCTGAGGTAGCCTGATTCTATCCACAGGAAAATACAGTTTTCATTAAATCTTCACACTATCTGTGACACACACACTCATTTCCTGTCAGTTGTCACACTTTAGTGAGACTCAGAATGATGTGGAGTTTGTTAATAAAGCCCAGGTCGCTGTGCTCCTCTCAGAAACTGACTTAGTTGGTCTCTTATTCAATTAGTTGGGGCCAGTAATTTGCATTCAAGACAAGTTCTTGGTGCTGGTGCTGCTGCTGGTGCTGTCACCACGGTCTGAGAGGCACTGGTCTGTATAATTTCACTTACCCTAAAGGATTAATTTTTCTCATCATCCCCAATTTAGCAAATGATATGACTCCAATGCAACTCTTTCCCTTAAAATAAAATTTTCCCTTAAATTCACATCTGCCTTTGAACAACTCTGCTTCGATATCACAAAGAAATTACAGACAAGATGCATCCGCAACTGAAATAACTATTTCCCCTTTAAAGCTCTTTTTCACACGCTTGCCTTTACGTCCTCCTTTCGAAACATCTCCCGAAACCTTCTTGAGTTTACATCATCCTCCTTCCTTAATATGTGCTGATTCCACTTGCAGGGTTAATATCCTCTCTGACATCATTTGGTACCCACCAATCTCACAATAGGACTGTAAGCCCATAGGACTAGACGCTGCTCTCAAATACATTAGGAGGGCAGAGAGTTTAGATGATGAGATTTCTATACAGAAGCCTCCTCAGAGATTCTACACTGTTGACCAAATACAGATTCCTAAACTTACCAGCAAGTTCCTGTGTGACAGTCCCCAGTGACCTAATATCATCTGCTTCTGCTCACTTTATATCCCATGCTCTACTAAATTGATTATGTCCTTTATTCTGACATTCCTCAGAACCACTTACCCCAAGTGTGACCTCCTTCTAGAGACTCCTTTGCTATACTACCTCCAAGTCTGAATTAATCAGGCCTCTGCTATCTGGGCAGAGTAACAATAGCTGGGCCATTAATACTACAATCATACAGCATCACACAATCACACAAACTCACAACCATACAGCATCCTTTGACTTGTTTTTCTACCCCATTGATTTTACTGTACTAGAGTCAATGAATGATTTAGTTGTTGCTTTGTTAGTATTTTAATTATTTGTGTCCCTAGTACAGAAGTGCCCCATTCTTCACTGCTTTGCTTTTCTAGATTTTAGTTACTGGTAATCAGCTTCAGTCCAAAAAAAATACATGTAATAATTATTTTGAGAAATAGAGAGAAGGCACTCATACAACTTTTATTACAACATATTGCTATGATTATTCTATTTTATCATCAGTGTTAATAGTGTACTGTATTTTATAAATTAAACTTTAAGTATATAGATATTGCAGACAATACAGTATTTGTAGATTTCAGTCTTATACATGGTTTCAGGCTCTTGGAAAATATCCCTACAAGATAGGGAAGACTACTGTCCCAGCACACTAAGTGACACACAGTGGTGATACAGTAAAAAAATATTTTCTCCTACATCCTTAGTCCAAGGAGAAAAGTAGAAACCTTGTCTCAGGAAGTTTTGCTATCTATTGACTGATGTCCCTGGGCATCTAAGGGAATGCATGTACACATGATCTACTGACCAATTTCCTTGTCTTCCCAGGTCTCAAGGTGAATCATAAAATACTAGTCTTGGTCAAATTCTGACACCAGTTTTGAAGAGAATCCACCAGAATGTTCTTTTTAAGATCGTGTTAATATGATGATATGGAATACTTCTAAAATATGCAAATGGATGGCTTCCAAAATGTAAAAAATAAAAGGCAACACCTGAATTCATGCATATTTGTGCAATTATAACAGCCTAATCATGGGGCTAGTTTAAAAGGAAAGATAACCATCTGTAGACAAATGCAATTTTGTAGTGAATAAGCCTCTTAAGATTAGACAATTAAGATTGACATTAATTGTATATGTCATTATTATATTTAACTCCTTGGCTAGAGAGAAAAAGACCTATAAAATGATAGTGAAAATTACCAGTATTTACTCAAGTTACAGTTAGAAATCTTCTTTCTCACATCCTTGAGGAATACCATCTGCCTTGAAATATTGGAGCTTGCTAAATGCTCTCTTATAAGAAGAGTGGATTAGATGGTCCAACCATTATGGAAAGCAGTATGGCGGTTCCTCAATCTACTAAGAATGGAACTTCCATATGATCTAGAAATCCCACTCCTAGGAATATACCCCAAAGACACAAATACACTGATTCAAAAGAATACCTGCACCCCTATGTTTATAGCAGCACTCTTTACAATAGG